>CAWVNO010002696.1:0-16680 GCA_963930645.1 Salticus scenicus
CTTTTGAAAAAAAATCTGTGAAAATCGCAAAAATTTTGGGTATCGAAATCTGGCAAAAGTCTGCATAAAAGGGCTCTCCTGGCCAAATGGTTTAACTTTGGCAGGTCCCTGCTGTTCTGTTATGAAACTAGAATATCTTTTGCACATTCTGGAAGTGATTGCGATCGCAAAGCTCTATTAGTTGCTGTGGAATCGACTTTTAAAAATGAGAGGGCGTAAAATTCGCCAAAAAAATTTCGCGACGAAATCGAGCACATGCCTTCATAAAAGGGCTCTCCTGGCCAAATGGTTTAACTTTGGCAGGTCCCTCGTGCTTTATCAGGAAAGTAGACTTCGTGGGGCAGATTCTGGAAGTGATTGCGATCGCAAAGCTCTATTAGTTGCTTTGGAATCGGCTTTTGAAAAAAAATCTGTGAAAATCGCAAAATTTTGGGTATCGAAATCTGGCAAAAGTCTGCATAAAAGGGCTCTCCTGGCCAAATGGTTTAACTTTGGCAGGTCCCTGCTGTTCTGTTATGAAACTAGAATATCTTTTGCACATTCTGGAAGTGATTGCGATCGCAAAGCTCTATTAGTTGCTGTGGAATCGACTTTTAAAAATGAGAGGGCGTAAAATTCGCCAAAAAAATTTCGCGACGAAATCGAGCACATGCCTTCATAAAAGGGCTCTCCTGGCCAAATGGTTTAACTTTGGCAGGTCCCTCGTGCTTTATCAGGAAAGTAGACTTCGTGGGGCAGATTCTGGAAGTGATTGCGATCGCAAAGCTCTATTAGTTGCTTTGGAATCGGCTTTTGAAAAAAAATCTGTGAAAATCGCAAAAATTTTGGGTATCGAAATCTGGCAAAAGTCTGCATAAAAGGGCTCTCCTGGCCAAATGGTTTAACTTTGGCAGGTCCCTGCTGTTCTGTTATGAAACTAGAATATCTTTTGCACATTCTGGAAGTGATTGCGATCGCAAAGCTCTATTAGTTGCTGTGGAATCGACTTTTAAAAATGAGAGGGCGTAAAATTCGCCAAAAAAATTTCGTGACGAAATCGAGCACATGCCTTCATAAAAGGGCTCTCCTGGCCAAATGGTTTAACTTTGGCAGGTCCCTCGTGCTTTATCAGGAAAGTAGACTTCGTGGGGCAGATTCTGGAAGTGATTGCGATCGCAAAGCTCTATTAGTTGCTTTGGAATCGGCTTTTGAAAAAAAATCTGTGAAAATCGCAAAAATTTTGGGTATCGAAATCTGGCAAAAGTCTGCATAAAAGGGCTCTCCTGGCCAAATGGTTTAACATTGGCAGGTCCCTGCTGTTCTGTTATGAAACTAGAATATCTTTTGCACATTCTGGAAGTGATTGCGATCGCAAAGCTCTATTAGTTGCTGTGGAATCGACTTTTAAAAATGAGAGGGCGTAAAATTCGCCAAAAAAATTTCGCGACGAAATCGAGCACATGCCTTCATAAAAGGGCTCTCCTGGCCAAATGGTTTAACTTTGGCAGGTCCCTCGTGCTTTATCAGGAAAGTAGACTTCGTGGGGCAGATTCTGGAAGTGATTGCGATCGCAAAGCTCTATTAGTTGCTTTGGAATCGGCTTTTGAAAAAAAATCTGTGAAAATCGCAAAAATTTTGGGTATCGAAATCTGGCAAAAGTCTGCATAAAAGGGCTCTCCTGGCCAAATGGTTTAACTTTGGCAGGTCCCTGCTGTTCTGTTATGAAACTAGAATATCTTTTGCACATTCTGGAAGTGATTGCGATCGCAAAGCTCTATTAGTTGCTGTGGAATCGACTTTTAAAAATGAGAGGGCGTAAAATTCGCCAAAAAAATTTCGCGACGAAATCGAGCACATGCCTTCATAAAAGGGCTCTCCTGGCCAAATGGTTTAACTTTGGCAGGTCCCTCGTGCTTTATCAGGAAAGTAGACTTCGTGGGGCAGATTCTGGAAGTGATTGCGATCGCAAAGCTCTATTAGTTGCTTTGGAATCGGCTTTTGAAAAAAAATCTGTGAAAATCGCAAAAATTTTGGGTATCGAAATCTGGCAAAAGTCTGCATAAAAGGGCTCTCCTGGCCAAATGGTTTAACTTTGGCAGGTCCCTGCTGTTCTGTTATGAAACTAGAATATCTTTTGCACATTCTGGAAGTGATTGCGATCGCAAAGCTCTATTAGTTGCTGTGGAATCGACTTTTAAAAATGAGAGGGCGTAAAATTCGCCAAAAAAATTTCGCGACGAAATCGAGCACATGCCTTCATAAAAGGGCTCTCCTGGCCAAATGGTTTAACTTTGGCAGGTCCCTCGTGCTTTATCAGGAAAGTAGACTTCGTGGGGCAGATTCTGGAAGTGATTGCGATCGCAAAGCTCTATTAGTTGCTTTGGAATCGGCTTTTGAAAAAAAATCTGTGAAAATCGGAAAAATTTTGGGTATCGAAATCTGGCAAAAGTCTGCATAAAAGGGCTCTCCTGGCCAAATGGTTTAACTTTGGCAGGTCCCTGCTGTTCTGTTATGAAACTAGAATATCTTTTGCACATTCTGGAAGTGATTGCGATCGCAAAGCTCTATTAGTTGCTGTGGAATCGACTTTTAAAAATGAGAGGGCGTAAAATTCGCCAAAAAAATTTCGCGACGAAATCGAGTACATGCCTTTATAAAAGGGCTCTCCTGGCCAAATGGTTTAACTTTGGCAGGTCCCTCGTGCTTTATCAGGAAAGTAGACTTCGTGGGGCAGATTCTGGAAGTGATTGCGATCGCAAAGCTCTATTAGTTGCTTTGGAATCGGCTTTTGAAAAAAAATCTGTGAAAATCGCAAAAATTTTGGGTGTCGAAATCTGGCAAAAGTCTGCATAAAAGGGCTCTCCTGGCCAAATGGTTTAACTTTGGCAGGTCCCTGCTGTTCTGTTATGAAACTAGAATATCTTTTGCACATTCTGGAAGTGATTGCGATCGCAAAGCTCTATTAGTTGCTGTGGAATCGACTTTTAAAAATGAGAGGGCGTAAAATTCGCCAAAAAAATTTCGCGACGAAATCGAGCACATGCCTTCATAAAAGTGCTCTCCTGGCCAAATGGTTTAACTTTGGCAGGTCCCTCGTGCTTTATCAGGAAAGTAGACTTCGTGGGGCAGATTCTGGAAGTGATTGCGATCGCAAAGCTCTATTAGTTGCTTTGGAATCGGCTTTTGAAAAAAAATCTGTGAAAATCGCAAAAATTTTGGGTATCGAAATCTGGCAAAAGTCTGCATAAAAGGGCTCTCCTGGCCAAATGGTTTAACATTGGCTGGTCCCTGCTGTTCTGTTATGAAACTAGAATATCTTTTGCACATTCTGGAAGTGATTGCGATCGCAAAGCTCTATTAGTTGCTGTGGAATCGACTTTTAAAAATGAGAGGGCGTAAAATTCGCCAAAAAAATTTCGCGACGAAATCGAGCACATGCCTTCATAAAAGGGCTCTCCTGGCCAAATGGTTTAACTTTGGCAGGTCCCTCGTGCTTTATCAGGAAAGTAGACTTCGTGGGGCAGATTCTGGAAGTGATTGCGATCGCAAAGCTCTATTAGTTGCTTTGGAATCGGCTTTTGAAAAAAAATCTGTGAAAATCGCAAAAATTTTGGGTATCGAAATCTGGCAAAAGTCTGCATAAAAGGGCTCTCCTGGCCAAATGGTTTAACTTTGGCAGGTCCCTGCTGTTCTGTTATGAAACTAGAATATCTTTTGCACATTCTGGAAGTGATTGCGATCGCAAAGCTCTATTAGTTGCTGTGGAATCGACTTTTAAAAATGAGAGGGCGTAAAATTCGCCAAAAAAATTTCGCGACGAAATCGAGCACATGCCTTCATAAAAGGGCTCTCCTGGCCAAATGGTTTAACTTTGGCAGGTCCCTCGTGCTTTATCAGGAAAGTAGACTTCGTGGGGCAGATTCTGGAAGTGATTGCGATCGCAAAGCTCTATTAGTTGCTTTGGAATCGGCTTTTGAAAAAAAATCTGTGAAAATCGCAAAAATTTTGGGTATCGAAATCTGGCAAAAGTCTGCATAAAAGGGCTCTCCTGGCCAAATGGTTTAACTTTGGCAGGTCCCTGCTGTTCTGTTATGAAACTAGAATATCTTTTGCACATTCTGGAAGTGATTGCGATCGCAAAGCTCTATTAGTTGCTGTGGAATCGACTTTTAAAAATGAGAGGGCGTAAAATTCGCCAAAAAAATTTCGCGACGAAATCGAGCACATGCCTTCATAAAAGGGCTCTCCTGGCCAAATGGTTTAACTTTGGCAGGTCCCTCGTGCTTTATCAGGAAAGTAGACTTCGTGGGGCAGATTCTGGAAGTGATTGCGATCGCAAAGCTCTATTAGTTGCTTTGGAATCGGCTTTTGAAAAAAAATCTGTGAAAATCGGAAAAATTTTGGGTATCGAAATCTGGCAAAAGTCTGCATAAAAGGGCTCTCCTGGCCAAATGGTTTAACTTTGGCAGGTCCCTGCTGTTCTGTTATGAAACTAGAATATCTTTTGCACATTCTGGAAGTGATTGCGATCGCAAAGCTCTATTAGTTGCTGTGGAATCGACTTTTAAAAATGAGAGGGCGTAAAATTCGCCAAAAAAATTTCGCGACGAAATCGAGTACATGCCTTTATAAAAGGGCTCTCCTGGCCAAATGGTTTAACTTTGGCAGGTCCCTCGTGCTTTATCAGGAAAGTAGACTTCGTGGGGCAGATTCTGGAAGTGATTGCGATCGCAAAGCTCTATTAGTTGCTTTGGAATCGGCTTTTGAAAAAAAATCTGTGAAAATCGCAAAAATTTTGGGTGTCGAAATCTGGCAAAAGTCTGCATAAAAGGGCTCTCCTGGCCAAATGGTTTAACTTTGGCAGGTCCCTGCTGTTCTGTTATGAAACTAGAATATCTTTTGCACATTCTGGAAGTGATTGCGATCGCAAAGCTCTATTAGTTGCTGTGGAATCGACTTTTAAAAATGAGAGGGCGTAAAATTCGCCAAAAAAATTTCGCGACGAAATCGAGCACATGCCTTCATAAAAGGGCTCTCCTGGCCAAATGGTTTAACTTTGGCAGGTCCCTCGTGCTTTATCAGGAAAGTAGACTTCGTGGGGCAGATTCTGGAAGTGATTGCGATCGCAAAGCTCTATTAGTTGCTTTGGAATCGGCTTTTGAAAAAAAATCTGTGAAAATCGCAAAAATTTTGGGTATCGAAATCTGGCAAAAGTCTGCATAAAAGGGCTCTCCTGGCCAAATGGTTTAACTTTGGCAGGTCCCTGCTGTTCTGTTATGAAACTAGAATATCTTTTGCACATTCTGGAAGTGATTGCGATCGCAAAGCTCTATTAGTTGCTGTGGAATCGACTTTTAAAAATGAGAGGGCGTAAAATTCGCCAAAAAAATTTCGCGACGAAATCGAGCACATGCCTTCATAAAAGGGCTCTCCTGGCCAAATGGTTTAACTTTGGCAGGTCCCTCGTGCTTTATCAGGAAAGTAGACTTCGTGGGGCAGATTCTGGAAGTGATTGCGATCGCAAAGCTCTATTAGTTGCTTTGGAATCGGCTTTTGAAAAAAAATCTGTGAAAATCGCAAAAATTTTGGGTATCGAAATCTGGCAAAAGTCTGCATAAAAGGGCTCTCCTGGCCAAATGGTTTAACTTTGGCAGGTCCCTGCTGTTCTGTTATGAAACTAGAATATCTTTTGCACATTCTGGAAGTGATTGCGATCGCAAAGCTCTATTAGTTGCTGTGGAATCGACTTTTAAAAATGAGAGGGCGTAAAATTCGCCAAAAAAATTTCGCGACGAAATCGAGCACATGCCTTCATAAAAGGGCTCTCCTGGCCAAATGGTTTAACTTTGGCAGGTCCCTCGTGCTTTATCAGGAAAGTAGACTTCGTGGGGCAGATTCTGGAAGTGATTGCGATCGCAAAGCTCTATTAGTTGCTTTGGAATCGGCTTTTGAAAAAAAATCTGTGAAAATCGCAAAAATTTTGGGTATCGAAATCTGGCAAAAGTCTGCATAAAAGGGCTCTCCTGGCCAAATGGTTTAACATTGGCAGGTCCCTGCTGTTCTGTTATGAAACTAGAATATCTTTTGCACATTCTGGAAGTGATTGCGATCGCAAAGCTCTATTAGTTGCTGTGGAATCGACTTTTAAAAATGAGAGGGCGTAAAATTCGCCAAAAAAATTTCGCGACGAAATCGAGCACATGCCTTCATAAAAGGGCTCTCCTGGCCAAATGGTTTAACTTTGGCAGGTCCCTCGTGTTTTATCAGGAAAGTAGACTTCGTGGGGCAGATTCTGGAAGTGATTGCGATCGCAAAGCTCTATTAGTTGCTTTGGAATCGGCTTTTGAAAAAAAATCTGTGAAAATCGCAAAAATTTTGGGTATCGAAATCTGGCAAAAGTCTGCATAAAAGGGCTCTCCTGGCCAAATGGTTTAACTTTGGCAGGTCCCTGCTGTTCTGTTATGAAACTAGAATATCTTTTGCACATTCTGGAAGTGATTGCGATCGCAAAGCTCTATTAGTTGCTGTGGAATCGACTTTTAAAAATGAGAGGGCGTAAAATTCGCCAAAAAAATTTCGCGACGAAATCGAGCACATGCCTTCATAAAAGGGCTCTCCTGGCCAAATGGTTTAACTTTGGCAGGTCCCTCGTGCTTTATCAGGAAAGTAGACTTCGTGGGGCAGATTCTGGAAGTGATTGCGATCGCAAAGCTCTATTAGTTGCTTTGGAATCGGCTTTTGAAAAAAAATCTGTGAAAATCGCAAAAATTTTGGGTATCGAAATCTGGCAAAAGTCTGCATAAAAGGGCTCTCCTGGCCAAATGGTTTAACTTTGGCAGGTCCCTGCTGTTCTGTTATGAAACTAGAATATCTTTTGCACATTCTGGAAGTGATTGCGATCGCAAAGCTCTATTAGTTGCTGTGGAATCGACTTTTAAAAATGAGAGGGCGTAAAATTCGCCAAAAAAATTTCGCGACGAAATCGAGCACATGCCTTCATAAAAGGGCTCTCCTGGCCAAATGGTTTAACTTTGGCAGGTCCCTCGTGCTTTATCAGGAAAGTAGACTTCGTGGGGCAGATTCTGGAAGTGATTGCGATCGCAAAGCTCTATTAGTTTCTTTGGAATCGGCTTTTGAAAAAAAATCTGTGAAAATCGGAAAAATTTTGGGTATCGAAATCTGGCAAAAGTCTGCATAAAAGGGCTCTCCTGGCCAAATGGTTTAACTTTGGCAGGTCCCTGCTGTTCTGTTATGAAACTAGAATATCTTTTGCACATTCTGGAAGTGATTGCGATCGCAAAGCTCTATTAGTTGCTGTGGAATCGACTTTTAAAAATGAGAGGGCGTAAAATTCGCCAAAAAAATTTCGCGACGAAATCGAGTACATGCCTTTATAAAAGGGCTCTCCTGGCCAAATGGTTTAACTTTGGCAGGTCCCTCGTGCTTTATCAGGAAAGTAGACTTCGTGGGGCAGATTCTGGAAGTGATTGCGATCGCAAAGCTCTATTAGTTGCTTTGGAATCGGCTTTTGAAAAAAAATCTGTGAAAATCGCAAAAATTTTGGGTGTCGAAATCTGGCAAAAGTCTGCATAAAAGGGCTCTCCTGGCCAAATGGTTTAACTTTGGCAGGTCCCTGCTGTTCTGTTATGAAACTAGAATATCTTTTGCACATTCTGGAAGTGATTGCGATCGCAAAGCTCTATTAGTTGCTGTGGAATCGACTTTTAAAAATGAGAGGGCGTAAAATTCGCCAAAAAAATTTCGCGACGAAATCGAGCACATGCCTTCATAAAAGGGCTCTCCTGGCCAAATGGTTTAACTTTGGCAGGTCCCTCGTGCTTTATCAGGAAAGTAGACTTCGTGGGGCAGATTCTGGAAGTGATTGCGATCGCAAAGCTCTATTAGTTGCTTTGGAATCGGCTTTTGAAAAAAAATCTGTGAAAATCGCAAAAATTTTGGGTATCGAAATCTGGCAAAAGTCTGCATAAAAGGGCTCTCCTGGCCAAATGGTTTAACATTGGCAGGTCCCTGCTGTTCTGTTATGAAACTAGAATATCTTTTGCACATTCTGGAAGTGATTGCGATCGCAAAGCTCTATTAGTTGCTGTGGAATCGACTTTTAAAAATGAGAGGGCGTAAAATTCGCCAAAAAAATTTCGCGACGAAATCGAGCACATGCCTTCATAAAAGGGCTCTCCTGGCCAAATGGTTTAACTTTGGCAGGTCCCTCGTGCTTTATCAGGAAAGTAGACTTCGTGGGGCAGATTCTGGAAGTGATTGCGATCGCAAAGCTCTATTAGTTGCTTTGGAATGGGCTTTTGAAAAAAAATCTGTGAAAATCGCAAAAATTTTGGGTATCGAAATCTGGCAAAAGTCTGCATAAAAGGGCTCTCCTGGCCAAATGGTTTAACTTTGGCAGGTCCCTGCTGTTCTGTTATGAAACTAGAATATCTTTTGCACATTCTGGAAGTGATTGCGATCGCAAAGCTCTATTAGTTGCTGTGGAATCGACTTTTAAAAATGAGAGGGCGTAAAATTCGCCAAAAAAATTTCGCGACGAAATCGAGCACATGCCTTCATAAAAGGGCTCTCCTGGCCAAATGGTTTAACTTTGGCAGGTCCCTCGTGCTTTATCAGGAAAGTAGACTTCGTGGGGCAGATTCTGGAAGTGATTGCGATCGCAAAGCTCTATTAGTTGCTTTGGAATCGGCTTTTGAAAAAAAATCTGTGAAAATCGCAAAAATTTTGGGTATCGAAATCTGGCAAAAGTCTGCATAAAAGGGCTCTCCTGGCCAAATGGTTTAACTTTGGCAGGTCCCTGCTGTTCTGTTATGAAACTAGAATATCTTTTGCACATTCTGGAAGTGATTGCGATCGCAAAGCTCTATTAGTTGCTGTGGAATCGACTTTTAAAAATGAGAGGGCGTAAAATTCGCCAAAAAAATTTCGCGACGAAATCGAGCACATGCCTTCATAAAAGGGCTCTCCTGGCCAAATGGTTTAACTTTGGCAGGTCCCTCGTGCTTTATCAGGAAAGTAGACTTCGTGGGGCAGATTCTGGAAGTGATTGCGATCGCAAAGCTCTATTAGTTGCTTTGGAATCGGCTTTTGAAAAAAAATCTGTGAAAATCGGAAAAATTTTGGGTATCGAAATCTGGCAAAAGTCTGCATAAAAGGGCTCTCCTGGCCAAATGGTTTAACTTTGGCAGGTCCCTGCTGTTCTGTTATGAAACTAGAATATCTTTTGCACATTCTGGAAGTGATTGCGATCGCAAAGCTCTATTAGTTGCTGTGGAATCGACTTTTAAAAATGAGAGGGCGTAAAATTCGCCAAAAAAATTTCGCGACGAAATCGAGTACATGCCTTTATAAAAGGGCTCCCCTGGCCAAATGGTTTAACTTTGGCAGGTCCCTCGTGCTTTATCAGGAAAGTAGACTTCGTGGGGCAGATTCTGGAAGTGATTGCGATCGCAAAGCTCTATTAGTTGCTTTGGAATCGGCTTTTGAAAAAAAATCTGTGAAAATCGCAAAAATTTTGGGTGTCGAAATCTGGCAAAAGTCTGCATAAAAGGGCTCTCCTGGCCAAATGGTTTAACTTTGGCAGGTCCCTGCTGTTCTGTTATGAAACTAGAATATCTTTTGCACATTCTGGAAGTGATTGCGATCGCAAAGCTCTATTAGTTGCTGTGGAATCGACTTTTAAAAATGAGAGGGCGTAAAATTCGCCAAAAAAATTTCGCGACGAAATCGAGCACATGCCTTCATAAAAGGGCTCTCCTGGCCAAATGGTTTAACTTTGGCAGGTCCCTCGTGCTTTATCAGGAAAGTAGACTTCGTGGGGCAGATTCTGGAAGTGATTGCGATCGCAAAGCTCTATTAGTTGCTTTGGAATCGGCTTTTGAAAAAAAATCTGTGAAAATCGCAAAAATTTTGGGTATCGAAATCTGGCAAAAGTCTGCATAAAAGGGCTCTCCTGGCCAAATGGTTTAACTTTGGCAGGTCCCTGCTGTTCTGTTATGAAACTAGAATATCTTTTGCACATTCTGGAAGTGATTGCGATCGCAAAGCTCTATTAGTTGCTGTGGAATCGACTTTTAAAAATGAGAGGGCGTAAAATTCGCCAAAAAAATTTCGCGACGAAATCGAGCACATGCCTTCATAAAAGGGCTCTCCTGGCCAAATGGTTTAACTTTGGCAGGTCCCTCGTGCTTTATCAGGAAAGTAGACTTCGTGGGGCAGATTCTGGAAGTGATTGCGATCGCAAAGCTCTATTAGTTGCTTTGGAATCGGCTTTTGAAAAAAAATCTGTGAAAATCGCAAAAATTTTGGGTATCGAAATCTGGCAAATGTCTGCATAAAAGGGCTCTCCTGGCCAAATGGTTTAACTTTGGCAGGTCCCTGCTGTTCTGTTATGAAACTAGAATATCTTTTGCACATTCTGGAAGTGATTGCGATCGCAAAGCTCTATTAGTTGCTGTGGAATCGACTTTTAAAAATGAGAGGGCGTAAAATTCGCCAAAAAAATTTCGCGACGAAATCGAGCACATGCCTTCATAAAAGGGCTCTCCTGGCCAAATGGTTTAACTTTGGCAGGTCCCTCGTGCTTTATCAGGAAAGTAGACTTCGTGGGGCAGATTCTGGAAGTGATTGCGATCGCAAAGCTCTATTAGTTGCTTTGGAATCGGCTTTTGAAAAAAAATCTGTGAAAATCGCAAAAATTTTGGGTATCGAAATCTGGCAAAAGTCTGCATAAAAGGGCTCTCCTGGCCAAATGGTTTAACTTTGGCAGGTCCCTGCTGTTCTGTTATGAAACTAGAATATCTTTTGCACATTCTGGAAGTGATTGCGATCGCAAAGCTCTATTAGTTGCTGTGGAATCTACTTTTAAAAATGAGAGGGCGTAAAATTCGCCAAAAAAATTTCGCGACGAAATCGAGCACATGCCTTCATAAAAGGGCTCTCCTGGCCAAATGGTTTAACTTTGGCAGGTCCCTCGAGCTTTATCAGGAAAGTAGACTTCGTGGGGCAGATTCTGGAAGTGATTGCGATCGCAAAGCTCTATTAGTTGCTTTGGAATCGGCTTTTGAAAAAAAATCTGTGAAAATCGCAAAAATTTTGGGTATCGAAATCTGGCAAAAGTCTGCATAAAAGGGCTCTCCTGGCCAAATGGTTTAACTTTGGCAGGTCCCTGCTGTTCTGTTATGAAACTAGAATATCTTTTGCACATTCTGGAAGTGATTGCGATCGCAAAGCTCTATTAGTTGCTGTGGAATCGACTTTTAAAAATGAGAGGGCGTAAAATTCGCCAAAAAAATTTCGCGACGAAATCGAGCACATGCCTTCATAAAAGGGCTCTCCTGGCCAAATGGTTTAACTTTGGCAGGTCCCTCGTGCTTTATCAGGAAAGTAGACTTCGTGGGGCAGATTCTGGAAGTGATTGCGATCGCAAAGCTCTATTAGTTGCTTTGGAATCGGCTTTTGAAAAAAAATCTGTGAAAATCGCAAAAATTTTGGGTATCGAAATCTGGCAAAAGTCTGCATAAAAGGGCTCTCCTGGCCAAATGGTTTAACTTTGGCAGGTCCCTGCTGTTCTGTTATGAAACTAGAATATCTTTTGCACATTCTGGAAGTGATTGCGATCGCAAAGCTCTATTAGCTGCTGTGGAATCGACTTTTAAAAATGAGAGGGCGTAAAATTCGCCAAAAAAATTTCGCGACGAAATCGAGCACATGCCTTCATAAAAGGGCTCTCCTGGCCAAATGGTTTAACTTTGGCAGGTCCCTCGTGCTTTATCAGGAAAGTAGACTTCGTGGGGCAGATTCTGGAAGTGATTGCGATCGCAAAGCTCTATTAGTTGCTTTGGAATCGGCTTTTGAAAAAAAATCTGTGAAAATCGCAAAAATTTTGGGTATCGAAATCTGGCAAAAGTCTGCATAAAAGGGCTCTCCTGGCCAAATGGTTTAACTTTGGCAGGTCCCTGCTGTTCTGTTATGAAACTAGAATATCTTTTGCACATTCTGGAAGTGATTGCGATCGCAAAGCTCTATTAGTTGCTGTGGAATCGACTTTTAAAAATGAGAGGGCGTAAAATTCGCCAAAAAAATTTCGCGACGAAATCGAGCACATGCCTTCATAAAAGGGCTCTCCTGGCCAAATGGTTTAACTTTGGCAGGTCCCTCGTGCTTTATCAGGAAAGTAGACTTCGTGGGGCAGATTCTGGAAGTGATTGCGATCGCAAAGCTCTATTAGTTGCTTTGGAATCGGCTTTTAAAAAAATCTGTGAAAATCGCAAAAATTTTGGGTATCGAAATCTGGCAAAAGTCTGCATAAAAGGGCTCTCCTGGCCAAATGGTTTAACTTTGGCAGGTCCCTGCTGTTCTGTTATGAAACTAGAATATCTTTTGCACATTCTGGAAGTGATTGCGATCGCAAAGCTCTATTAGTTGCTGTGGAATCTACTTTTAAAAATGAGAGGGCGTAAAATTCGCCAAAAAAATTTCGCGACGAAATCGAGCACATGCCTTCATAAAAGGGCTCTCCTGGCCAAATGGTTTAACTTTGGCAGGTCCCTCGAGCTTTATCAGGAAAGTAGACTTCGTGGGGCAGATTCTGGAAGTGATTGCGATCGCAAAGCTCTATTAGTTGCTTTGGAATCGGCTTTTGAAAAAAAATCTGTGAAAATCGCAAAAATTTTGGGTATCGAAATCTGGCAAAAGTCTGCATAAAAGGGCTCTCCTGGCCAAATGGTTTAACTTTGGCAGGTCCCTGCTGTTCTGTTATGAAACTAGAATATCTTTTGCACATTCTGGAAGTGATTGCGATCGCAAAGCTCTATTAGTTGCTGTGGAATCGACTTTTAAAAATGAGAGGGCGTAAAATTCGCCAAAAAAATTTCGCGACGAAATCGAGCACATGCCTTCATAAAAGGGCTCTCCTGGCCAAATGGTTTAACTTTGGCAGGTCCCTCGTGCTTTATCAGGAAAGTAGACTTCGTGGGGCAGATTCTGGAAGTGATTGCGATCGCAAAGCTCTATTAGTTGCTTTGGAATCGGCTTTTGAAAAAAAATCTGTGAAAATCGCAAAAATTTTGGGTATCGAAATCTGGCAAAAGTCTGCATAAAAGGGCTCTCCTGGCCAAATGGTTTAACTTTGGCAGGTCCCTGCTGTTCTGTTATGAAACTAGAATATCTTTTGCACATTCTGGAAGTGATTGCGATCGCAAAGCTCTATTAGTTGCTGTGGAATCGACTTTTAAAAATGAGAGGGCGTAAAATTCGCCAAAAAAATTTCGCGACGAAATCGAGCACATGCCTTCATAAAAGGGCTCTCCTGGCCAAATGGTTTAACTTTGGCAGGTCCCTCGTGCTTTATCAGGAAAGTAGACTTCGTGGGGCAGATTCTGGAAGTGATTGCGATCGCAAAGCTCTATTAGTTGCTTTGGAATCGGCTTTTGAAAAAAAATCTGTGAAAATCGCAAAAATTTTGGGTATCGAAATCTGGCAAAAGTCTGCATAAAAGGGCTCTCCTGGCCAAATGGTTTAACTTTGGCAGGTCCCTGCTGTTCTGTTATGAAACTAGAATATCTTTTGCACATTCTGGAAGTGATTGCGATCGCAAAGCTCTATTAGTTGCTGTGGAATCGACTTTTAAAAATGAGAGGGCGTAAAATTCGCCAAAAAAATTTCGCGACGAAATCGAGCACATGCCTTCATAAAAGGGCTCTCCTGGCCAAATGGTTTAACTTTGGCAGGTCCCTCGTGCTTTATCAGGAAAGTAGACTTCGTGGGGCAGATTCTGGAAGTGATTGCGATCGCAAAGCTCTATTAGTTGCTTTGGAATCGGCTTTTGAAAAAAAATCTGTGAAAATCGCAAAAATTTTGGGTATCGAAATCTGGCAAAAGTCTGCATAAAAGGGCTCTCCTGGCCAAATGGTTTAACTTTGGCAGGTCCCTGCTGTTCTGTTATGAAACTAGAATATCTTTTGCACATTCTGGAAGTGATTGCGATCGCAAAGCTCTATTAGTTGCTGTGGAATCGACTTTTAAAAATGAGAGGGCGTAAAATTCGCCAAAAAAATTTCGCGACGAAATCGAGCACATGCCTTCATAAAAGGGCTCTCCTGGCCAAATGGTTTAACTTTGGCAGGTCCCTCGTGCTTTATCAGGAAAGTAGACTTCGTGGGGCAGATTCTGGAAGTGATTGCGATCGCAAAGCTCTATTAGTTGCTTTGGAATCGGCTTTTGAAAAAAAATCTGTGAAAATCGCAAAAATTTTGGGTATCGAAATCTGGCAAAAGTCTGCATTAAAGGGCTCTCCTGGCCAAATGGTTTAACTTTGGCAGGTCCCTGCTGTTCTGTTATGAAACTAGAATATCTTTTGCACATTCTGGAAGTGATTGCGATCGCAAAGCTCTATTAGTTGCTGTGGAATCGACTTTTAAAAATGAGAGGGCGTAAAATTCGCCAAAAAAATTTCGCGACGAAATCGAGCACATGCCTTCATAAAAGGGCTCTCCTGGCCAAATGGTTTAACTTTGGCAGGTCCCTCGAGCTTTATCAGGAAAGTAGAGTTCGTGGGGCAGATTCTGGAAGTGATTGCGATCGCAAAGCTCTATTAGTTGCTTTGGAATCGGCTTTTGAAGAAAAATCTGTGAAAATCGCAAAAATTTTGGGTATCGAAATCTGGCAAAAGTCTGCATAAAAGGGCTCTCCTGGCCAAATGGTTTAACTTTGGCAGGTCCCTGCTGTTCTGTTATGAAACTAGAATATCTTTTGCACATTCTGGAAGTGATTGCGATCGCAAAGCTCTATTAGTTGCTGTGGAATCGACTTTTAAAAATGAGAGGGCGTAAAATTCGACAAAAAAATTTCGCGACGAAATCGAGCACATGCCTTCATAAAAGGGCTCTCCTGGCCAAATGGTTTAACTTTGGCAGGTCCCTCGTGCTTTATCAGGAAAGTAGACTTCGTGGGGCAGATTCTGGAAGTGATTGCGATCGCAAAGCTCTATTAGTTGCTTTGGAATCGGCTTTTGAAAAAAAATCTGTGAAAATCGCAAAAATTTTGGGTATCGAAATCTGGCAAAAGTCTGCATAAAAGGGCTCTCCTGGCCAAATGGTTTAACTTTGGCAGGTCCCTGCTGTTCTGTTATGAAACTAGAATATCTTTTGCACATTCTGGAAGTGATTGCGATCGCAAAGCTCTATTAGTTGCTGTGGAATCGACTTTTAAAAATGAGAGGGCGTAAAATTCGCCAAAAAAATTTCGCGACGAAATCGAGCACATGCCTTCATAAAAGGGCTCTCCTGGCCAAATGGTTTAACTTTGGCAGGTCCCTCGTGCTTTATCAGGAAAGTAGACTTCGTGGGGCAGATTCTGGAAGTGATTGCGATCGCAAAGCTCTATTAGTTGCTTTGGAATCGGCTTTTGAAAAAAAATCTGTGAAAATCGCAAAAATTTTGGGTATCAAAATCTGGCAAAAGTCTGCATAAAAGGGCTCTCCTGGCCAAATGGTTTAACTTTGGCAGGTCCCTGCTGTTCTGTTATGAAACTAGAATATCTTTTGCACATTCTGGAAGTGATTGCGATCGCAAAATTCTATTAGTTGCTGTGGAATCGACTTTTAAAAATGAGAGGGCGTAAAATTCGCCAAAAAAATTTCGCGACGAAATCGAGCACATGCCTTCATAAAAGGGCTCTCCTGGCCAAACGGTTTAACTTTGGCAGGTCCCTCGTGCTTTATCAGGAAAGTAGACTTCGTGGGGCAGATTCTGGAAGTGATTGCGATCGCAAAGCTCTATTAGTTGCTTTGGAATCGGCTTTTGAAAAAAAATCTGTGAAAATCGCAAAAATTTTGGGTATCGAAATCTGGCAAAAGTCTGCATAAAAGGGCTCTCCTGGCCAAATGGTTTAACTTTGGCAGGTCCCTGCTGTTCTGTTATGAAACTAGAATATCTTTTGCACATTCTGGAAGTGATTGCGATCGCAAAGCTCTATTAGTTGCTGTGGAATCGACTTTTAAAAATGAGAGGGCGTAAAATTCGCCAAAAAAATTTCGCGACGAAATCGAGCACATGCCTTCATAAAAGGGCTCTCCTGGTCAAATGGTTTAACTTTGGCAGGTCCCTCGTGCTTTATCAGGAAAGTAGACTTCGTGGGGCAGATTCTGGAAGTGATTGCGATCGCAAAGCTCTATTAGTTGCTTTGGAATCGGCTTTTGAAAAAAAATCTGTGAAAATCGCAAAAATTTTGGGTATCGAAATCTGGCAAAAGTCTGCATAAAAGGGCTCTCCTGGCCAAATGGTTTAACTTTGGCAGGTCCCTGCTGTTCTGTTATGAAACTAGAATATCTTTTGCACATTCTGGAAGTGATTGCGATCGCAAAGCTCTATTAGTTGCTGTGGAATCGACTTTTAAAAATGAGAGGGCGTAAAATTCGCCAAAAAACTTTCGCGACGAAATCGAGCACATGCCTTCATAAAAGGGCTCTCCTGGCCAAATGGTTTAACTTTGGCAGGTCCCTCGTGCTTTATCAGGAAAGTAGACTTCGTGGGGCAGATTCTGGAAGTGATTGCGATCGCAAAGCTCTATTAGTTGCTTTGGAATCGGCTTTTGAAAAAAAATCTGTGAAAATCGCAAAAATTTTGGGTATCGAAATCTGGCAAAAGTCTGCATAAAAGGGCTCTCCTGGCCAAATGGTTT
>CAWVNO010002697.1:0-95571 GCA_963930645.1 Salticus scenicus
CGCAGATTCTGAAAGTTATTGCGATAGTTAGACTCTTTTAGTTGCTTGGGAATCGTCGTTTAAAGATGGGCATGTGAAACTGCGAAAAAAATTTTGAGAGCGCAGGACGGCTGCCGAAAGTCCGCGTAAAAACGCCCCCCGGGCCTAAAGTTTCACCGTGCAAAATCTCCGGTGATGTTATTATGAAACTAGAATATATTCCGCAGATTCTGAAAGTTATTGCGATAGTTAGACTCTTTTAGTTGCTTGGGAATCGTCGTTTGAAGATGGGCATGTGAAACTGCGAAAAAAATTTTGAGAGCGGAGGACGGCTGCCGAAAGTCCGCGTAAAAACGCCCCCCGGGCCTAAAGTTTCACCGTGCAAAATCTCCGGTGATGTTATTATGAAACTAGAATAGTATTCCGCAGATTCTGAAAGTTATTGCGATAGTTAGACTCTTTTAGTTGCTTGGGAATCGTCGTTTAAAGATGGGCATGTGAAACTGCGAAAAAAATTTTGAGAGCGCAGGACGGCTGCCGAAAGTCCGCGTAAAAACGCCCCCCGGGCCTAAAGTTTCACCGTGCAAAATCTCCGGTGATGTTATTATGAAACTAGAATATATTCCGCAGATTCTGAAAGTTATTGCGATAGTTAGACTCTTTTAGTTGCTTGGGAATCGTCGTTTGAAGATGGGCATGTGAAACTGCGAAAAAAATTTTGAGAGCGGAGGACGGCTGCCGAAAGTCCGCGTAAAAACGCCCCCCGGGCCTAAAGTTTCACCGTGCAAAATCTCCGGTGATGTTATTATGAAACTAGAATATATTCCGCAGATTCTGAAAGTTATTGCGATAGTTAGACTCTTTTAGTTGCTTGGGAATCGTCGTTTAAAGATGGGCATGTGAAACTGCGAAAAAATTTTGAGAGCGCAGGACGGCTGCCGAAAGTCCGCGTAAAAACGCCCCCCGGGCCTAAAGTTTCACCGTGCAAAATCTCCGGTGATGTTATTATGAAACTAGAATATATTCCGCAGATTCTGAAAGTTATTGCGATAGTTAGACTCTTTTAGTTGCTTGGGAATCGTCGTTTGAAGATGGGCATGTGAAACTGCGAAAAAAATTTTGAGAGCGGAGGACGGCTGCCGAAAGTCCGCGTAAAAACGCCCCCCGGGCCTAAAGTTTCACCGTGCAAAATCTCCGGTGATGTTATTATGAAACTAGAATATATTCCGCAGATTCTGAAAGTTATTGCGATAGTTAGACTCTTTTAGTTGCTTGGGAATCGTCGTTTAAAGATGGGCATGTGAAACTGCGAAAAAAATTTTGAGAGCGCAGGACGGCTGCCGAAAGTCCGCGTAAAAACGCCCCCCGGGCCTAAAGTTTCACCGTGCAAAATCTCCGGTGATGTTATTATGAAACTAGAATATATTCCGCAGATTCTGAAAGTTATTGCGATAGTTAGACTCTTTTAGTTGCTTGGGAATCGTCGTTTGAAGATGGGCATGTGAAACTGCGAAAAAAATTTTGAGAGCGGAGGACGGCTGCCGAAAGTCCGCGTAAAAACGCCCCCCGGGCCTAAAGTTTCACCGTGCAAAATCTCCGGTGATGTTATTATGAAACTAGAATATATTCCGCAGATTCTGAAAGTTATTGCGATAGTTAGACTCTTTTAGTTGCTTGGGAATCGTCGTTTAAAGATGGGCATGTGAAACTGCGAAAAAAATTTTGAGAGCGCAGGACGGCTGCCGAAAGTCCGCGTAAAAACGCCCCCCGGGCCTAAAGTTTCACCGTGCAAAATCTCCGGTGATGTTATTATGAAACTAGAATATATTCCGCAGATTCTGAAAGTTATTGCGATAGTTAGACTCTTTTAGTTGCTTGGGAATCGTCGTTTGAAGATGGGCATGTGAAACTGCGAAAAAAATTTTGAGAGCGGAGGACGGCTGCCGAAAGTCCGCGTAAAAACGCCCCCCGGGCCTAAAGTTTCACCGTGCAAAATCTCCGGTGATGTTATTATGAAACTAGAATATATTCCGCAGATTCTGAAAGTTATTGCGATAGTTAGACTCTTTTAGTTGCTTGGGAATCGTCGTTTAAAGATGGGCATGTGAAACTGCGAAAAAAATTTTGAGAGCGCAGGACGGCTGCCGAAAGTCCGCGTAAAAACGCCCCCCGGGCCTAAAGTTTCACCGTGCAAAATCTCCGGTGATGTTATTATGAAACTAGAATATATTCCGCAGATTCTGAAAGTTATTGCGATAGTTAGACTCTTTTAGTTGCTTGGGAATCGTCGTTTGAAGATGGGCATGTGAAACTGCGAAAAAAATTTTGAGAGCGGAGGACGGCTGCCGAAAGTCCGCGTAAAAACGCCCCCCGGGCCTAAAGTTTCACCGTGCAAAATCTCCGGTGATGTTATTATGAAACTAGAATATATTCCGCAGATTCTGAAAGTTATTGCGATAGTTAGACTCTTTTAGTTGCTTGGGAATCGTCGTTTAAAGATGGGCATGTGAAACTGCGAAAAAAATTTTGAGAGCGCAGGACGGCTGCCGAAAGTCCGCGTAAAAACGCCCCCCGGGCCTAAAGTTTCACCGTGCAAAATCTCCGGTGATGTTATTATGAAACTAGAATATATTCCGCAGATTCTGAAAGTTATTGCGATAGTTAGACTCTTTTAGTTGCTTGGGAATCGTCGTTTGAAGATGGGCATGTGAAACTGCGAAAAAAATTTTGAGAGCGGAGGACGGCTGCCGAAAGTCCGCGTAAAAACGCCCCCCGGGCCTAAAGTTTCACCGTGCAAAATCTCCGGTGATGTTATTATGAAACTAGAATATATTCCGCAGATTCTGAAAGTTATTGCGATAGTTAGACTCTTTTAGTTGCTTGGGAATCGTCGTTTAAAGATGGGCATGTGAAACTGCGAAAAAAATTTTGAGAGCGCAGGACGGCTGCCGAAAGTCCGCGTAAAAACGCCCCCCGGGCCTAAAGTTTCACCGTGCAAAATCTCCGGTGATGTTATTATGAAACTAGAATATATTCCGCAGATTCTGAAAGTTATTGCGATAGTTAGACTCTTTTAGTTGCTTGGGAATCGTCGTTTGAAGATGGGCATGTGAAACTGCGAAAAAAATTTTGAGAGCGGAGGACGGCTGCCGAAAGTCCGCGTAAAAACGCCCCCCGGGCCTAAAGTTTCACCGTGCAAAATCTCCGGTGATGTTATTATGAAACTAGAATATATTCCGCAGATTCTGAAAGTTATTGCGATAGTTAGACTCTTTTAGTTGCTTGGGAATCGTCGTTTAAAGATGGGCATGTGAAACTGCGAAAAAAATTTTGAGAGCGCAGGACGGCTGCCGAAAGTCCGCGTAAAAACGCCCCCCGGGCCTAAAGTTTCACCGTGCAAAATCTCCGGTGATGTTATTATGAAACTAGAATATATTCCGCAGATTCTGAAAGTTATTGCGATAGTTAGACTCTTTTAGTTGCTTGGGAATCGTCGTTTGAAGATGGGCATGTGAAACTGCGAAAAAAATTTTGAGAGCGGAGGACGGCTGCCGAAAGTCCGCGTAAAAACGCCCCCCGGGCCTAAAGTTTCACCGTGCAAAATCTCCGGTGATGTTATTATGAAACTAGAATATATTCCGCAGATTCTGAAAGTTATTGCGATAGTTAGACTCTTTTAGTTGCTTGGGAATCGTCGTTTAAAGATGGGCATGTGAAACTGCGAAAAAAATTTTGAGAGCGCAGGACGGCTGCCGAAAGTCCGCGTAAAAACGCCCCCCGGGCCTAAAGTTTCACCGTGCAAAATCTCCGGTGATGTTATTATGAAACTAGAATATATTCCGCAGATTCTGAAAGTTATTGCGATAGTTAGACTCTTTTAGTTGCTTGGGAATCGTCGTTTGAAGATGGGCATGTGAAACTGCGAAAAAAATTTTGAGAGCGGAGGACGGCTGCCGAAAGTCCGCGTAAAAACGCCCCCCGGGCCTAAAGTTTCACCGTGCAAAATCTCCGGTGATGTTATTATGAAACTAGAATATATTCCGCAGATTCTGAAAGTTATTGCGATAGTTAGACTCTTTTAGTTGCTTGGGAATCGTCGTTTAAAGATGGGCATGTGAAACTGCGAAAAAAATTTTGAGAGCGCAGGACGGCTGCCGAAAGTCCGCGTAAAAACGCCCCCCGGGCCTAAAGTTTCACCGTGCAAAATCTCCGGTGATGTTATTATGAAACTAGAATATATTCCGCAGATTCTGAAAGTTATTGCGATAGTTAGACTCTTTTAGTTGCTTGGGAATCGTCGTTTGAAGATGGGCATGTGAAACTGCGAAAAAAATTTTGAGAGCGGAGGACGGCTGCCGAAAGTCCGCGTAAAAACGCCCCCGGGCCTAAAGTTTCACCGTGCAAAATCTCCGGTGATGTTATTATGAAACTAGAATATATTCCGCAGATTCTGAAAGTTATTGCGATAGTTAGACTCTTTTAGTTGCTTGGGAATCGTCGTTTAAAGATGGGCATGTGAAACTGCGAAAAAAATTTTGAGAGCGCAGGACGGCTGCCGAAAGTCCGCGTAAAAACGCCCCCCGGGCCTAAAGTTTCACCGTGCAAAATCTCCGGTGATGTTATTATGAAACTAGAATATATTCCGCAGATTCTGAAAGTTATTGCGATAGTTAGACTCTTTTAGTTGCTTGGGAATCGTCGTTTGAAGATGGGCATGTGAAACTGCGAAAAAAATTTTGAGAGCGGAGGACGGCTGCCGAAAGTCCGCGTAAAAACGCCCCCCGGGCCTAAAGTTTCACCGTGCAAAATCTCCGGTGATGTTATTATGAAACTAGAATATATTCCGCAGATTCTGAAAGTTATTGCGATAGTTAGACTCTTTTAGTTGCTTGGGAATCGTCGTTTAAAGATGGGCATGTGAAACTGCGAAAAAAATTTTGAGAGCGCAGGACGGCTGCCGAAAGTCCGCGTAAAAACGCCCCCCGGGCCTAAAGTTTCACCGTGCAAAATCTCCGGTGATGTTATTATGAAACTAGAATATATTCCGCAGATTCTGAAAGTTATTGCGATAGTTAGACTCTTTTAGTTGCTTGGGAATCGTCGTTTGAAGATGGGCATGTGAAACTGCGAAAAAAATTTTGAGAGCGGAGGACGGCTGCCGAAAGTCCGCGTAAAAACGCCCCCCGGGCCTAAAGTTTCACCGTGCAAAATCTCCGGTGATGTTATTATGAAACTAGAATATATTCCGCAGATTCTGAAAGTTATTGCGATAGTTAGACTCTTTTAGTTGCTTGGGAATCGTCGTTTAAAGATGGGCATGTGAAACTGCGAAAAAAATTTTGAGAGCGCAGGACGGCTGCCGAAAGTCCGCGTAAAAACGCCCCCCGGGCCTAAAGTTTCACCGTGCAAAATCTCCGGTGATGTTATTATGAAACTAGAATATATTCCGCAGATTCTGAAAGTTATTGCGATAGTTAGACTCTTTTAGTTGCTTATCGTCGTTTAAAGATGGGCATGTGAAACTGCGAAAAAAATTTTGAGAGCGCAGGACGGCTGCCGAAAGTCCGCGTAAAAACGCCCCCCGGGCCTAAAGTTTCACCGTGCAAAATCTCCGGTGATGTTATTATGAAACTAGAATATATTCCGCAGATTCTGAAAGTTATTGCGATAGTTAGACTCTTTTAGTTGCTTGGGAATCGTCGTTTGAAGATGGGCATGTGAAACTGCGAAAAAAATTTTGAGAGCGGAGGACGGCTGCCGAAAGTCCGCGTAAAAACGCCCCCCGGGCCTAAAGTTTCACCGTGCAAAATCTCCGGTGATGTTATTATGAAACTAGAATATATTCCGCAGATTCTGAAAGTTATTGCGATAGTTAGACTCTTTTAGTTGCTTGGGAATCGTCGTTTAAAGATGGGCATGTGAAACTGCGAAAAAAATTTTGAGAGCGCAGGACGGCTGCCGAAAGTCCGCGTAAAAACGCCCCCCGGGCCTAAAGTTTCACCGTGCAAAATCTCCGGTGATGTTATTATGAAACTAGAATATATTCCGCAGATTCTGAAAGTTATTGCGATAGTTAGACTCTTTTAGTTGCTTGGGAATCGTCGTTTGAAGATGGGCATGTGAAACTGCGAAAAAAATTTTGAGAGCGGAGGACGGCTGCCGAAAGTCCGCGTAAAAACGCCCCCCGGGCCTAAAGTTTCACCGTGCAAAATCTCCGGTGATGTTATTATGAAACTAGAATATATTCCGCAGATTCTGAAAGTTATTGCGATAGTTAGACTCTTTTAGTTGCTTGGGAATCGTCGTTTAAAGATGGGCATGTGAAACTGCGAAAAAAATTTTGAGAGCGCAGGACGGCTGCCGAAAGTCCGCGTAAAAACGCCCCCCGGGCCTAAAGTTTCACCGTGCAAAATCTCCGGTGATGTTATTATGAAACTAGAATATATTCCGCAGATTCTGAAAGTTATTGCGATAGTTAGACTCTTTTAGTTGCTTGGGAATCGTCGTTTGAAAGATGGGCATGTGAAACTGCGAAAAAAATTTTGAGAGCGGCAGGACGGCTGCCGAAAGTCCGCGTAAAAACGCCCCCCGGGCCTAAAGTTTCACCGTGCAAAATCTCCGGTGATGTTATTATGAAACTAGAATATATTCCGCAGATTCTGAAAGTTATTGCGATAGTTAGACTCTTTTAGTTGCTTGGGAATCGTCGTTTGAAGATGGGCATGTGAAACTGCGAAAAAAATTTTGAGAGCGGAGGACGGCTGCCGAAAGTCCGCGTAAAAACGCCCCCCGGGCCTAAAGTTTCACCGTGCAAAATCTCCGGTGATGTTATTATGAAACTAGAATATATTCCGCAGATTCTGAAAGTTATTGCGATAGTTAGACTCTTTTAGTTGCTTGGGAATCGTCGTTTAAAGATGGGCATGTGAAACTGCGAAAAAAATTTTGAGAGCGCAGGACGGCTGCCGAAAGTCCGCGTAAAAACGCCCCCCGGGCCTAAAGTTTCACCGTGCAAAATCTCCGGTGATGTTATTATGAAACTAGAATATATTCCGCAGATTCTGAAAGTTATTGCGATAGTTAGACTCTTTTAGTTGCTTGGGAATCGTCGTTTGAAGATGGGCATGTGAAACTGCGAAAAAAATTTTGAGAGCGGAGGACGGCTGCCGAAAGTCCGCGTAAAAACGCCCCCCGGGCCTAAAGTTTCACCGTGCAAAATCTCCGGTGATGTTATTATGAAACTAGAATATATTCCGCAGATTCTGAAAGTTATTGCGATAGTTAGACTCTTTTAGTTGCTTGGGAATCGTCGTTTAAAGATGGGCATGTGAAACTGCGAAAAAAATTTTGAGAGCGCAGGACGGCTGCCGAAAGTCCGCGTAAAAACGCCCCCCGGGCCTAAAGTTTCACCGTGCAAAATCTCCGGTGATGTTATTATGAAACTAGAATATATTCCGCAGATTCTGAAAGTTATTGCGATAGTTAGACTCTTTTAGTTGCTTGGGAATCGTCGTTTAAAGATGGGCATGTGAAACTGCGAAAAAAATTTTGAGAGCGCAGGACGGCTGCCGAAAGTCCGCGTAAAAACGCCCCCCGGGCCTAAAGTTTCACCGTGCAAAATCTCCGGTGATGTTATTATGAAACTAGAATATATTCCGCAGATTCTGAAAGTTATTGCGATAGTTAGACTCTTTTAGTTGCTTGGGAATCGTCGTTTGAAGATGGGCATGTGAAACTGCGAAAAAAATTTTGAGAGCGGAGGACGGCTGCCGAAAGTCCGCGTAAAAACGCCCCCCGGGCCTAAAGTTTCACCGTGCAAAATCTCCGGTGATGTTATTATGAAACTAGAATATATTCCGCAGATTCTGAAAGTTATTGCGATAGTTAGACTCTTTTAGTTGCTTGGGAATCGTCGTTTGAAGATGGGCATGTGAAACTGCGAAAAAAATTTTGAGAGCGGAGGACGGCTGCCGAAAGTCCGCGTAAAAACGCCCCCCGGGCCTAAAGTTTCACCGTGCAAAATCTCCGGTGATGTTATTATGAAACTAGAATATATTCCGCAGATTCTGAAAGTTATTGCGATAGTTAGACTCTTTTAGTTGCTTGGGAATCGTCGTTTAAAGATGGGCATGTGAAACTGCGAAAAAAATTTTGAGAGCGCAGGACGGCTGCCGAAAGTCCGCGTAAAAACGCCCCCCGGGCCTAAAGTTTCACCGTGCAAAATCTCCGGTGATGTTATTATGAAACTAGAATATATTCCGCAGATTCTGAAAGTTATTGCGATAGTTAGACTCTTTTAGTTGCTTGGGAATCGTCGTTTGAAGATGGGCATGTGAAACTGCGAAAAAAATTTTGAGAGCGGAGGACGGCTGCCGAAAGTCCGCGTAAAAACGCCCCCCGGGCCTAAAGTTTCACCGTGCAAAATCTCCGGTGATGTTATTATGAAACTAGAATATATTCCGCAGATTCTGAAAGTTATTGCGATAGTTAGACTCTTTTAGTTGCTTGGGAATCGTCGTTTAAAGATGGGCATGTGAAACTGCGAAAAAAATTTTGAGAGCGCAGGACGGCTGCCGAAAGTCCGCGTAAAAACGCCCCCCGGGCCTAAAGTTTCACCGTGCAAAATCTCCGGTGATGTTATTATGAAACTAGAATATATTCCGCAGATTCTGAAAGTTATTGCGATAGTTAGACTCTTTTAGTTGCTTGGGAATCGTCGTTTAAAGATGGGCATGTGAAACTGCGAAAAAAATTTTGAGAGCGCAGGACGGCTGCCGAAAGTCCGCGTAAAAACGCCCCCCGGGCCTAAAGTTTCACCGTGCAAAATCTCCGGTGATGTTATTATGAAACTAGAATATATTCCGCAGATTCTGAAAGTTATTGCGATAGTTAGACTCTTTTAGTTGCTTGGGAATCGTCGTTTGAAGATGGGCATGTGAAACTGCGAAAAAAATTTTGAGAGCGGAGGACGGCTGCCGAAAGTCCGCGTAAAAACGCCCCCCGGGCCTAAAGTTTCACCGTGCAAAATCTCCGGTGATGTTATTATGAAACTAGAATATATTCCGCAGATTCTGAAAGTTATTGCGATAGTTAGACTCTTTTAGTTGCTTGGGAATCGTCGTTTAAAGATGGGCATGTGAAACTGCGAAAAAAATTTTGAGAGCGCAGGACGGCTGCCGAAAGTCCGCGTAAAAACGCCCCCCGGGCCTAAAGTTTCACCGTGCAAAATCTCCGGTGATGTTATTATGAAACTAGAATATATTCCGCAGATTCTGAAAGTTATTGCGATAGTTAGACTCTTTTAGTTGCTTGGGAATCGTCGTTTGAAGATGGGCATGTGAAACTGCGAAAAAAATTTTGAGAGCGGAGGACGGCTGCCGAAAGTCCGCGTAAAAACGCCCCCCGGGCCTAAAGTTTCACCGTGCAAAATCTCCGGTGATGTTATTATGAAACTAGAATATATTCCGCAGATTCTGAAAGTTATTGCGATAGTTAGACTCTTTTAGTTGCTTGGGAATCGTCGTTTAAAGATGGGCATGTGAAACTGCGAAAAAAATTTTGAGAGCGCAGGACGGCTGCCGAAAGTCCGCGTAAAAACGCCCCCCGGGCCTAAAGTTTCACCGTGCAAAATCTCCGGTGATGTTATTATGAAACTAGAATATATTCCGCAGATTCTGAAAGTTATTGCGATAGTTAGACTCTTTTAGTTGCTTGGGAATCGTCGTTTGAAGATGGGCATGTGAAACTGCGAAAAAAATTTTGAGAGCGGAGGACGGCTGCCGAAAGTCCGCGTAAAAACGCCCCCCGGGCCTAAAGTTTCACCGTGCAAAATCTCCGGTGATGTTATTATGAAACTAGAATATATTCCGCAGATTCTGAAAGTTATTGCGATAGTTAGACTCTTTTAGTTGCTTGGGAATCGTCGTTTAAAGATGGGCATGTGAAACTGCGAAAAAAATTTTGAGAGCGCAGGACGGCTGCCGAAAGTCCGCGTAAAAACGCCCCCCGGGCCTAAAGTTTCACCGTGCAAAATCTCCGGTGATGTTATTATGAAACTAGAATATATTCCGCAGATTCTGAAAGTTATTGCGATAGTTAGACTCTTTTAGTTGCTTGGGAATCGTCGTTTGAAGATGGGCATGTGAAACTGCGAAAAAAATTTTGAGAGCGGAGGACGGCTGCCGAAAGTCCGCGTAAAAACGCCCCCCGGGCCTAAAGTTTCACCGTGCAAAATCTCCGGTGATGTTATTATGAAACTAGAATATATTCCGCAGATTCTGAAAGTTATTGCGATAGTTAGACTCTTTTAGTTGCTTGGGAATCGTCGTTTAAAGATGGGCATGTGAAACTGCGAAAAAAATTTTGAGAGCGCAGGACGGCTGCCGAAAGTCCGCGTAAAAACGCCCCCCGGGCCTAAAGTTTCACCGTGCAAAATCTCCGGTGATGTTATTATGAAACTAGAATATATTCCGCAGATTCTGAAAGTTATTGCGATAGTTAGACTCTTTTAGTTGCTTGGGAATCGTCGTTTGAAGATGGGCATGTGAAACTGCGAAAAAAATTTTGAGAGCGGAGGACGGCTGCCGAAAGTCCGCGTAAAAACGCCCCCCGGGCCTAAAGTTTCACCGTGCAAAATCTCCGGTGATGTTATTATGAAACTAGAATATATTCCGCAGATTCTGAAAGTTATTGCGATAGTTAGACTCTTTTAGTTGCTTGGGAATCGTCGTTTAAAGATGGGCATGTGAAACTGCGAAAAAAATTTTGAGAGCGCAGGACGGCTGCCGAAAGTCCGCGTAAAAACGCCCCCCGGGCCTAAAGTTTCACCGTGCAAAATCTCCGGTGATGTTATTATGAAACTAGAATATATTCCGCAGATTCTGAAAGTTATTGCGATAGTTAGACTCTTTTAGTTGCTTGGGAATCGTCGTTTGAAGATGGGCATGTGAAACTGCGAAAAAAATTTTGAGAGCGGAGGACGGCTGCCGAAAGTCCGCGTAAAAACGCCCCCCGGGCCTAAAGTTTCACCGTGCAAAATCTCCGGTGATGTTATTATGAAACTAGAATATATTCCGCAGATTCTGAAAGTTATTGCGATAGTTAGACTCTTTTAGTTGCTTGGGAATCGTCGTTTAAAGATGGGCATGTGAAACTGCGAAAAAAATTTTGAGAGCGCAGGACGGCTGCCGAAAGTCCGCGTAAAAACGCCCCCCGGGCCTAAAGTTTCACCGTGCAAAATCTCCGGTGATGTTATTATGAAACTAGAATATATTCCGCAGATTCTGAAAGTTATTGCGATAGTTAGACTCTTTTAGTTGCTTGGGAATCGTCGTTTGAAGATGGGCATGTGAAACTGCGAAAAAAATTTTGAGAGCGGAGGACGGCTGCCGAAAGTCCGCGTAAAAACGCCCCCCGGGCCTAAAGTTTCACCGTGCAAAATCTCCGGTGATGTTATTATGAAACTAGAATATATTCCGCAGATTCTGAAAGTTATTGCGATAGTTAGACTCTTTTAGTTGCTTGGGAATCGTCGTTTAAAGATGGGCATGTGAAACTGCGAAAAAAATTTTGAGAGCGCAGGACGGCTGCCGAAAGTCCGCGTAAAAACGCCCCCCGGGCCTAAAGTTTCACCGTGCAAAATCTCCGGTGATGTTATTATGAAACTAGAATATATTCCGCAGATTCTGAAAGTTATTGCGATAGTTAGACTCTTTTAGTTGCTTGGGAATCGTCGTTTGAAGATGGGCATGTGAAACTGCGAAAAAAATTTTGAGAGCGGAGGACGGCTGCCGAAAGTCCGCGTAAAAACGCCCCCCGGGCCTAAAGTTTCACCGTGCAAAATCTCCGGTGATGTTATTATGAAACTAGAATATATTCCGCAGATTCTGAAAGTTATTGCGATAGTTAGACTCTTTTAGTTGCTTGGGAATCGTCGTTTAAAGATGGGCATGTGAAACTGCGAAAAAAATTTTGAGAGCGCAGGACGGCTGCCGAAAGTCCGCGTAAAAACGCCCCCCGGGCCTAAAGTTTCACCGTGCAAAATCTCCGGTGATGTTATTATGAAACTAGAATATATTCCGCAGATTCTGAAAGTTATTGCGATAGTTAGACTCTTTTAGTTGCTTGGGAATCGTCGTTTGAAGATGGGCATGTGAAACTGCGAAAAAAATTTTGAGAGCGGAGGACGGCTGCCGAAAGTCCGCGTAAAAACGCCCCCCGGGCCTAAAGTTTCACCGTGCAAAATCTCCGGTGATGTTATTATGAAACTAGAATATATTCCGCAGATTCTGAAAGTTATTGCGATAGTTAGACTCTTTTAGTTGCTTGGGAATCGTCGTTTAAAGATGGGCATGTGAAACTGCGAAAAAAATTTTGAGAGCGCAGGACGGCTGCCGAAAGTCCGCGTAAAAACGCCCCCCGGGCCTAAAGTTTCACCGTGCAAAATCTCCGGTGATGTTATTATGAAACTAGAATATATTCCGCAGATTCTGAAAGTTATTGCGATAGTTAGACTCTTTTAGTTGCTTGGGAATCGTCGTTTGAAGATGGGCATGTGAAACTGCGAAAAAAATTTTGAGAGCGGAGGACGGCTGCCGAAAGTCCGCGTAAAAACGCCCCCCGGGCCTAAAGTTTCACCGTGCAAAATCTCCGGTGATGTTATTATGAAACTAGAATATATTCCGCAGATTCTGAAAGTTATTGCGATAGTTAGACTCTTTTAGTTGCTTGGGAATCGTCGTTTAAAGATGGGCATGTGAAACTGCGAAAAAAATTTTGAGAGCGCAGGACGGCTGCCGAAAGACCGCGTAAAAACGCCCCCCGGGCCTAAAGTTTCACCGTGCAAAATCTCCGGTGATGTTATTATGAAACTAGAATATATTCCGCAGATTCTGAAAGTTATTGCGATAGTTAGACTCTTTTAGTTGCTTGGGAATCGTCGTTTGAAGATGGGCATGTGAAACTGCGAAAAAAATTTTGAGAGCGGAGGACGGCTGCCGAAAGTCCGCGTAAAAACGCCCCCCGGGCCTAAAGTTTCACCGTGCAAAATCTCCGGTGATGTTATTATGAAACTAGAATATATTCCGCAGATTCTGAAAGTTATTGCGATAGTTAGACTCTTTTAGTTGCTTGGGAATCGTCGTTTAAAGATGGGCATGTGAAACTGCGAAAAAAAATTTGAGAGCGCAGGACGGCTGCCGAAAGTCCGCGTAAAAACGCCCCCCGGGCCTAAAGTTTCACCGTGCAAAATCTCCGGTGATGTTATTATGAAACTAGAATATATTCCGCAGATTCTGAAAGTTATTGCGATAGTTAGACTCTTTTAGTTGCTTGGGAATCGTCGTTTGAAGATGGGCATGTGAAACTGCGAAAAAAATTTTGAGAGCGGAGGACGGCTGCCGAAAGTCCGCGTAAAAACGCCCCCCGGGCCTAAAGTTTCACCGTGCAAAATCTCCGGTGATGTTATTATGAAACTAGAATATATTCCGCAGATTCTGAAAGTTATTGCGATAGTTAGACTCTTTTAGTTGCTTGGGAATCGTCGTTTGAAGATGGGCATGTGAAACTGCGAAAAAACTTTTGAGAGCGGAGGACGGCTGCCGAAAGTCCGCGTAAAAACGCCCCCCGGGCCTAAAGTTTCACCGTGCAAAATCTCCGGTGATGTTATTATGAAACTAGAATATATTCCGCAGATTCTGAAAGTTATTGCGATAGTTAGACTCTTTTAGTTGCTTGGGAATCGTCGTTTAAAGATGGGCATGTGAAACTGCGAAAAAAATTTTGAGAGCGCAGGACGGCTGCCGAAAGTCCGCGTAAAAACGCCCCCCGGGCCTAAAGTTTCACCGTGCAAAATCTCCGGTGATGTTATTATGAAACTAGAATATATTCCGCAGATTCTGAAAGTTATTGCGATAGTTAGACTCTTTTAGTTGCTTGGGAATCGTCGTTTGAAGATGGGCATGTGAAACTGCGAAAAAAATTTTGAGAGCGGAGGACGGCTGCCGAAAGTCCGCGTAAAAACGCCCCCCGGGCCTAAAGTTTCACCGTGCAAAATCTCCGGTGATGTTATTATGAAACTAGAATATATTCCGCAGATTCTGAAAGTTATTGCGATAGTTAGACTCTTTTAGTTGCTTGGGAATCGTCGTTTAAAGATGGGCATGTGAAACTGCGAAAAAAATTTTGAGAGCGCAGGACGGCTGCCGAAAAACCGCGTAAAAACGCCCCCCGGGCCTAAAGTTTCACCGTGCAAAATCTCCGGTGATGTTATTATGAAACTAGAATATATTCCGCAGATTCTGAAAGTTATTGCGATAGTTAGACTCTTTTAGTTGCTTGGGAATCGTCGTTTGAAGATGGGCATGTGAAACTGCGAAAAAAATTTTGAGAGCGGAGGACGGCTGCCGAAAGTCCGCGTAAAAACGCCCCCCGGGCCTAAAGTTTCACCGTGCAAAATCTCCGGTGATGTTATTATGAAACTAGAATATATTCCGCAGATTCTGAAAGTTATTGCGATAGTTAGACTCTTTTAGTTGCTTGGGAATCGTCGTTTAAAGATGGGCATGTGAAACTGCGAAAAAAATTTTGAGAGCGCAGGACGGCTGCCGAAAGTCCGCGTAAAAACGCCCCCCGGGCCTAAAGTTTCACCGTGCAAAATCTCCGGTGATGTTATTATGAAACTAGAATATATTCCGCAGATTCTGAAAGTTATTGCGATAGTTAGACTCTTTTAGTTGCTTGGGAATCGTCGTTTGAAGATGGGCATGTGAAACTGCGAAAAAAATTTTGAGAGCGGAGGACGGCTGCCGAAAGTCCGCGTAAAAACGCCCCCCGGGCCTAAAGTTTCACCGTGCAAAATCTCCGGTGATGTTATTATGAAACTAGAATATATTCCGCAGATTCTGAAAGTTATTGCGATAGTTAGACTCTTTTAGTTGCTTGGGAATCGTCGTTTGAAGATGGGCATGTGAAACTGCGAAAAAACTTTTGAGAGCGGAGGACGGCTGCCGAAAGTCCGCGTAAAAACGCCCCCCGGGCCTAAAGTTTCACCGTGCAAAATCTCCGGTGATGTTATTATGAAACTAGAATATATTCCGCAGATTCTGAAAGTTATTGCGATAGTTAGACTCTTTTAGTTGCTTGGGAATCGTCGTTTAAAGATGGGCATGTGAAACTGCGAAAAAAATTTTGAGAGCGCAGGACGGCTGCCGAAAGTCCGCGTAAAAACGCCCCCCGGGCCTAAAGTTTCACCGTGCAAAATCTCCGGTGATGTTATTATGAAACTAGAATATATTCCGCAGATTCTGAAAGTTATTGCGATAGTTAGACTCTTTTAGTTGCTTGGGAATCGTCGTTTGAAGATGGGCATGTGAAACTGCGAAAAAAATTTTGAGAGCGGAGGACGGCTGCCGAAAGTCCGCGTAAAAACGCCCCCCGGGCCTAAAGTTTCACCGTGCAAAATCTCCGGTGATGTTATTATGAAACTAGAATATATTCCGCAGATTCTGAAAGTTATTGCGATAGTTAGACTCTTTTAGTTGCTTGGGAATCGTCGTTTAAAGATGGGCATGTGAAACTGCGAAAAAAATTTTGAGAGCGCAGGACGGCTGCCGAAAGTCCGCGTAAAAACGCCCCCCGGGCCTAAAGTTTCACCGTGCAAAATCTCCGGTGATGTTATTATGAAACTAGAATATATTCCGCAGATTCTGAAAGTTATTGCGATAGTTAGACTCTTTTAGTTGCTTGGGAATCGTCGTTTGAAGATGGGCATGTGAAACTGCGAAAAAAATTTTGAGAGCGGAGGACGGCTGCCGAAAGTCCGCGTAAAAACGCCCCCCGGGCCTAAAGTTTCACCGTGCAAAATCTCCGGTGATGTTATTATGAAACTAGAATATATTCCGCAGATTCTGAAAGTTATTGCGATAGTTAGACTCTTTTAGTTGCTTGGGAATCGTCGTTTAAAGATGGGCATGTGAAACTGCGAAAAAAATTTTGAGAGCGCAGGACGGCTGCCGAAAGTCCGCGTAAAAACGCCCCCCGGGCCTAAAGTTTCACCGTGCAAAATCTCCGGTGATGTTATTATGAAACTAGAATATATTCCGCAGATTCTGAAAGTTATTGCGATAGTTAGACTCTTTTAGTTGCTTGGGAATCGTCGTTTGAAGATGGGCATGTGAAACTGCGAAAAAAATTTTGAGAGCGGAGGACGGCTGCCGAAAGTCCGCGTAAAAACGCCCCCCGGGCCTAAAGTTTCACCATGCAAAATCTCCGGTGATGTTATTATGAAACTAGAATATATTCCGCAGATTCTGAAAGTTATTGCGATAGTTAGACTCTTTTAGTTGCTTGGGAATCGTCGTTTAAAGATGGGCATGTGAAACTGCGAAAAAAATTTTGAGAGCGCAGGACGGCTGCCGAAAGTCCGCGTAAAAACGCCCCCCGGGCCTAAAGTTTCACCGTGCAAAATCTCCGGTGATGTTATTATGAAACTAGAATATATTCCGCAGATTCTGAAAGTTATTGCGATAGTTAGACTCTTTTAGTTGCTTGGGAATCGTCGTTTGAAGATGGGCATGTGAAACTGCGAAAAAAATTTTGAGAGCGGAGGACGGCTGCCGAAAGTCCGCGTAAAAACGCCCCCCGGGCCTAAAGTTTCACCGTGCAAAATCTCCGGTGATGTTATTATGAAACTAGAATATATTCCGCAGATTCTGAAAGTTATTGCGATAGTTAGACTCTTTTAGTTGCTTGGGAATCGTCGTTTAAAGATGGGCATGTGAAACTGCGAAAAAAATTTTGAGAGCGCAGGACGGCTGCCGAAAGTCCGCGTAAAAACGCCCCCCGGGCCTAAAGTTTCACCGTGCAAAATCTCCGGTGATGTTATTATGAAACTAGAATATATTCCGCAGATTCTGAAAGTTATTGCGATAGTTAGACTCTTTTAGTTGCTTGGGAATCGTCGTTTGAAGATGGGCATGTGAAACTGCGAAAAAAATTTTGAGAGCGGAGGACGGCTGCCGAAAGTCCGCGTAAAAACGCCCCCCGGGCCTAAAGTTTCACCGTGCAAAATCTCCGGTGATGTTATTATGAAACTAGAATATATTCCGCAGATTCTGAAAGTTATTGCGATAGTTAGACTCTTTTAGTTGCTTGGGAATCGTCGTTTAAAGATGGGCATGTGAAACTGCGAAAAAAATTTTGAGAGCGCAGGACGGCTGCCGAAAGTCCGCGTAAAAACGCCCCCCGGGCCTAAAGTTTCACCGTGCAAAATCTCCGGTGATGTTATTATGAAACTAGAATATATTCCGCAGATTCTGAAAGTTATTGCGATAGTTAGACTCTTTTAGTTGCTTGGGAATCGTCGTTTGAAGATGGGCATGTGAAACTGCGAAAAAAATTTTGAGAGCGGAGGACGGCTGCCGAAAGTCCGCGTAAAAACGCCCCCCGGGCCTAAAGTTTCACCGTGCAAAATCTCCGGTGATGTTATTATGAAACTAGAATATATTCCGCAGATTCTGAAAGTTATTGCGATAGTTAGACTCTTTTAGTTGCTTGGGAATCGTCGTTTGAAGATGGGCATGTGAAACTGCGAAAAAAATTTTGAGAGCGGAGGACGGCTGCCGAAAGTCCGCGTAAAAACGCCCCCCGGGCCTAAAGTTTCACCGTGCAAAATCTCCGGTGATGTTATTATGAAACTAGAATATATTCCGCAGATTCTGAAAGTTATTGCGATAGTTAGACTCTTTTAGTTGCTTGGGAATCGTCGTTTGAAGATGGGCATGTGAAACTGCGAAAAAAATTTTGAGAGCGGAGGACGGCTGCCGAAAGTCCGCGTAAAAACGCCCCCCGGGCCTAAAGTTTCACCGTGCAAAATCTCCGGTGATGTTATTATGAAACTAGAATATATTCCGCAGATTCTGAAAGTTATTGCGATAGTTAGACTCTTTTAGTTGCTTGGGAATCGTCGTTTAAAGATGGGCATGTGAAACTGCGAAAAAAATTTTGAGAGCGCAGGACGGCTGCCGAAAGTCCGCGTAAAAACGCCCCCCGGGCCTAAAGTTTCACCGTGCAAAATCTCCGGTGATGTTATTATGAAACTAGAATATATTCCGCAGATTCTGAAAGTTATTGCGATAGTTAGACTCTTTTAGTTGCTTGGGAATCGTCGTTTGAAGATGGGCATGTGAAACTGCGAAAAAAATTTTGAGAGCGGAGGACGGCTGCCGAAAGTCCGCGTAAAAACGCCCCCCGGGCCTAAAGTTTCACCGTGCAAAATCTCCGGTGATGTTATTATGAAACTAGAATATATTCCGCAGATTCTGAAAGTTATTGCGATAGTTAGACTCTTTTAGTTGCTTGGGAATCGTCGTTTAAAGATGGGCATGTGAAACTGCGAAAAAAATTTTGAGAGCGCAGGACGGCTGCCGAAAGTCCGCGTAAAAACGCCCCCCGGGCCTAAAGTTTCACCGTGCAAAATCTCCGGTGATGTTATTATGAAACTAGAATATATTCCGCAGATTCTGAAAGTTATTGCGATAGTTAGACTCTTTTAGTTGCTTGGGAATCGTCGTTTGAAGATGGGCATGTGAAACTGCGAAAAAAATTTTGAGAGCGGAGGAGGGCTGCCGAAAGTCCGCGTAAAAACGCCCCCCGGGCCTAAAGTTTCACCGTGCAAAATCTCCGGTGATGTTATTATGAAACTAGAATATATTCCGCAGATTCTGAAAGTTATTGCGATAGTTAGACTCTTTTAGTTGCTTGGGAATCGTCGTTTAAAGATGGGCATGTGAAACTGCGAAAAAAATTTTGAGAGCGCAGGACGGCTGCCGAAAGTCCGCGTAAATACGCCCCCCGGGCCTAAAGTTTCACCGTGCAAAATCTCCGGTGATGTTATTATGAAACTAGAATATATTCCGCAGATTCTGAAAGTTATTGCGATAGTTAGACTCTTTTAGTTGCTTGGGAATCGTCGTTTGAAGATGGGCATGTGAAACTGCGAAAAAAATTTTGAGAGCGGAGGACGGCTGCCGAAAGTCCGCGTAAAAACGCCCCCCGGGCCTAAAGTTTCACCGTGCAAAATCTCCGGTGATGTTATTATGAAACTAGAATATATTCCGCAGATTCTGAAAGTTATTGCGATAGTTAGACTCTTTTAGTTGCTTGGGAATCGTCGTTTAAAGATGGGCATGTGAAACTGCGAAAAAAATTTTGAGAGCGCAGGACGGCTGCCGAAAGTCCGCGTAAAAACGCCCCCCGGGCCTAAAGTTTCACCGTGCAAAATCTCCGGTGATGTTATTATGAAACTAGAATATATTCCGCAGATTCTGAAAGTTATTGCGATAGTTAGACTCTTTTAGTTGCTTGGGAATCGTCGTTTGAAGATGGGCATGTGAAACTGCGAAAAAAATTTTGAGAGCGGAGGACGGCTGCCGAAAGTCCGCGTAAAAACGCCCCCCGGGCCTAAAGTTTCACCGTGCAAAATCTCCGGTGATGTTATTATGAAACTAGAATATATTCCGCAGATTCTGAAAGTTATTGCGATAGTTAGACTCTTTTAGTTGCTTGGGAATCGTCGTTTAAAGATGGGCATGTGAAACTGCGAAAAAAATTTTGAGAGCGCAGGACGGCTGCCGAAAGTCCGCGTAAAAACGCCCCCCGGGCCTAAAGTTTCACCGTGCAAAATCTCCGGTGATGTTATTATGAAACTAGAATATATTCCGCAGATTCTGAAAGTTATTGCGATAGTTAGACTCTTTTAGTTGCTTGGGAATCGTCGTTTGAAGATGGGCATGTGAAACTGCGAAAAAAATTTTGAGAGCGGAGGACGGCTGCCGAAAGTCCGCGTAAAAACGCCCCCCGGCCCTAAAGTTTCACCGTGCAAAATCTCCGGTGATGTTATTATGAAACTAGAATATATTCCGCAGATTCTGAAAGTTATTGCGATAGTTAGACTCTTTTAGTTGCTTGGGAATCGTCGTTTAAAGATGGGCATGTGAAACTGCGAAAAAAATTTTGAGAGCGCAGGACGGCTGCCGAAAGTCCGCGTAAAAACGCCCCCCGGGCCTAAAGTTTCACCGTGCAAAATCTCCGGTGATGTTATTATGAAACTAGAATATATTCCGCAGATTCTGAAAGTTATTGCGATAGTTAGACTCTTTTAGTTGCTTGGGAATCGTCGTTTGAAGATGGGCATGTGAAACTGCGAAAAAAATTTTGAGAGCGGAGGACGGCTGCCGAAAGTCCGCGTAAAAACGCCCCCCGGGCCTAAAGTTTCACCGTGCAAAATCTCCGGTGATGTTATTATGAAACTAGAATATATTCCGCAGATTCTGAAAGTTATTGCGATAGTTAGACTCTTTTAGTTGCTTGGGAATCGTCGTTTAAAGATGGGCATGTGAAACTGCGAAAAAAATTTTGAGAGCGCAGGACGGCTGCCGAAAGTCCGCGTAAAAACGCCCCCCGGGCCTAAAGTTTCACCGTGCAAAATCTCCGGTGATGTTATTATGAAACTAGAATATATTCCGCAGATTCTGAAAGTTATTGCGATAGTTAGACTCTTTTAGTTGCTTGGGAATCGTCGTTTGAAGATGGGCATGTGAAACTGCGAAAAAAATTTTGAGAGCGGAGGACGGCTGCCGAAAGTCCGCGTAAAAACGCCCCCCGGGCCTAAAGTTTCACCGTGCAAAATCTCCGGTGATGTTATTATGAAACTAGAATATATTCCGCAGATTCTGAAAGTTATTGCGATAGTTAGACTCTTTTAGTTGCTTGGGAATCGTCGTTTAAAGATGGGCATGTGAAACTGCGAAAAAAATTTTGAGAGCGCAGGACGGCTGCCGAAAGTCCGCGTAAAAACGCCCCCCGGGCCTAAAGTTTCACCGTGCAAAATCTCCGGTGATGTTATTATGAAACTAGAATATATTCCGCAGATTCTGAAAGTTATTGCGATAGTTAGACTCTTTTAGTTGCTTGGGAATCGTCGTTTAAAGATGGGCATGTGAAACTGCGAAAAAAATTTTGAGAGCGCAGGACGGCTGCCGAAAGTCCGCGTAAAAACGCCCCCCGGGCCTAAAGTTTCACCGTGCAAAATCTCCGGTGATGTTATTATGAAACTAGAATATATTCCGCAGATTCTGAAAGTTATTGCGATAGTTAGACTCTTTTAGTTGCTTGGGAATCGTCGTTTGAAGATGGGCATGTGAAACTGCGAAAAAAATTTTGAGAGCGGACGACGGCTGCCGAAAGTCCGCGTAAAAACGCCCCCCGGGCCTAAAGTTTCACCGTGCAAAATCTCCGGTGATGTTATTATGAAACTAGAATATATTCCGCAGATTCTGAAAGTTATTGCGATAGTTAGACTCTTTTAGTTGCTTGGGAATCGTCGTTTAAAGATGGGCATGTGAAACTGCGAAAAAAAATTTGAGAGCGCAGGACGGCTGCCGAAAGTCCGCGTAAAAACGCCCCCCGGGCCTAAAGTTTCACCGTGCAAAATCTCCGGTGATGTTATTATGAAACTAGAATATATTCCGCAGATTCTGAAAGTTATTGCGATAGTTAGACTCTTTTAGTTGCTTGGGAATCGTCGTTTGAAGATGGGCATGTGAAACTGCGAAAAAAATTTTGAGAGCGGAGGACGGCTGCCGAAAGTCCGCGTAAAAACGCCCCCCGGGCCTAAAGTTTCACCGTGCAAAATCTCCGGTGATGTTATTATGAAACTAGAATATATTCCGCAGATTCTGAAAGTTATTGCGATAGTTAGACTCTTTTAGTTGCTTGGGAATCGTCGTTTAAAGATGGGCATGTGAAACTGCGAAAAAAATTTTGAGAGCGCAGGACGGCTGCCGAAAGTCCGCGTAAAAACGCCCCCCGGGCCTAAAGTTTCACCGTGCAAAATCTCCGGTGATGTTATTATGAAACTAGAATATATTCCGCAGATTCTGAAAGTTATTGCGATAGTTAGACTCTTTTAGTTGCTTGGGAATCGTCGTTTGAAGATGGGCATGTGAAACTGCGAAAAAAATTTTCAGAGCGGAGGACGGCTGCCGAAAGTCCGCGTAAAAACGCCCCCCGGGCCTAAAGTTTCACCGTGCAAAATCTCCGGTGATGTTATTATGAAACTAGAATATATTCCGCAGATTCTGAAAGTTATTGCGATAGTTAGACTCTTTTAGTTGCTTGGGAATCGTCGTTTAAAGATGGGCATGTGAAACTGCGAAAAAAATTTTGAGAGCGCAGGACGGCTGCCGAAAGTCCGCGTAAAAACGCCCCCCGGGCCTAAAGTTTCACCGTGCAAAATCTCCGGTGATGTTATTATGAAACTAGAATATATTCCGCAGATTCTGAAAGTTATTGCGATAGTTAGACTCTTTTAGTTGCTTGGGAATCGTCGTTTGAAGATGGGCATGTGAAACTGCGAAAAAAATTTTGAGAGCGGAGGACGGCTGCCGAAAGTCCGCGTAAAAACGCCCCCCGGGCCTAAAGTTTCACCGTGCAAAATCTCCGGTGATGTTATTATGAAACTAGAATATATTCCGCAGATTCTGAAAGTTATTGCGATAGTTAGACTCTTTTAGTTGCTTGGGAATCGTCGTTTAAAGATGGGCATGTGAAACTGCGAAAAAAATTTTGAGAGCGCAGGACGGCTGCCGAAAGTCCGCGTAAAAACGCCCCCCGGGCCTAAAGTTTCACCGTGCAAAATCTCCGGTGATGTTATTATGAAACTAGAATATATTCCGCAGATTCTGAAAGTTATTGCGATAGTTAGACTCTTTTAGTTGCTTGGGAATCGTCGTTTGAAGATGGGCATGTGAAACTGCGAAAAAAATTTTGAGAGCGGAAGACGGCTGCCGAAAGTCCGCGTAAAAACGCCCCCCGGGCCTAAAGTTTCACCGTGCAAAATCTCCGGTGAAGTTATTATGAAACTAGAATATATTCCGCAGATTCTGAAAGTTATTGCGATAGTTAGACTCTTTTAGTTGCTTGGGAATCGTCGTTTAAAGATGGGCATGTGAAACTGCGAAAAAAATTTTGAGAGCGCAGGACGGCTGCCGAAAGTCCGCGTAAAAATGCCCCCCGGGCCTAAAGTTTCACCGTGCAAAATCTCCGGTGATGTTATTATGAAACTAGAATATATTCCGCAGATTCTGAAAGTTATTGCGATAGTTAGACTCTTTTAGTTGCTTGGGAATCGTCGTTTGAAGATGGGCATGTGAAACTGCGAAAAAAATTTTGAGAGCGGAGGACGGCTGCCGAAAGTCCGCGTAAAAACGCCCCCCGGGCCTAAAGTTTCACCGTGCAAAATCTCCGGTGATGTTATTATGAAACTAGAATATATTCCGCAGATTCTGAAAGTTATTGCGATAGTTAGACTCTTTTAGTTGCTTGGGAATCGTCGTTTAAAGATGGGCATGTGAAACTGCGAAAAAAATTTTGAGAGCGCAGGACGGCTGCCGAAAGTCCGCGTAAAAACGCCCCCCGGGCCTAAAGTTTCACCGTGCAAAATCTCCGGTGATGTTATTATGAAACTAGAATATATTCCGCAGATTCTGAAAGTTATTGCGATAGTTAGACTCTTTTAGTTGCTTGGGAATCGTCGTTTAAAGATGGGCATGTGAAACTGCGAAAAAAATTTTGAGAGCGCAGGACGGCTGCCGAAAGTCCGCGTAAAAACGCCCCCCGGGCCTAAAGTTTCACCGTGCAAAATCTCCGGTGATGTTATTATGAAACTAGAATATATTCCGCAGATTCTGAAAGTTATTGCGATAGTTAGATTCTTTTAGTTGCTTGGGAATCGTCGTTTGAAGATGGGCATGTGAAACTGCGAAAAAAATTTTGAGAGCGGAGGACGGCTGCCGAAAGTCCGCGTAAAAACGCCCCCCGGGCCTAAAGTTTCACCGTGCAAAATCTCCGGTGATGTTATTATGAAACTAGAATATATTCCGCAGATTCTGAAAGTTATTGCGATAGTTAGACTCTTTTAGTTGCTTGGGAATCGTCGTTTAAAGATGGGCATGTGAAACTGCGAAAAAAATTTTGAGAGCGCAGGACGGCTGCCGAAAGTCCGCGTAAAAACGCCCCCCGGGCCTAAAGTTTCACCGTGCAAAATCTCCGGTGATGTTATTATGAAACTAGAATATATTCCGCAGATTCTGAAAGTTATTGCGATAGTTAGACTCTTTTAGTTGCTTGGGAATCGTCGTTTAAAGATGGGCATGTGAAACTGCGAAAAAAATTTTGAGAGCGCAGGACGGCTGCCGAAAGTCCGCGTAAAAACGCCCCCCGGGCCTAAAGTTTCACCGTGCAAAATCTCCGGTGATGTTATTATGAAACTAGAATATATTCCGCAGATTCTGAAAGTTATTGCGATAGTTAGACTCTTTTAGTTGCTTGGGAATCGTCGTTTGAAGATGGGCATGTGAAACTGCGAAAAAAATTTTGAGAGCGGAGGACGGCTGCCGAAAGTCCGCGTAAAAACGCCCCCCGGGCCTAAAGTTTCACCGTGCAAAATCTCCGGTGATGTTATTATGAAACTAGAATATATTCCGCAGATTCTGAAAGTTATTGCGATAGTTAGACTCTTTTAGTTGCTTGGGAATCGTCGTTTAAAGATGGGCATGTGAAACTGCGAAAAAAATTTTGAGAGCGCAGGACGGCTGCCGAAAGTCCGCGTAAAAACGCCCCCCGGGCCTAAAGTTTCACCGTGCAAAATCTCCGGTGATGTTATTATGAAACTAGAATATATTCCGCAGATTCTGAAAGTTATTGCGATAGTTAGACTCTTTTAGTTGCTTGGGAATCGTCGTTTGAAGATGGGCATGTGAAACTGCGAAAAAAATTTTGAGAGCGGAGGACGGCTGCCGAAAGTCCGCGTAAAAACGCCCCCCGGGCCTAAAGTTTCACCGTGCAAAATCTCCGGTGATGTTATTATGAAACTAGAATATATTCCGCAGATTCTGAAAGTTATTGCGATAGTTAGACTCTTTTAGTTGCTTGGGAATCGTCGTTTAAAGATGGGCATGTGAAACTGCGAAAAAAATTTTGAGAGCGCAGGACGGCTGCCGAAAGTCCGCGTAAAAACGCCCCCCGGGCCAAAAGTTTCACCGTGCAAAATCTCCGGTGATGTTATTATGAAACTAGAATATATTCCGCAGATTCTGAAAGTTATTGCGATAGTTAGACTCTTTTAGTTGCTTGGGAATCGTCGTTTGAAGATGGGCATGTGAAACTGCGAAAAAAATTTTGAGAGCGGAGGACGGCTGCCGAAAGTCCGCGTAAAAACGCCCCCCGGGCCTAAAGTTTCACCGTGCAAAATCTCTGGTGATGTTATTATGAAACTAGAATATATTCCGCAGATTCTGAAAGTTATTGCGATAGTTAGACTCTTTTAGTTGCTTGGGAATCGTCGTTTGAAGATGGGCATGTGAAACTGCGAAAAAAATTTTGAGAGCGGAGGACGGCTGCCGAAAGTCCGCGTAAAAACGCCCCCCGGGCCTAAAGTTTCACCGTGCAAAATCTCCGGTGATGTTATTATGAAACTAGAATATATTCCGCAGATTCTGAAAGTTATTGCGATAGTTAGACTCTTTTAGTTGCTTGGGAATCGTCGTTTAAAGATGGGCATGTGAAACTGCGAAAAAAATTTTGAGAGCGCAGGACGGCTGCCGAAAGTCCGCGTAAAAACGCCCCCCGGGCCTAAAGTTTCACCGTGCAAAATCTCCGGTGATGTTATTATGAAACTAGAATATATTCCGCAGATTCTGAAAGTTATTGCGATAGTTAGACTCTTTTAGTTGCTTGGGAATCGTCGTTTGAAGATGGGCATGTGAAACTGCGAAAAAAATTTTGAGAGCGGAGGACGGCTGCCGAAAGTCCGCGTAAAAACGCCCCCCGGGCCTAAAGTTTCACCGTGCAAAATCTCCGGTGATGTTATTATGAAACTAGAATATATTCCGCAGATTCTGAAAGTTATTGCGATAGTTAGACTCTTTTAGTTGCTTGGGAATCGTCGTTTAAAGATGGGCATGTGAAACTGCGAAAAAAATTTTGAGAGCGCAGGACGGCTGCCGAAAGTCCGCGTAAAAACGCCCCCCGGGCCTAAAGTTTCACCGTGCAAAATCTCCGGTGATGTTATTATGAAACTAGAATATATTCCGCAGATTCTGAAAGTTATTGCGATAGTTAGACTCTTTTAGTTGCTTGGGAATCGTCGTTTAAAGATGGGCATGTGAAACTGCGAAAAAAAATTTGAGAGCGCAGGACGGCTGCCGAAAGTCCGCGTAAAAACGCCCCCCGGGCCTAAAGTTTCACCGTGCAAAATCTCCGGTGATGTTATTATGAAACTAGAATATATTCCGCAGATTCTGAAAGTTATTGCGATAGTTAGACTCTTTTAGTTGCTTGGGAATCGTCGTTTGAAGATGGGCATGTGAAACTGCGAAAAAAATTTTGAGAGCGGAGGACGGCTGCCGAAAGTCCGCGTAAAAACGCCCCCCGGGCCTAAAGTTTCACCGTGCAAAATCTCCGGTGATGTTATTATGAAACTAGAATATATTCCGCAGATTCTGAAAGTTATTGCGATAGTTAGACTCTTTTAGTTGCTTGGGAATCGTCGTTTAAAGATGGGCATGTGAAACTGCGAAAAAAATTTTGAGAGCGCAGGACGGCTGCCGAAAGTCCGCGTAAAAACGCCCCCCGGGCCTAAAGTTTCACCGTGCAAAATCTCCGGTGATGTTATTATGAAACTAGAATATATTCCGCAGATTCTGAAAGTTATTGCGATAGTTAGACTCTTTTAGTTGCTTGGGAATCGTCGTTTGAAGATGGGCATGTGAAACTGCGAAAAAAATTTTGAGAGCGGAGGACGGCTGCCGAAAGTCCGCGTAAAAACGCCCCCCGGGCCTAAAGTTTCACCGTGCAAAATCTCCGGTGATGTTATTATGAAACTAGAATATATTCCGCAGATTCTGAAAGTTATTGCGATAGTTAGACTCTTTTAGTTGCTTGGGAATCGTCGTTTAAAGATGGGCATGTGAAACTGCGAAAAAAATTTTGAGAGCGCAGGACGGCTGCCGAAAGTCCGCGTAAAAACGCCCCCCGGGCCTAAAGTTTCACCGTGCAAAATCTCCGGTGATGTTATTATGAAACTAGAATATATTCCGCAGATTCTGAAAGTTATTGCGATAGTTAGACTCTTTTAGTTGCTTGGGAATCGTCGTTTGAAGATGGGCATGTGAAACTGCGAAAAAAATTTTGAGAGCGGAGGAGGCTGCCGAAAGTCCGCGTAAAAACGCCCCCCGGGCCTAAAGTTTCACCGTGCAAAATCTCCGGTGATGTTATTATGAAACTAGAATATATTCCGCAGATTCTGAAAGTTATTGCGATAGTTAGACTCTTTTAGTTGCTTGGGAATCGTCGTTTAAAGATGGGCATGTGAAACTGCGAAAAAAATTTTGAGAGCGCAGGACGGCTGCCGAAAGTCCGCGTAAAAACGCCCCCCGGGCCTAAAGTTTCACCGTGCAAAATCTCCGGTGATGTTATTATGAAACTAGAATATATTCCGCAGATTCTGAAAGTTATTGCGATAGTTAGACTCTTTTAGTTGCTTGGGAATCGTCGTTTGAAGATGGGCATGTGAAACTGCGAAAAAAATTTTGAGAGCGGAGGACGGCTGCCGAAAGTCCGCGTAAAAACGCCCCCCGGGCCTAAAGTTTCACCGTGCAAAATCTCCGGTGATGTTATTATGAAACTAGAATATATTCCGCAGATTCTGAAAGTTATTGCGATAGTTAGACTCTTTTAGTTGCTTGGGAATCGTCGTTTAAAGATGGGCATGTGAAACTGCGAAAAAAATTTTGAGAGCGCAGGACGGCTGCCGAAAGTCCGCGTAAAAACGCCCCCCGGGCCTAAAGTTTCACCGTGCAAAATCTCCGGTGATGTTATTATGAAGCTAGAATATATTCCGCAGATTCTGAAAGTTATTGCGATAGTTAGACTCTTTTAGTTGCTTAGGAATCGTCGTTTGAAGATGGGCATGTGAAACTGCGAAAAAAATTTTGAGAGCGGAGGACGGCTGCCGAAAGTCCGCGTAAAAACGCCCCCCGGGCCTAAAGTTTCACCGTGCAAAATCTCCGGTGATGTTATTATGAAACTAGAATATATTCCGCAGATTCTGAAAGTTATTGCGATAGTTAGACTCTTTTAGTTGCTTGGGAATCGTCGTTTAAAGATGGGCATGTGAAACTGCGAAAAAAATTTTGAGAGCGCAGGACGGCTGCCGAAAGTCCGCGTAAAAACGCCCCCCGGGCCTAAAGTTTCACCGTGCAAAATCTCCGGTGATGTTATTATGAAACTAGAATATATTCCGCAGATTCTGAAAGTTATTGCGATAGTTAGACTCTTTTAGTTGCTTGGGAATCGTCGTTTGAAGATGGGCATGTGAAACTGCGAAAAAAATTTTGAGAGCGGAGGACGGCTGCCGAAAGTCCGCGTAAAAACGCCCCCCGGGCCTAAAGTTTCACCGTGCAAAATCTCCGGTGATGTTATTATGAAACTAGAATATATTCCGCAGATTCTGAAAGTTATTGCGATAGTTAGACTCTTTTAGTTGCTTGGGAATCGTCGTTTAAAGATGGGCATGTGAAACTGCGAAAAAAATTTTGAGAGCGCAGGACGGCTGCCGAAAGTCCGCGTAAAAACGCCCCCCGGGCCTAAAGTTTCACCGTGCAAAATCTCCGGTGATGTTATTATGAAACTAGAATATATTCCGCAGATTCTGAAAGTTATTGCGATAGTTAGACTCTTTTAGTTGCTTGGGAATCGTCGTTTAAAGATGGGCATGTGAAACTGCGAAAAAAATTTTGAGAGCGCAGGACGGCTGCCGAAAGTCCGCGTAAAAACGCCCCCCGGGCCTAAAGTTTCACCGTGCAAAATCTCCGGTGATGTTATTATGAAACTAGAATATATTCCGCAGATTCTGAAAGTTATTGCGATAGTTAGACTCTTTTAGTTGCTTGGGAATCGTCGTTTGAAGATGGGCATGTGAAACTGCGAAAAAAATTTTGAGAGCGGAGGACGGCTGCCGAAAGTCCGCGTAAAAACGCCCCCCGGGCCTAAAGTTTCACCGTGCAAAATCTCCGGTGATGTTATTATGAAACTAGAATATATTCCGCAGATTCTGAAAGTTATTGCGATAGTTAGACTCTTTTAGTTGCTTGGGAATCGTCGTTTAAAGATGGGCATGTGAAACTGCGAAAAAAATTTTGAGAGCGCAGGACGGCTGCCGAAAGTCCGCGTAAAAACGCCCCCCGGGCCTAAAGTTTCACCGTGCAAAATCTCCGGTGATGTTATTATGAAACTAGAATATATTCCGCAGATTCTGAAAGTTATTGCGATAGTTAGACTCTTTTAGTTGCTTGGGAATCGTCGTTTGAAGATGGGCATGTGAAACTGCGAAAAAAATTTTGAGAGCGGAGGACGGCTGCCGAAAGTCCGCGTAAAAACGCCCCCCGGGCCTAAAGTTTCACCGTGCAAAATCTCCGGTGATGTTATTATGAAACTAGAATATATTCCGCAGATTCTGAAAGTTATTGCGATAGTTAGACTCTTTTAGTTGCTTGGGAATCGTCGTTTAAAGATGGGCATGTGAAACTGCGAAAAAAATTTTGAGAGCGCAGGACGGCTGCCGAAAGTCCGCGTAAAAACGCCCCCCGGGCCTAAAGTTTCACCGTGCAAAATCTCCGGTGATGTTATTATGAAACTAGAATATATTCCGCAGATTCTGAAAGTTATTGCGATAGTTAGACTCTTTTAGTTGCTTGGGAATCGTCGTTTGAAGATGGGCATGTGAAACTGCGAAAAAAATTTTGAGAGCGGAGGACGGCTGCCGAAAGTCCGCGTAAAAACGCCCCCCGGGCCTAAAGTTTCACCGTGCAAAATCTCCGGTGATGTTATTATGAAACTAGAATATATTCCGCAGATTCTGAAAGTTATTGCGATAGTTAGACTCTTTTAGTTGCTTGGGAATCGTCGTTTAAAGATGGGCATGTGAAACTGCGAAAAAAATTTTGAGAGCGCAGGACGGCTGCCGAAAGTCCGCGTAAAAACGCCCCCCGGGCCTAAAGTTTCACCGTGCAAAATCTCCGGTGATGTTATTATGAAACTAGAATATATTCCGCAGATTCTGAAAGTTATTGCGATAGTTAGACTCTTTTAGTTGCTTGGGAATCGTCGTTTGAAGATGGGCATGTGAAACTGCGAAAAAAATTTTGAGAGCGGAGGACGGCTGCCGAAAGTCCGCGTAAAAACGCCCCCCGGGCCTAAAGTTTCACCGTGCAAAATCTCCGGTGATGTTATTATGAAACTAGAATATATTCCGCAGATTCTGAAAATTATTGCGATAGTTAGACTCTTTTAGTTGCTTGGGAATCGTCGTTTAAAGATGGGCATGTGAAACTGCGAAAAAAATTTTGAGAGCGCAGGACGGCTGCCGAAAGTCCGCGTAAAAACGCCCCCCGGGCCTAAAGTTTCACCGTGCAAAATCTCCGGTGATGTTATTATGAAACTAGAATATATTCCGCAGATTCTGAAAGTTATTGCGATAGTTAGACTCTTTTAGTTGCTTGGGAATCGTCGTTTGAAGATGGGCATGTGAAACTGCGAAAAAAATTTTGAGAGCGGAGGACGGCTGCCGAAAGTCCGCGTAAAAACGCCCCCCGGGCCTAAAGTTTCACCGTGCAAAATCTCCGGTGATGTTATTATGAAACTAGAATATATTCCGCAGATTCTGAAAGTTATTGCGATAGTTAGACTCTTTTAGTTGCTTGGGAATCGTCGTTTAAAGATGGGCATGTGAAACTGCGAAAAAAATTTTGAGAGCGCAGGACGGCTGCCGAAAGTCCGCGTAAAAACGCCCCCCGGGCCTAAAGTTTCACCGTGCAAAATCTCCGGTGATGTTATTATGAAACTAGAATATATTCCGCAGATTCTGAAAGTTATTGCGATAGTTAGACTCTTTTAGTTGCTTGGGAATCGTCGTTTAAAGATGGGCATGTGAAACTGCGAAAAAAATTTTGAGAGCGCAGGACGGCTGCCGAAAGTCCGCGTAAAAACGCCCCCCGGGCCTAAAGTTTCACCGTGCAAAATCTCCGGTGATGTTATTATGAAACTAGAATATATTCCGCAGATTCTGAAAGTTATTGCGATAGTTAGACTCTTTTAGTTGCTTGGGAATCGTCGTTTGAAGATGGGCATGTGAAACTGCGAAAAAAATTTTGAGAGCGGAGGACGGCTGCCGAAAGTCCGCGTAAAAACGCCCCCCGGGCCTAAAGTTTCACCGTGCAAAATCTCCGGTGATGTTATTATGAAACTAGAATATATTCCGCAGATTCTGAAAGTTATTGCGATAGTTAGACTCTTTTAGTTGCTTGGGAATCGTCGTTTAAATATGGGCATGTGAAACTGCGAAAAAAATTTTGAGAGCGCAGGACGGCTGCCGAAAGTCCGCGTAAAAACGCCCCCCGGGCCTAAAGTTTCACCGTGCAAAATCTCCGGTGATGTTATTATGAAACTAGAATATATTCCGCAGATTCTGAAAGTTATTGCGATAGTTAGACTCTTTTAGTTGCTTGGGAATCGTCGTTTGAAGATGGGCATGTGAAACTGCGAAAAAAATTTTGAGAGCGGAGGACGGCTGCCGAAAGTCCGCGTAAAAACGCCCCCCGGGCCTAAAGTTTCACCGTGCAAAATCTCCGGTGATGTTATTATGAAACTAGAATATATTCCGCAGATTCTGAAAGTTATTGCGATAGTTAGACTCTTTTAGTTGCTTGGGAATCGTCGTTTAAAGATGGGCATGTGAAACTGCGAAAAAAATTTTGAGAGCGGAGGACGGCTGCCGAAAGTCCGCGTAAAAACGCCCCCCGGGCCTAAAGTTTCACCGTGCAAAATCTCCGGTGATGTTATTATGAAACTAGAATATATTCCGCAGATTCTGAAAGTTATTGCGATAGTTAGACTCTTTTAGTTGCTTGGGAATCGTCGTTTAAAGATGGGCATGTGAAACTGCGAAAAAAATTTTGAGAGCGCAGGACGGCTGCCGAAAGTCCGCGTAAAAACGCTCCCCGGGCCTAAAGTTTCACCGTGCAAAATCTCCGGTGATGTTATTATGAAACTAGAATATATTCCGCAGATTCTGAAAGTTATTGCGATAGTTAGACTCTTTTAGTTGCTTGGGAATCGTCGTTTAAAGATGGGCATGTGAAACTGCGAAAAAAATTTTGAGAGCGCAGGACGGCTGCCGAAAGTCCGCGTAAAAACGCCCCCCGGGCCTAAAGTTTCACCGTGCAAAATCTCCGGTGATGTTATTATGAAACTAGAATATATTCCGCAGATTCTGAAAGTTATTGCGATAGTTAGACTCTTTTAGTTGCTTGGGAATCGTCGTTTGAAGATGGGCATGTGAAACTGCGAAAAAAATTTTGAGAGCGGAGGACGGCTGCCGAAAGTCCGCGTAAAAACGCCCCCCGGGCCTAAAGTTTCACCGTGCAAAATCTCCGGTGATGTTATTATGAAACTAGAATATATTCCGCAGATTCTGAAAGTTATTGCGATAGTTAGACTCTTTTAGTTGCTTGGGAATCGTCGTTTAAAGATGGGCATGTGAAACTGCGAAAAAAATTTTGAGAGCGCAGGACGGCTGCCGAAAGTCCGCGTAAAAACGCCCCCCGGGCCTAAAGTTTCACCGTGCAAAATCTCCGGTGATGTTATTATGAAACTAGAATATATTCCGCAGATTCTGAAAGTTATTGCGATAGTTAGACTCTTTTAGTTGCTTGGGAATCGTCGTTTGAAGATGGGCATGTGAAACTGCGAAAAAAATTTTGAGAGCGGAGGACGGCTGCCGAAAGTCCGCGTAAAAACGCCCCCCGGGCCTAAAGTTTCACCGTGCAAAATCTCCGGTGATGTTATTATGAAACTAGAATATATTCCGCAGATTCTGAAAGTTATTGCGATAGTTAGACTCTTTTAGTTGCTTGGGAATCGTCGTTTAAAGATGGGCATGTGAAACTGCGAAAAAAATTTTGAGAGCGCAGGACGGCTGCCGAAAGTCCGCGTAAAAACGCCCCCCGGGCCTAAAGTTTCACCGTGCAAAATCTCCGGTGATGTTATTATGAAACTAGAATATATTCCGCAGATTCTGAAAGTTATTGCGATAGTTAGACTCTTTTAGTTGCTTGGGAATCGTCGTTTAAAGATGGGCATGTGAAACTGCGAAAAAAATTTTGAGAGCGCAGGACGGCTGCCGAAAGTCCGCGTAAAAACGCCCCCCGGGCCTAAAGTTTCACCGTGCAAAATCTCCGGTGATGTTATTATGAAACTAGAATATATTCCGCAGATTCTGAAAGTTATTGCGATAGTTAGACTCTTTTAGTTGCTTGGGAATCGTCGTTTGAAGATGGGCATGTGAAACTGCGAAAAAAATTTTGAGAGCGGAGGACGGCTGCCGAAAGTCCGCGTAAAAACGCCCCCCGGGCCTAAAGTTTCACCGTGCAAAATCTCCGGTGATGTTATTATGAAACTAGAATATATTCCGCAGATTCTGAAAGTTATTGCGATAGTTAGACTCTTTTAGTTGCTTGGGAATCGTCGTTTAAAGATGGGCATGTGAAACTGCGAAAAAAATTTTGAGAGCGCAGGACGGCTGCCGAAAGTCCGCGTAAAAACGCCCCCGGGCCTAAAGTTTCACCGTGCAAAATCTCCGGTGATGTTATTATGAAACTAGAATATATTCCGCAGATTCTGAAAGTTATTGCGATAGTTAGACTCTTTTAGTTGCTTGGGAATCGTCGTTTGAAGATGGGCATGTGAAACTGCGAAAAAAATTTTGAGAGCGGAGGACGGCTGCCGAAAGTCCGCGTAAAAACGCCCCCCGGGCCTAAAGTTTCACCGTGCAAAATCTCCGGTGATGTTATTATGAAACTAGAATATATTCCGCAGATTCTGAAAGTTATTGCGATAGTTAGACTCTTTTAGTTGCTTGGGAATCGTCGTTTAAAGATGGGCATGTGAAACTGCGAAAAAAATTTTGAGAGCGCAGGACGGCTGCCGAAAGTCCGCGTAAAAACGCCCCCCGGGCCTAAAGTTTCACCGTGCAAAATCTCCGGTGATGTTATTATGAAACTAGAATATATTCCGCAGATTCTGAAAGTTATTGCGATAGTTAGACTCTTTTAGTTGCTTGGGAATCGTCGTTTGAAGATGGGCATGTGAAACTGCGAAAAAAATTTTGAGAGCGGAGGACGGCTGCCGAAAGTCCGCGTAAAAACGCCCCCCGGGCCTAAAGTTTCACCGTGCAAAATCTCCGGTGATGTTATTATGAAACTAGAATATATTCCGCAGATTCTGAAAGTTATTGCGATAGTTAGACTCTTTTAGTTGCTTGGGAATCGTCGTTTAAAGATGGGCATGTGAAACTGCGAAAAAAATTTTGAGAGCGCAGGACGGCTGCCGAAAGTCCGCGTAAAAACGCCCCCCGGGCCTAAAGTTCACCGTGCAAAATCTCCGGTGATGTTATTATGAAACTAGAATATATTCCGCAGATTCTGAAAGTTATTGCGATAGTTAGACTCTTTTAGTTGCTTGGGAATCGTCGTTTGAAGATGGGCATGTGAAACTGCGAAAAAAATTTTGAGAGCGGAGGACGGCTGCCGAAAGTCCGCGTAAAAACGCCCCCCGGGCCTAAAGTTTCACCGTGCAAAATCTCCGGTGATGTTATTATGAAACTAGAATATATTCCGCAGATTCTGAAAGTTATTGCGATAGTTAGACTCTTTTAGTTGCTTGGGAATCGTCGTTTAAAGATGGGCATGTGAAACTGCGAAAAAAATTTTGAGAGCGCAGGACGGCTGCCGAAAGTCCGCGTAAAAACGCCCCCCGGGCCTAAAGTTTCACCGTGCAAAATCTCCGGTGATGTTATTATGAAACTAGAATATATTCCGCAGATTCTGAAAGTTATTGCGATAGTTAGACTCTTTTAGTTGCTTGGGAATCGTCGTTTAAAGATGGGCATGTGAAACTGCGAAAAAAATTTTGAGAGCGCAGGACGGCTGCCGAAAGTCCGCGTAAAAACGCCCCCCGGGCCTAAAGTTTCACCGTGCAAAATCTCCGGTGATGTTATTATGAAACTAGAATATATTCCGCAGATTCTGAAAGTTATTGCGATAGTTAGACTCTTTTAGTTGCTTGGGAATCGTCGTTTGAAGATGGGCATGTGAAACTGCGAAAAAAATTTTGAGAGCGGAGGACGGCTGCCGAAAGTCCGCGTAAAAACGCCCCCCGGGCCTAAAGTTTCACCGTGCAAAATCTCCGGTGATGTTATTATGAAACTAGAATATATTCCGCAGATTCTGAAAGTTATTGCGATAGTTAGACTCTTTTAGTTGCTTGGGAATCGTCGTTTAAAGATGGGCATGTGAAACTGCGAAAAAAATTTTGAGAGCGCAGGACGGCTGCCGAAAGTCCGCGTAAAAACGCCCCCCGGGCCTAAAGTTTCACCGTGCAAAATCTCCGGTGATGTTATTATGAAACTAGAATATATTCCGCAGATTCTGAAAGTTATTGCGATAGTTAGACTCTTTTAGTTGCTTGGGAATCGTCGTTTAAAGATGGGCATGTGAAACTGCGAAAAAAATTTTGAGAGCGCAGGACGGCTGCCGAAAGTCCGCGTAAAAACGCCCCCCGGGCCTAAAGTTTCACCGTGCAAAATCTCCGGTGATGTTATTATGAAACTAGAATATATTCCGCAGATTCTGAAAGTTATTGCGATAGTTAGACTCTTTTAGTTGCTTGGGAATCGTCGTTTGAAGATGGGCATGTGAAACTGCGAAAAAAATTTTGAGAGCGCAGGACGGCTGCCGAAAGTCCGCGTAAAAACGCCCCCCGGGCCTAAAGTTTCACCGTGCAAAATCTCCGGTGATGTTATTATGAAACTAGAATATATTCCGCAGATTCTGAAAGTTATTGCGATAGTTAGACTCTTTTAGTTGCTTGGGAATCGTCGTTTGAAGATGGGCATGTGAAACTGCGAAAAAAATTTTGAGAGCGGAGGACGGCTGCCGAAAGTCCGCGTAAAAACGCCCCCCGGGCCTAAAGTTTCACCGTGCAAAATCTCCGGTGATGTTATTATGAAACTAGAATATATTCCGCAGATTCTGAAAGTTATTGCGATAGTTAGACTCTTTTAGTTGCTTGGGAATCGTCGTTTAAAGATGGGCATGTGAAACTGCGAAAAAAATTTTGAGAGCGCAGGACGGCTGCCGAAAGTCCGCGTAAAAACGCCCCCCGGGCCTAAAGTTTCACCGTGCAAAATCTCCGGTGATGTTATTATGAAACTAGAATATATTCCGCAGATTCTGAAAGTTATTGCGATAGTTAGACTCTTTTAGTTGCTTGGGAATCGTCGTTTGAAGATGGGCATGTGAAACTGCGAAAAAAATTTTGAGAGCGGAGGACGGCTGCCGAAAGTCCGCGTAAAAACGCCCCCCGGGCCTAAAGTTTCACCGTGCAAAATCTCCGGTGATGTTATTATGAAACTAGAATATATTCCGCAGATTCTGAAAGTTATTGCGATAGTTAGACTCTTTTAGTTGCTTGGGAATCGCCGTTTAAAGATGGGCATGTGAAACTGCGAAAAAAATTTTGAGAGCGCAGGACGGCTGCTGAAAGTCCGCGTAAAAACGCCCCCCGGGCCTAAAGTTTCACCGTGCAAAATCTCCGGTGATGTTATTATGAAACTAGAATATATTCCGCAGATTCTGAAAGTTATTGCGATAGTTAGACTCTTTTAGTTGCTTGGGAATCGTCGTTTAAAGATGGGCATGTGAAACTGCGAAAAAAATTTTGAGAGCGCAGGACGGCTGCCGAAAGTCCGCGTAAAAACGCCCCCCGGGCCTAAAGTTTCACCGTGCAAAATCTCCGGTGATGTTATTATGAAACTAGAATATATTCCACAGATTCTGAAAGTTATTGCGATAGTTAGACTCTTTTAGTTGCTTGGGAATCGTCGTTTAAAGATGGGCATGTGAAACTGCGAAAAAAATTTTGAGAGCGCAGGACGGCTGCCGAAAGTCCGCGTAAAAACGCTCCCCGGGCCTAAAGTTTCACCGTGCAAAATCTCCGGTGATGTTATTATGAAACTAGAATATATTCCGCAGATTCTGAAAGTTATTGCGATAGTTAGACTCTTTTAGTTGCTTGGGAATCGTCGTTTGAAGATGGGCATGTGAAACTGCGAAAAAAATTTTGAGAGCGGAGGACGGCTGCCGAAAGTCCGCGTAAAAACGCCCCCCGGGCCTAAAGTCACCGTGCAAAATCTCCGGTGATGTTATTATGAAACTAGAATATATTCCGCAGATTCTGAAAGTTATTGCGATAGTTAGACTCTTTTAGTTGCTTGGGGAATCGTCGTTTAAAGATGGGCATGTGAAACTGCGAAAAAAATTTTGAGAGCGGAGGACGGCTGCCGAAAGTCCGCGTAAAAACGCCCCCCGGGCCTAAAGTTTCACCGTGCAAAATCTCCGGTGATGTTATTATGAAACTAGAATATATTCCGCAGATTCTGAAAGTTATTGCGATAGTTAGACTCTTTTAGTTGCTTGGGAATCGTCGTTTAAAGATGGGCATGTGAAACTGCGAAAAAAATTTTGAGAGCGCAGGACGGCTGCCGAAAGTCCGCGTAAAAACGCCCCCCGGGCCTAAAGTTTCACCGTGCAAAATCTCCGGTGATGTTATTATGAAACTAGAATATATTCCGCAGATTCTGAAAGTTATTGCGATAGTTAGACTCTTTTAGTTGCTTGGGAATCGTCGTTTAAAGATGGGCATGTGAAACTGCGAAAAAAATTTTTGAGAGCGCAGGACGGCTGCCGAAAGTCCGCGTAAAACGCCCCCCGGGCCTAAAGTTTCACCGTGCAAAATCTCCGGTGATGTTATTATGAAACTAGAATATATTCCGCAGATTCTGAAAGTTATTGCGATAGTTAGACTCTTTTAGTTGCTTGGGAATCGTCGTTTGAAGATGGGCATGTGAAACTGCGAAAAAAATTTGAGAGCCGGAGGGACGGCTGCCGAAAGTCCGCGTAAAAACGCCCCCCGGGCCTAAAGTTTCACCGTGCAAAATCTCCGGTGATGTTATTATGAAACTAGAATATATTCCGCAGATTCTGAAAGTTATTGCGATAGTTAGACTCTTTTAGTTGCTTGGGAATCGTCGTTTAAAGATGGGCATGTGAAACTGCGAAAAAAATTTTGAGAGCGGAGGACGGCTGCCGAAAGTCCGCGTAAAAACGCCCCCCGGGCCTAAAGTTTCACCGTGCAAAATCTCCGGTGATGTTATTATGAAACTAGAATATATTCCGCAGATTCTGAAAGTTATTGCGATAGTTAGACTCTTTTAGTTGCTTGGGAATCGTCGTTTAAAGATGGGCATGTGAAACTGCGAAAAAAATTTTGAGAGCGCAGGACGGCTGCCGAAAGTCCGCGTAAAAACGCCCCCCGGGCCTAAAGTTTCACCGTGCAAAATCTCCGGTGATGTTATTATGAAACTAGAATATATTCCGCAGATTCTGAAAGTTATTGCGATAGTTAGACTCTTTTAGTTGCTTGGGAATCGTCGTTTAAAGATGGGCATGTGAAACTGCGAAAAAAATTTTGAGAGCGCAGGACGGCTGCCGAAAGTTCGCGTAAAAACGCCCCCCGGGCCTAAAGTTTCACCGTGCAAAATCTCCGGTGATGTTATTATGAAACTAGAATATATTCCGCAGATTCTGAAAGTTATTGCGATAGTTAGACTCTTTTAGTTGCTTGGGAATCGTCGTTTGAAGATGGGCATGTGAAACTGCGAAAAAAATTTTGAGAGCGGAGGACGGCTGCCGAAAGTCCGCGTAAAAACGCCCCCCGGGCCTAAAGTTTCACCGTGCAAAATCTCCGGTGATGTTATTATGAAACTAGAATATATTCCGCAGATTCTGAAAGTTATTGCGATAGTTAGACTCTTTTAGTTGCTTGGGAATCGTCGTTTAAAGATGGGCATGTGAAACTGCGAAAAAAATTTTGAGAGCGGAGGACGGCTGCCGAAAGTCCACGTAAAAACGCCCCCCGGGCCTAAAGTTTCACCGTGCAAAATCTCCGGTGATGTTATTATGAAACTAGAATATATTCCGCAGATTCTGAAAGTTATTGCGATAGTTAGACTCTTTTAGTTGCTTGGGAATCGTCGTTTGAAGATGGGCATGTGAAACTGCGAAAAAAATTTTGAGAGCGGAGGACGGCTGCCGAAAGTCCGCGTAAAAACGCCCCCCGGGCCTAAAGTTTCACCGTGCAAAATCTCCGGTGATGTTATTATGAAACTAGAATATATTCCGCAGATTCTGAAAGTTATTGCGATAGTTAGACTCTTTTAGTTGCTTGGGAATCGTCGTTTAAAGATGGGCATGTGAAACTGCGAAAAAAATTTTGAGAGCGCAGGACGGCTGCCGAAAGTCCGCGTAAAAACGCCCCCCGGGCCTAAAGTTTCACCGTGCAAAATCTCCGGTGATGTTATTATGAAACTAGAATATATTCCGCAGATTCTGAAAGTTATTGCGATAGTTAGACTCTTTTAGTTGCTTGGGAATCGTCGTTTGAAGATGGGCATGTGAAACTGCGAAAAAAATTTTGAGAGCGGAGGACGGCTGCCGAAAGTCCGCGTAAAAACGCCCCCCGGGCCTAAAGTTTCACCGTGCAAAATCTCCGGTGATGTTATTATGAAACTAGAATATATTCCGCAGATTCTGAAAGTTATTGCGATAGTTAGACTCTTTTAGTTGCTTGGGAATCGTCGTTTAAAGATGGGCATGTGAAACTGCGAAAAAAATTTTGAGAGCGGAGGACGGCTGCCGAAAGTCCGCGTAAAAACGCCCCCCGGGCCTAAAGTTTCACCGTGCAAAATCTCCGGTGATGTTATTATGAAACTAGAATATATTCCGCAGATTCTGAAAGTTATTGCGATAGTTAGACTCTTTTAGTTGCTTGGGAATCGTCGTTTGAAGATGGGCATGTGAAACTGCGAAAAAAATTTTGAGAGCGGAGGACGGCTGCCGAAAGTCCGCGTAAAAACGCCCCCCGGGCCTAAAGTTTCACCGTGCAAAATCTCCGGTGATGTTATTATGAAACTAGAATATATTCCGCAGATTCTGAAAGTTATTGCGATAGTTAGACTCTTTTAGTTGCTTGGGAATCGTCGTTTAAAGATGGGCATGTGAAACTGCGAAAAAAATTTTGAGAGCGCAGGACGGCTGCCGAAAGTCCGCGTAAAAACGCCCCCCGGGCCTAAAGTTTCACCGTGCAAAATCTCCGGTGATGTTATTATGAAACTAGAATATATTCCGCAGATTCTGAAAGTTATTGCGATAGTTAGACTCTTTTAGTTGCTTGGGAATCGTCGTTTGAAGATGGGCATGTGAAACTGCGAAAAAAATTTTGAGAGCGGAGGACGGCTGCCGAAAGTCCGCGTAAAAACGCCCCCCGGGCCTAAAGTTTCACCGTGCAAAATCTCCGGTGATGTTATTATGAAACTAGAATATATTCCGCAGATTCTGAAAGTTATTGCGATAGTTAGACTCTTTTAGTTGCTTGGGAATCGTCGTTTAAATATGGGCATGTGAAACTGCGAAAAAAATTTTGAGAGCGCAGGACGGCTGCCGAAAGTCCGCGTAAAAACGCCCCCCGGGCCTAAAGTTTCACCGTGCAAAATCTCCGGTGATGTTATTATGAAACTAGAATATATTCCGCAGATTCTGAAAGTTATTGCGATAGTTAGACTCTTTTAGTTGCTTGGGAATCGTCGTTTGAAGATGGGCATGTGAAACTGCGAAAAAAATTTTGAGAGCGGAGGACGGCTGCCGAAAGTCCGCGTAAAAACGCCCCCCGGGCCTAAAGTTTCACCGTGCAAAATCTCCGGTGATGTTATTATGAAACTAGAATATATTCCGCAGATTCTGAAAGTTATTGCGATAGTTAGACTCTTTTAGTTGCTTGGGAATCGTCGTTTAAAGATGGGCATGTGAAACTGCGAAAAAAATTTTGAGAGCGCAGGACGGCTGCCGAAAGTCCGCGTAAAAACGCCCCCCGGGCCTAAAGTTTCACCGTGCAAAATCTCCGGTGATGTTATTATGAAACTAGAATATATTCCGCAGATTCTGAAAGTTATTGCGATAGTTAGACTCTTTTAGTTGCTTGGGAATCGTCGTTTGAAGATGGGCATGTGAAACTGCGAAAAAAATTTTGAGAGCGGAGGACGGCTGCCGAAAGTCCGCGTAAAAACGCCCCCCGGGCCTAAAGTTTCACCGTGCAAAATCTCCGGTGATGTTATTATGAAACTAGAATATATTCCGCAGATTCTGAAAGTTATTGCGATAGTTAGACTCTTTTAGTTGCTTGGGAATCGTCGTTTAAAGATGGGCATGTGAAACTGCGAAAAAAATTTTGAGAGCGCAGGACGGCTGCCGAAAGTCCGCGTAAAAACGCCCCCCGGGCCTAAAGTTTCACCGTGCAAAATCTCCGGTGATGTTATTATGAAACTAGAATATATTCCGCAGATTCTGAAAGTTATTGCGATAGTTAGACTCTTTTAGTTGCTTGGGAATCGTCGTTTGAAGATGGGCATGTGAAACTGCGAAAAAAATTTTGAGAGCGGAGGACGGCTGCCGAAAGTCCGCGTAAAAACGCCCCCCGGGCCTAAAGTTTCACCGTGCAAAATCTCCGGTGATGTTATTATGAAACTAGAATATATTCCGCAGATTCTGAAAGTTATTGCGATAGTTAGACTCTTTTAGTTGCTTGGGAATCGTCGTTTAAAGATGGGCATGTGAAACTGCGAAAAAAATTTTGAGAGCGCAGGACGGCTGCCGAAAGTCCGCGTAAAAACGCCCCCCGGGCCTAAAGTTTCACCGTGCAAAATCTCCGGTGATGTTATTATGAAACTAGAATATATTCCGCAGATTCTGAAAGTTATTGCGATAGTTAGACTCTTTTAGTTGCTTGGGAATCGTCGTTTAAAGATGGGCATGTGAAACTGCGAAAAAAATTTTGAGAGCGCAGGACGGCTGCCGAAAGTCCGCGTAAAAACGCCCCCCGGGCCTAAAGTTTCACCGTGCAAAATCTCCGGTGATGTTATTATGAAACTAGAATATATTCCGCAGATTCTGAAAGTTATTGCGATAGTTAGACTCTTTTAGTTGCTTGGGAATCGTCGTTTGAAGATGGGCATGTGAAACTGCGAAAAAAATTTTGAGAGCGGAGGACGGCTGCCGAAAGTCCGCGTAAAAACGCCCCCCGGGCCTAAAGTTTCACCGTGCAAAATCTCCGGTGATGTTATTATGAAACTAGAATATATTCCGCAGATTCTGAAAGTTATTGCGATAGTTAGACTCTTTTAGTTGCTTGGGAATCGTCGTTTAAAGATGGGCATGTGAAACTGCGAAAAAAATTTTGAGAGCGCAGGACGGCTGCCGAAAGTCCGCGTAAAAACGCCCCCCGGGCCTAAAGTTTCACCGTGCAAAATCTCCGGTGATGTTATTATGAAACTAGAATATATTCCGCAGATTCTGAAAGTTATTGCGATAGTTAGACTCTTTTAGTTGCTTGGGAATCGTCGTTTAAAGATGGGCATGTGAAACTGCGAAAAAAATTTTGAGAGCGCAGGACGGCTGCCGAAAGTCCGCGTAAAAACGCCCCCCGGGCCTAAAGTTTCACCGTGCAAAATCTCCGGTGATGTTATTATGAAACTAGAATATATTCCGCAGATTCTGAAAGTTATTGCGATAGTTAGACTCTTTTAGTTGCTTGGGAATCGTCGTTTGAAGATGGGCATGTGAAACTGCGAAAAAAATTTTGAGAGCGCAGGACGGCTGCCGAAAGTCCGCGTAAAAACGCCCCCCGGGCCTAAAGTTTCACCGTGCAAAATCTCCGGTGATGTTATTATGAAACTAGAATATATTCCGCAGATTCTGAAAGTTATTGCGATAGTTAGACTCTTTTAGTTGCTTGGGAATCGTCGTTTGAAGATGGGCATGTGAAACTGCGAAAAAAATTTTGAGAGCGGAGGACGGCTGCCGAAAGTCCGCGTAAAAACGCCCCCCGGGCCTAAAGTTTCACCGTGCAAAATCTCCGGTGATGTTATTATGAAACTAGAATATATTCCGCAGATTCTGAAAGTTATTGCGATAGTTAGACTCTTTTAGTTGCTTGGGAATCGTCGTTTAAAGATGGGCATGTGAAACTGCGAAAAAAATTTTGAGAGCGCAGGACGGCTGCCGAAAGTCCGCGTAAAAACGCCCCCCGGGCCTAAAGTTTCACCGTGCAAAATCTCCGGTGATGTTATTATGAAACTAGAATATATTCCGCAGATTCTGAAAGTTATTGCGATAGTTAGACTCTTTTAGTTGCTTGGGAATCGTCGTTTGAAGATGGGCATGTGAAACTGCGAAAAAAATTTTGAGAGCGGAGGACGGCTGCCGAAAGTCCGCGTACAAAAGGCCCCCGGGCCTAAAGTTTCACCGTGCAAAATCTCCGGTGATGTTATTATGAAACTAGAATATATTCCGCAGATTCTGAAAGTTATTGCGATAGTTAGACTCTTTTAGTTGCTTGGGAATCGCCGTTTAAAGATGGGCATGTGAAACTGCGAAAAAAATTTTGAGAGCGCAGGACGGCTGCCGAAAGTCCGCGTAAAAACGCCCCCCGGGCCTAAAGTTTCACCGTGCAAAATCTCCGGTGATGTTATTATGAAACTAGAATATATTCCGCAGATTCTGAAAGTTATTGCGATAGTTAGACTCTTTTAGTTGCTTGGGAATCGTCGTTTAAAGATGGGCATGTGAAACTGCGAAAAAAATTTTGAGAGCGCAGGACGGCTGCCGAAAGTCCGCGTAAAAACGCCCCCCGGGCCTAAAGTTTCACCGTGCAAAATCTCCGGTGATGTTATTATGAAACTAGAATATATTCCGCAGATTCTGAAAGTTATTGCGATAGTTAGACTCTTTTAGTTGCTTGGGAATCGTCGTTTGAAGATGGGCATGTGAAACTGCGAAAAAAATTTTGAGAGCGGAGGACGGCTGCCGAAAGTCCGCGTAAAAACGCCCCCCGGGCCTAAAGTTTCACCGTGCAAAATCTCCGGTGATGTTATTATGAAACTAGAATATATTCCGCAGATTCTGAAAGTTATTGCGATAGTTAGACTCTTTTAGTTGCTTGGGAATCGTCGTTTAAAGATGGGCATGTGAAACTGCGAAAAAAATTTTGAGAGCGCAGGACGGCTGCCGAAAGTCCGCGTAAAAACGCCCCCCGGGCCTAAAGTTTCACCGTGCAAAATCTCCGGTGATGTTATTATGAAACTAGAATATATTCCGCAGATTCTGAAAGTTATTGCGATAGTTAGACTCTTTTAGTTGCTTGGGAATCGTCGTTTGAAGATGGGCATGTGAAACTGCGAAAAAAATTTTGAGAGCGGAGGACGGCTGCCGAAAGTCCGCGTAAAAACGCCCCCCGGGCCTAAAGTTTCACCGTGCAAAATCTCCGGTGATGTTATTATGAAACTAGAATATATTCCGCAGATTCTGAAAGTTATTGCGATAGTTAGACTCTTTTAGTTGCTTGGGAATCGTCGTTTAAAGATGGGCATGTGAAACTGCGAAAAAAATTTTGAGAGCGCAGGACGGCTGCCGAAAGTCCGCGTAAAAACGCCCCCCGGGCCTAAAGTTTCACCGTGCAAAATCTCCGGTGATGTTATTATGAAACTAGAATATATTCCGCAGATTCTGAAAGTTATTGCGATAGTTAGACTCTTTTAGTTGCTTGGGAATCGTCGTTTAAAGATGGGCATGTGAAACTGCGAAAAAAATTTTGAGAGCGCAGGACGGCTGCCGAAAGTCCGCGTAAAAACGCCCCCCGGGCCTAAAGTTTCACCGTGCATAATCTCCGGTGATGTTATTATGAAACTAGAATATATTCCGCAGATTCTGAAAGTTATTGCGATAGTTAGACTCTTTTAGTTGCTTGGGAATCGTCGTTTGAAGATGGGCATGTGAAACTGCGAAAAAAATTTTGAGAGCGGAGGACGGCTGCCGAAAGTCCGCGTAAAAACGCCCCCCGGGCCTAAAGTTTCACCGTGCAAAATCTCCGGTGATGTTATTATGAAACTAGAATATATTCCGCAGATTCTGAAAGTTATTGCGATAGTTAGACTCTTTTAGTTGCTTGGGAATCGTCGTTTAAAGATGGGCATGTGAAACTGCGAAAAAAATTTTGAGAGCGCAGGACGGCTGCCGAAAGTCCGCGTAAAAACGCCCCCCGGGCCTAAAGTTTCACCGTGCAAAATCTCCGGTGATGTTATTATGAAACTAGAATATATTCCGCAGATTCTGAAAGTTATTGCGATAGTTAGACTCTTTTAGTTGCTTGGGAATCGTCGTTTGAAGATGGGCATGTGAAACTGCGAAAAAAATTTTGAGAGCGGAGGACGGCTGCCGAAAGTCCGCGTAAAAACGCCCCCCGGGCCTAAAGTTTCACCGTGCAAAATCTCCGGTGATGTTATTATGAAACTAGAATATATTCCGCAGATTCTGAAAGTTATTGCGATAGTTAGACTCTTTTAGTTGCTTGGGAATCGTCGTTTAAAGATGGGCATGTGAAACTGCGAAAAAAATTTTGAGAGCGCAGGACGGCTGCCGAAAGTCCGCGTAAAAACGCCCCCCGGGCCTAAAGTTTCACCGTGCAAAATCTCCGGTGATGTTATTATGAAACTAGAATATATTCCGCAGATTCTGAAAGTTATTGCGATAGTTAGACTCTTTTAGTTGCTTGGGAATCGTCGTTTGAAGATGGGCATGTGAAACTGCGAAAAAAATTTTGAGAGCGGAGGACGGCTGCCGAAAGTCCGCGTAAAAACGCCCCCCGGGCCTAAAGTTTCACCGTGCAAAATCTCCGGTGATGTTATTATGAAACTAGAATATATTCCGCAGATTCTGAAAGTTATTGCGATAGTTAGACTCTTTTAGTTGCTTGGGAATCGTCGTTTAAAGATGGGCATGTGAAACTGCGAAAAAAATTTTGAGAGCGCAGGACGGCTGCCGAAAGTCCGCGTAAAAACGTCCCCCGGGCCTAAAGTTTCACCGTGCAAAATCTCCGGTGATGTTATTATGAAACTAGAATATATTCCGCAGATTCTGAAAGTTATTGCGATAGTTAGACTCTTTTAGTTGCTTGGGAATCGTCGTTTGAAGATGGGCATGTGAAACTGCGAAAAAAATTTTGAGAGCGGAGGACGGCTGCCGAAAGTCCGCGTAAAAACGCCCCCCGGGCCTAAAGTTTCACCGTGCAAAATCTCCGGTGATGTTATTATGAAACTAGAATATATTCCGCAGATTCTGAAAGTTATTGCGATAGTTAGACTCTTTTAGTTGCTTGGGAATCGTCGTTTAAAGATGGGCATGTGAAACTGCGAAAAAAATTTTGAGAGCGCAGGACGGCTGCCGAAAGTCCGCGTAAAAACGCCCCCCGGGCCTAAAGTTTCACCGTGCAAAATCTCCGGTGATGTTATTATGAAACTAGAATATATTCCGCAGATTCTGAAAGTTATTGCGATAGTTAGACTCTTTTAGTTGCTTGGGAATCGTCGTTTAAAGATGGGCATGTGAAACTGCGAAAAAAATTTTGAGAGCGCAGGACGGCTGCCGAAAGTCCGCGTAAAAACGCCCCCCGGGCCTAAAGTTTCACCGTGCAAAATCTCCGGTGATGTTATTATGAAACTAGAATATATTCCGCAGATTCTGAAAGTTATTGCGATAGTTAGACTCTTTTAGTTGCTTGGGAATCGTCGTTTGAAGATGGGCATGTGAAACTGCGAAAAAAATTTTGAGAGCGGAGGACGGCTGCCGAAAGTCCGCGTAAAAACGCCCCCCGGGCCTAAAGTTTCACCGTGCAAAATCTCCGGTGATGTTATTATGAAACTAGAATATATTCCGCAGATTCTGAAAGTTATTGCGATAGTTAGACTCTTTTAGTTGCTTGGGAATCGTCGTTTAAAGATGGGCATGTGAAACTGCGAAAAAAATTTTGAGAGCGCAGGACGGCTGCCGAAAGTCCGCGTAAAAACGCCCCCCGGGCCTAAAGTTTCACCGTGCAAAATCTCCGGTGATGTTATTATAAAACTAGAATATATTCCGCAGATTCTGAAAGTTATTGCGATAGTTAGACTCTTTTAGTTGCTTGGGAATCGTCGTTTAAAGATGGGCATGTGAAACTGCGAAAAAAATTTTGAGAGCGCAGGACGGCTGCCGAAAGTCCGCGTAAAAACGCCCCCCGGGCCTAAAGTTTCACCGTGCAAAATCTCCGGTGATGTTATTATGAAACTAGAATATATTCCGCAGATTCTGAAAGTTATTGCGATAGTTAGACTCTTTTAGTTGCTTGGGAATCGTCGTTTGAAGATGGGCATGTGAAACTGCGAAAAAAATTTTGAGAGCGGAGGACGGCTGCCGAAAGTCCGCGTAAAAACGCCCCCCGGGCCTAAAGTTTCACCGTGCAAAATCTCCGGTGATGTTATTATGAAACTAGAATATATTCCGCAGATTCTGAAAGTTATTGCGATAGTTAGACTCTTTTAGTTGCTTGGGAATCGTCGTTTAAAGATGGGCATGTGAAACTGCGAAAAAAATTTTGAGAGCGCAGGACGGCTGCCGAAAGTCCGCGTAAAAACGCCCCCCGCGCCTAAAGTTTCACCGTGCAAAATCTCCGTTGATGTTATTATGAAACTAGAATATATTCCGCAGATTCTGAAAGTTATTGCGATAGTTAGACTCTTTTAGTTGCTTGGGAATCGTCGTTTGAAGATGGGCATGTGAAACTGCGAAAAAAATTTTGAGAGCGGAGGACGGCTGCCGAAAGTCCGCGTAAAAACGCCCCCCGGGCCTAAAGTTTCACCGTGCAAAATCTCCGGTGATGTTATTATGAAACTAGAATATATTCCGCAGATTCTGAAAGTTATTGCGATAGTTAGACTCTTTTAGTTGCTTGGGAATCGTCGTTTAAAGATGGGCATGTGAAACTGCGAAAAAAATTTTGAGAGCGCAGGACGGCTGCCGAAAGTCCGCGTAAAAACGCCCCCCGGGCCTAAAGTTTCACCGTGCAAAATCTCCGGTGATGTTATTATGAAACTAGAATATATTCCGCAGATTCTGAAAGTTATTGCGATAGTTAGACTCTTTTAGTTGCTTGGGAATCGTCGTTTAAAGATGGGCATGTGAAACTGCGAAAAAAATTTTGAGAGCGCAGGACGGCTGCCGAAAGTCCGCGTAAAAACGCCCCCCGGGCCTAAAGTTTAACCGTGCAAAATCTCCGGTGATGTTATTATGAAACTAGAATATATTCCGCATATTCTGAAAGTTATTGCGATAGTTAGACTCTTTTAGTTGTTTGGGAATCGTCGTTTGAAGATGGGCATGTGAAACTGCGAAAAAAATTTTGAGAGCGGAGGACGGCTGCCGAAAGTCCGCGTAAAAACGCCCCCCGGGCCTAAAGTTTCACCGTGCAAAATCTCCGGTGATGTTATTATGAAACTAGAATATATTCCGCAGATTCTGAAAGTTATTGCGATAGTTAGACTCTTTTAGTTGCTTGGGAATCGTCGTTTAAAGATGGGCATGTGAAACTGCGAAAAAAATTTTGAGAGCGCAGGACGGCTGCCGAAAGTCCGCGTAAAAACGCCCCCCGGGCCTAAAGTTTCACCGTGCAAAATCTCCGGTGATGTTATTATGAAACTAGAATATATTCCGCAGATTCTGAAAGTTATTGCGATAGTTAGACTCTTTTAGTTGCTTGGGAATCGTCGTTTGAAGATGGGCATGTGAAACTGCGAAAAAAATTTTGAGAGCGGAGGACGGCTGCCGAAAGTCCGCGTAAAAATGCCCCCCGGGCCTAAAGTTTCACCGTGCAAAATCTCCGGTGATGTTATTATGAAACTAGAATATATTCCGCAGATTCTGAAAGTTATTGCGATAGTTAGACTCTTTTAGTTGCTTGGGAATCGTCGTTTAAAGATGGGCATGTGAAACTGCGAAAAAAATTTTGAGAGCGCAGGACGGCTGCCGAAAGTCCGCGTAAAAACGCCCCCCGGGCCTAAAGTTTCACCTTGCAAAATCTCCGGTGATGTTATTATGAAACTAGAATATATTCCGCAGATTCTGAAAGTTATTGCGATAGTTAGACTCTTTTAGTTGCTTGGGAATCGTCGTTTGAAGATGGGCATGTGAAACTGCGAAAAAAATTTTGAGAGCGGAGGACGGCTGCCGAAAGTCCGCGTAAAAACGCCCCCCGGGCCTAAAGTTTCACCGTGCAAAATCTCCGGTGATGTTATTATGAAACTAGAATATATTCCGCAGATTCTGAAAGTTATTGCGATAGTTAGACTCTTTTAGTTGCTTGGGAATCGTCGTTTAAAGATGGGCATGTGAAACTGCGAAAAAAATTTTGAGAGCGCAGGACGGCTGCCGAAAGTCCGCGTAAAAACGCCCCCCGGGCCTAAAGTTTCACCGTGCAAAATCTCCGGTGATGTTATTATGAAACTAGAATATATTCCGCAGATTCTGAAAGTTATTGCGATAGTTAGACTCTTTTAGTTGCTTGGGAATCGTCGTTTAAAGATGGGCATGTGAAACTGCGAAAAAAATTTTGAGAGCGCAGGACGGCTGCCGAAAGTCCGCGTAAAAACGCCCCCCGGGCCTAAAGTTTCACCGTGCAAAATCTCCGGTGATGTTATTATGAAACTAGAATATATTCCGCAGATTCTGAAAGTTATTGCGATAGTTAGACTCTTTTAGTTGCTTGGGAATCGTCGTTTAAAGATGGGCATGTGAAACTGCGAAAAAAATTTTGAGAGCGCAGGACGGCTGCCGAAAGTCCGCGTAAAAACGCCCCCCGGGCCTAAAGTTTCACCGTGCAAAATCTCCGGTGATGTTATTATGAAACTAGAATATATTCCGCAGATTCTGAAAGTTATTGCGATAGTTAGACTCTTTTAGTTGCTTGGGAATCGTCGTTTGAAGATGGGCATGTGAAACTGCGAAAAAAATTTTGAGAGCGGAGGACGGCTGCCGAAAGTCCGCGTAAAAACGCCCCCCGGGCCTAAAGTTTCACCGTGCAAAATTTCCGGTGATGTTATTATGAAACTAGAATATATTCCGCAGATTCTGAAAGTTATTGCGATAGTTAGACTCTTTTAGTTGCTTGGGAATCGTCGTTTAAAGATGGGCATGTGAAACTGCGAAAAAAATTTTGAGAGCGCAGGACGGCTGCCGAAAGTCCGCGTAAAAACGCCCCCCGGGCCTAAAGTTTCACCGTGCAAAATCTCCGGTGATGTTATTATGAAACTAGAATATATTCCGCAGATTCTGAAAGTTATTGCGATAGTTAGACTCTTTTAGTTGCTTGGGAATCGTCGTTTGAAGATGGGCATGTGAAACTGCGAAAAAAATTTTGAGAGCGGAGGACGGCTGCCGAAAGTCCGCGTAAAAACGCCCCCCGGGCCTAAAGTTTCACCGTGCAAAATCTCCGGTGATGTTATTATGAAACTAGAATATATTCCGCAGATTCTGAAAGTTATTGCGATAGTTAGACTCTTTTAGTTGCTTGGGAATCGTCGTTTAAAGATGGGCATGTGAAACTGCGAAAAAAATTTTGAGAGCGCAGGACGGCTGCCGAAAGTCCGCGTAAAAACGCCCCCCGGGCCTAAAGTTTCACCGTGCAAAATCTCCGGTGATGTTATTATGAAACTAGAATATATTCCGCAGATTCTGAAAGTTATTGCGATAGTTAGACTCTTTTAGTTGCTTGGGAATCGTCGTTTGAAGATGGGCATGTGAAACTGCGAAAAAAATTTTGAGAGCGGAGGACGGCTGCCGAAAGTCCGCGTAAAAACGCCCCCCGGGCCTAAAGTTTCACCGTGCAAAATCTCCGGTGATGTTATTATGAAACTAGAATATATTCCGCAGATTCTGAAAGTTATTGCGATAGTTAGACTCTTTTAGTTGCTTGGGAATCGTCGTTTAAAGATGGGCATGTGAAACTGCGAAAAAAATTTTGAGAGCGCAGGACGTCTGCCGAAAGTCCGCGTAAAAACGCCCCCCGGGCCTAAAGTTTCACCGTGCAAAATCTCCGGTGATGTTATTATGAAACTAGAATATATTCCGCAGATTCTGAAAGTTATTGCGATAGTTAGACTCTTTTAGTTGCTTGGGAATCGTCGTTTGAAGATGGGCATGTGAAACTGCGAAAAAAATTTTGAGAGCGGAGGACGGCTGCCGAAAGTCCGCGTAAAAACGCCCCCCGGGCCTAAAGTTTCACCGTGCAAAATCTCCGGTGATGTTATTATGAAACTAGAATATATTCCGCAGATTCTGAAAGTTATTGCGATAGTTAGACTCTTTTAGTGGCTTGGGAATCGTCGTTTAAAGATGGGCATGTGAAACTGCGAAAAAAATTTTGAGAGCGCAGGACGGCTGCCGAAAGTCCGCGTAAAAACGCCCCCCGGGCCTAAAGTTTCACCGTGCAAAATCTCCGGTGATGTTATTATGAAACTAGAATATATTCCGCAGATTCTGAAAGTTATTGCGATAGTTAGACTCTTTTAGTTGCTTGGGAATCGTCGTTTAAAGATGGGCATGTGAAACTGCGAAAAAAATTTTGAGAGCGCAGGACGGCTGCCGAAAGTCCGCGTAAAAACGCCCCCCGGGCCTAAAGTTTCACCGTGCAAAATCTCCGGTGATGTTATTATGAAACTAGAATATATTCCGCAGATTCTGAAAGTTATTGCGATAGTTAGACTCTTTTAGTTGCTTGGGAATCGTCGTTTGAAGATGGGCAGGTGAAACTGCGAAAAAAATTTTGAGAGCGGAGGACAGCTGCCGAAAGTCCGCGTAAAAACGCCCCCCGGGCCTAAAGTTTCACCGTGCAAAATCTCCGGTGATGTTATTATGAAACTAGAATATATTCCGCAGATTCTGAAAGTTATTGCGATAGTTAGACTCTTTTAGTTGCTTGGGAATCGTCGTTTAAAGATGGGCATGTGAAACTGCGAAAAAAATTTTGAGAGCGCAGGACGGCTGCCGAAAGTCCGCGTAAAAACGCCCCCCGGGCCTAAAGTTTCACCGTGCAAAATCTCCGGTGATGTTATTATGAAACTAGAATATATTCCGCAGATTCTGAAAGTTATTGCGATAGTTAGACTCTTTTAGTTGCTTGGGAATCGTCGTTTAAAGATGGGCATGTGAAACTGCGAAAAAAATTTTGAGAGCGCAGGACGGCTGCCGAAAGTCCGCGTAAAAACGCCCCCCGGGCCTAAAGTTTCACCGTGCAAAATCTCCGGTGATGTTATTATGAAACTAGAATATATTCCGCAGATTCTGAAAGTTATTGCGATAGTTAGACTCTTTTAGTTGCTTGGGAATCGTCGTTTAAAGATGGGCATGTGAAACTGCGAAAAAAATTTTGAGAGCGCAGGACGGCTGCCGAAAGTCCGCGTAAAAACGCCCCCCGGGCCTAAAGTTTCACCGTGCAAAATCTCCGGTGATGTTATTATGAAACTAGAATATATTCCGCAGATTCTGAAAGTTATTGCGATAGTTAGACTCTTTTAGTTGCTTGGGAATCGTCGTTTGAAGATGGGCATGTGAAACTGCGAAAAAAATTTTGAGAGCGGAGGACGGCTGCCGAAAGTCCGCGTAAAAACGCCCCCCGGGCCTAAAGTTTCACCGTGCAAAATCTCCGGTGAGTTATTATGAAACTAGAATATATTCCGCAGATTCTGAAAGTTATTGCGATAGTTAGACTCTTTTAGTTGCTTGGGAATCGTCGTTTAAAGATGGGCATGTGAAACTGCGAAAAAAATTTTGAGAGCGCAGGACGGCTGCCGAAAGTCCGCGTAAAAACGCCCCCCGGGCCTAAAGTTTCACCGTGCAAAATCTCCGGTGATGTTATTATGAAACTAGAATATATTCCGCAGATTCTGAAAGTTATTGCGATAGTTAGACTCTTTTAGTTGCTTGGGAATCGTCGTTTGAAGATGGGCATGTGAAACTGCGAAAAAAATTTTGAGAGCGGAGGACGGCTGCCGAAAGTCCGCGTAAAAACGCCCCCCGGGCCTAAAGTTTCACCGTGCAAAATCTCCGGTGATGTTATTATGAAACTAGAATATATTCCGCAGATTCTGAAAGTTATTGCGATAGTTAGACTCTTTTAGTTGCTTGGGAATCGTCGTTTAAAGATGGGCATGTGAAACTGCGAAAAAAATTTTGAGAGCGCAGGACGGCTGCCGAAAGTCCGCGTAAAAACGCCCCCCGGGCCTAAAGTTTCACCGTGCAAAATCTCCGGTGATGTTATTATGAAACTAGAATATATTCCGCAGATTCTGAAAGTTATTGCGATAGTTAGACTCTTTTAGTTGCTGGGGAATCGTCGTTTGAAGATGGGCATGTGAAACTGCGAAAAAAATTTTGAGAGCGGAGGACGGCTGCCGAAAGTCCGCGTAAAAACGCCCCCCGGGCCTAAAGTTTCACCGTGCAAAATCTCCGGTGATGTTATTATGAAACTAGAATATATTCCGCAGATTCTGAAAGTTATTGCGATAGTTAGACTCTTTTAGTTGCTTGGGAATCGTCGTTTAAAGATGGGCATGTGAAACTGCGAAAAAAATTTTGAGAGCGGAGGACGGCTGCCGAAAGTCCGCGTAAAAACGCCCCCCGGGCCTAAAGTTTCACCGTGCAAAATCTCCGGTGATGTTATTATGAAACTAGAATATATTCCGCAGATTCTGAAAGTTATTGCGATAGTTAGACTCTTTTAGTTGCTTGGGAATCGTCGTTTAAAGATGGGCATGTGAAACTGCGAAAAAAATTTTGAGAGCGCAGGACGGCTGCCGAAAGTCCGCGTAAAAACGCCCCCCGGGCCTAAAGTTTCACCGTGCAAAATCTCCGGTGATGTTATTATGAAACTAGAATATATTCCGCAGATTCTGAAAGTTATTGCGATAGTTAGACTCTTTTAGTTGCTTGGGAATCGTCGTTTGAAGATGGGCATGTGAAACTGCGAAAAAAACTTTGAGAGCGGAGGACGGCTGCCGAAAGTCCGCGTAAAAACGCCCCCCGGGCCTAAAGTTTCACCGTGCAAAATCTCCGGTGATGTTATTATGAAACTAGAATATATTCCGCAGATTCTGAAAGTTATTGCGATAGTTAGACTCTTTTAGTTGCTTGGGAATCGTCGTTTAAAGATGGGCATGTGAAACTGCGAAAAAAATTTTGAGAGCGCAGGACGGCTGCCGAAAGTCCGCGTAAAAACGCCCCCCGGGCCTAAAGTTTCACCGTGCAAAATCTCCGGTGATGTTATTATGAAACTAGAATATATTCCGCAGATTCTGAAAGTTATTGCGATAGTTAGACTCTTTTAGTTGCTTGGGAATCGTCGTTTGAAGATGGGCATGTGAAACTGCGAAAAAAATTTTGAGAGCGGAGGACGGCTGCCGAAAGTCCGCGTAAAAACGCCCCCCGGGCCTAAAGTTTCACCGTGCAAAATCTCCGGTGATGTTATTATGAAACTAGAATATATTCCGCAGATTCTGAAAGTTATTGCGATAGTTAGACTCTTTTAGTTGCTTGGGAATCGTCGTTTAAAGATGGGCATGTGAAACTGCGAAAAAAATTTTGAGAGCGCAGGACGGCTGCCGAAAGTCCGCGTAAAAACGCCCCCCGGGCCTAAAGTTTCACCGTGCAAAATCTCCGGTGATGTTATTATGAAACTAGAATATATTCCGCAGATTCTGAAAGTTATTGCGATAGTTAGACTCTTTTAGTTGCTTGGGAATCGTCGTTTGAAGATGGGCATGTGAAACTGCGAAAAAAATTTTGAGAGCGGAGGACGGCTGCCGAAAGTCCGCGTAAAAACGCCCCCCGGGCCTAAAGTTTCACCGTGCAAAATCTCCGGTGATGTTATTATGAAACTAGAATATATTCCGCAGATTCTGAAAGTTATTGCGATAGTTAGACTCTTTTAGTTGCTTGGGAATCGTCGTTTAAAGATGGGCATGTGAAACTGCGAAAAAAATTTTGAGAGCGGAGGACGGCTGCCGAAAGTCCGCGTAAAAACGCCCCCCGGGCCTAAAGTTTCACCGTGCAAAATCTCCGGTGATGTTATTATGAAACTAGAATATATTCCGCAGATTCTGAAAGTTATTGCGATAGTTAGACTCTTTTAGTTGCTTGGGAATCGTCGTTTAAAGATGGGCATGTGAAACTGCGAAAAAAATTTTGAGAGCGCAGGACGGCTGCCGAAAGTCCGCGTAAAAACGCCCCCCGGGCCTAAAGTTTCACCGTGCAAAATCTCCGGTGATGTTATTATGAAACTAGAATATATTCCGCAGATTCTGAAAGTTATTGCGATAGTTAGACTCTTTTAGTTGCTTGGGAATCGTCGTTTGAAGATGGGCATGTGAAACTGCGAAAAAAATTTTGAGAGCGGAGGACGGCTGCCGAAAGTCCGCGTAAAAACGCCCCCCGGGCCTAAAGTTTCACCGTGCAAAATCTCCGGTGATGTTATTATGAAACTAGAATATATTCCGCAGATTCTGAAAGTTATTGCGATAGTTAGACTCTTTTAGTTGCTTGGGAATCGTCGTTTAAAGATGGGCATGTGAAACTGCGAAAAAAATTTTGAGAGCGCAGGACGGCTGCCGAAAGTCCGCGTAAAAACGCCCCCCGGGCCTAAAGTTTCACCGTGCAAAATCTCCGGTGATGTTATTATGAAACTAGAATATATTCCGCAGATTCTGAAAGTTATTGCGATAGTTAGACTCTTTTAGTTGCTTGGGAATCGTCGTTTGAAGATGGGCATGTGAAACTGCGAAAAAAATTTTGAGAGCGGAGGACGGCTGCCGAAAGTCCGCGTAAAAACGCCCCCCGGGCCTAAAGTTTCACCGTGCAAAATCTCCGGTGATGTTATTATGAAACTAGAATATATTCCGCAGATTCTGAAAGTTATTGCGATAGTTAGACTCTTTTAGTTGCTTGGGAATCGTCGTTTAAAGATGGGCATGTGAAACTGCGAAAAAAATTTTGAGAGCGCAGGACGGCTGCCGAAAGTCCGCGTAAAAACGCCCCCCGGGCCTAAAGTTTCACCGTGCAAAATCTCCGGTGATGTTATTATGAAACTAGAATATATTCCGCAGATTCTGAAAGTTATTGCGATAGTTAGACTCTTTTAGTTGCTTGGGAATCGTCGTTTGAAGATGGGCATGTGAAACTGCGAAAAAAATTTTGAGAGCGGAGGACGGCTGCCGAAAGTCCGCGTAAAAACGCCCCCCGGGCCTAAAGTTTCACCGTGCAAAATCTCCGGTGATGTTATTATGAAACTAGAATATATTCCGCAGATTCTGAAAGTTATTGCGATAGTTAGACTCTTTTAGTTGCTTGGGAATCGTCGTTTAAAGATGGGCATGTGAAACTGCGAAAAAAATTTTGAGAGCGGAGGACGGCTGCCGAAAGTCCGCGTAAAAACGCCCCCCGGGCCTAAAGTTTCACCGTGCAAAATCTCCGGTGATGTTATTATGAAACTAGAATATATTCCGCAGATTCTGAAAGTTATTGCGATAGTTAGACTCTTTTAGTTGCTTGGGAATCGTCGTTTAAAGATGGGCATGTGAAACTGCGAAAAAAATTTTGAGAGCGCAGGACGGCTGCCGAAAGTCCGCGTAAAAACGCCCCCCGGGCCTAAAGTTTCACCGTGCAAAATCTCCGGTGATGTTATTATGAAACTAGAATATATTCCGCAGATTCTGAAAGTTATTGCGATAGTTAGACTCTTTTAGTTGCTTGGGAATCGTCGTTTAAAGATGGGCATGTGAAACTGCGAAAAAAATTTTGAGAGCGCAGGACGGCTGCCGAAAGTCCGCGTAAAAACGCCCCCCGGGCCTAAAGTTTCACCGTGCAAAATCTCCGGTGATGTTATTATGAAACTAGAATATATTCCGCAGATTCTGAAAGTTATTGCGATAGTTAGACTCTTTTAGTTGCTTGGGAATCGTCGTTTGAAGATGGGCATGTGAAACTGCGAAAAAAATTTTGAGAGCGGAGGACGGCTGCCGAAAGTCCGCGTAAAAACGCCCCCCGGGCCTAAAGTTTCACCGTGCGAAATCTCCGGTGATGTTATTATGAAACTAGAATATATTCCGCAGATTCTGAAAGTTATTGCGATAGTTAGACTCTTTTAGTTGCTTGGGAATCGTCGTTTAAAGATGGGCATGTGAAACTGCGAAAAAAATTTTGAGAGCGCAGGACGGCTGCCGAAAGTCCGCGTAAAAACGCCCCCCGGGCCTAAAGTTTCACCGTGCAAAATCTCCGGTGATGTTATTATGAAACTAGAATATATTCCGCAGATTCTGAAAGTTATTGCGATAGTTAGACTCTTTTAGTTGCTTGGGAATCGTCGTTTGAAGATGGGCATGTGAAACTGCGAAAAAAATTTTGAGAGCGGAGGACGGCTGCCGAAAGTCCGCGTAAAAACGCCCCCCGGGCCTAAAGTTTCACCGTGCAAAATCTCCGGTGATGTTATTATGAAACTAGAATATATTCCGCAGATTCTGAAAGTTATTGCGATAGTTAGACTCTTTTAGTTGCTTGGGAATCGTCGTTTAAAGATGGGCATGTGAAACTGCGAAAAAAATTTTGAGAGCGGAGGACGGCTGCCGAAAGTCCGCGTAAAAACGCCCCCCGGGCCTAAAGTTTCACCGTGCAAAATCTCCGGTGATGTTATTATGAAACTAGAATATATTCCGCAGATTCTGAAAGTTATTGCGATAGTTAGACTCTTTTAGTTGCTTGGGAATCGTCGTTTAAAGATGGGCATGTGAAACTGCGAAAAAAATTTTGAGAGCGCAGGACGGCTGCCGAAAGTCCGCGTAAAAACGCCCCCCGGGCCTAAAGTTTCACCGTGCAAAATCTCCGGTGATGTTATTATGAAACTAGAATATATTCCGCAGATTCTGAAAGTTATTGCGATAGTTAGACTCTTTTAGTTGCTTGGGAATCGTCGTTTGAAGATGGGCATGTGAAACTGCGAAAAAAATTTTGAGAGCGGAGGACGGCTGCCGAAAGTCCGCGTAAAAACGCCCCCCGGGCCTAAAGTTTCACCGTGCAAAATCTCCGGTGATGTTATTATGAAACTAGAATATATTCCGCAGATTCTGAAAGTTATTGCGATAGTTAGACTCTTTTAGTTGCTTGGGAATCGTCGTTTAAAGATGGGCATGTGAAACTGCGAAAAAAATTTTGAGAGCGCAGGACGGCTGCCGAAAGTCCGCGTAAAAACGCCCCCCGGGCCTAAAGTTTCACCGTGCAAAATCTCCGGTGATGTTATTATGAAACTAGAATATATTCCGCAGATTCTGAAAGTTATTGCGATAGTTAGACTCTTTTAGTTGCTTGGGAATCGTCGTTTGAAGATGGGCATGTGAAACTGCGAAAAAAATTTTGAGAGCGGAGGACGGCTGCCGAAAGTCCGCGTAAAAACGCCCCCCGGGCCTAAAGTTTCACCGTGCAAAATCTCCGGTGATGTTATTATGAAACTAGAATATATTCCGCAGATTCTGAAAGTTATTGCGATAGTTAGACTCTTTTAGTTGCTTGGGAATCGTCGTTTAAAGATGGGCATGTGAAACTGCGAAAAAAATTTTGAGAGCGCAGGACGGCTGCCGAAAGTCCGCGTAAAAACGCCCCCCGGGCCTAAAGTTTCACCGTGCAAAATCTCCGGTGATGTTATTATGAAACTAGAATATATTCCGCAGATTCTGAAAGTTATTGCGATAGTTAGACTCTTTTAGTTGCTTGGGAATCGTCGTTTGAAGATGGGCATGTGAAACTGCGAAAAAAATTTTGAGAGCGGAGGACGGCTGCCGAAAGTCCGCGTAAAAACGCCCCCCGGGCCTAAAGTTTCACCGTGCAAAATCTCCGGTGATGTTATTATGAAACTAGAATATATTCCGCAGATTCTGAAAGTTATTGCGATAGTTAGACTCTTTTAGTTGCTTGGGAATCGTCGTTTAAAGATGGGCATGTGAAACTGCGAAAAAAATTTTGAGAGCGGAGGACGGCTGCCGAAAGTCCGCGTAAAAACGCCCCCCGGGCCTAAAGTTTCACCGTGCAAAATCTCCGGTGATGTTATTATGAAACTAGAATATATTCCGCAGATTCTGAAAGTTATTGCGATAGTTAGCCTCTTTTAGTTGCTTGGGAATCGTCGTTTGAAGATGGGCATGTGAAACTGCGAAAAAAATTTTGAGAGCGGAGGACGGCTGCCGAAAGTCCGCGTAAAAACGCCCCCCGGGCCTAAAGTTTCACCGTGCAAAATCTCCGGTGATGTTATTATGAAACTAGAATATATTCCGCAGATTCTGAAAGTTATTGCGATAGTTAGACTCTTTTAGTTGCTTGGGAATCGTCGTTTAAAGATGGGCATGTGAAACTGCGAAAAAAATTTTGAGAGCGGAGGACGGCTGCCGAAAGTCCGCGTAAAAACGCTCCCCGGGCCTAAAGTTTCACCGTGCAAAATCTCCGGTGATGTTATTATGAAACTAGAATATATTCCGCAGATTCTGAAAGTTATTGCGATAGTTAGACTCTTTTAGTTGCTTGGGAATCGTCGTTTAAAGATGGGCATGTGAAACTGCGAAAAAAATTTTGAGAGCGCAGGACGGCTGCCGAAAGTCCGCGTAAAAACGCCCCCCGGGCCTAAAGTTTCACCGTGCAAAATCTCCGGTGATGTTATTATGAAACTAGAATATATTCCGCAGATTCTGAAAGTTATTGCGATAGTTAGACTCTTTTAGTTGCTTGGGAATCGTCGTTTGAAGATGGGCATGTGAAACTGCGAAAAAAAATTTGAGAGCGGAGGACGGCTGCCGAAAGTCCGCGTAAAAACGCCCCCCGGGCCTAAAGTTTCACCGTGTAAAATCTCCGGTGATGTTATTATGAAACTAGAATATATTCCGCAGATTCTGAAAGTTATTGCGATAGTTAGACTCTTTTAGTTGCTTGGGAGTCGTCGTTTAAAGATGGGCATGTGAAACTGCGAAAAAAATTTTGAGAGCGCAGGACGGCTGCCGAAAGTCCGCGTAAAAACGCCCCCCGGGCCTAAAGTTTCACCGTGCAAAATCTCCGGTGATGTTATTATGAAACTAGAATATATTCCGCAGATTCTGAAAGTTATTGCGATAGTTAGACTCCTTTAGTTGCTTGGGAATCGTCGTTTGAAGATGGGCATGTGAAACTGCGAAAAAAATTTTGAGAGCGGAGGACGGCTGCCGAAAGTCCGCGTAAAAACGCCCCCCGGGCCTAAAGTTTCACCGTGCAAAATCTCCGGTGATGTTATTATGAAACTAGAATATATTCCGCAGATTCTGAAAGTTATTGCGATAGTTAGACTCTTTTAGTTGCTTGGGAATCGTCGTTTAAAGATGGGCATGTGAAACTGCGAAAAAAATTTTGAGAGCGCAGGACGGCTGCCGAAAGTCCGCGTAAAAACGCCCCCCGGGCCTAAAGTTTCGCCGTGCAAAATCTCCGGTGATGTTATTATGAAACTAGAATATATTCCGCAGATTCTGAAAGTTATTGCGATAGTTAGACTCTTTTAGTTGCTTGGGAATCGTCGTTTGAAGATGGGCATGTGAAACTGCGAAAAAAATTTTGAGAGCGGAGGACGGCTGCCGAAAGTCCGCGTAAAAACGCCCCCCGGGCCTAAAGTTTCACCGTGCAAAATCTCCGGTGATGTTATTATGAAACTAGAATATATTCCGCAGATTCTGAAAGTTATTGCGATAGTTAGACTCTTTTAGTTGCTTGGGAATCGTCGTTTAAAGATGGGCATGTGAAACTGCGAAAAAAATTTTGAGAGCGGAGGACGGCTGCCGAAAGTCCGCGTAAAAACGCCCCCGGGCCTAAAGTTTCACCGTGCAAAATCTCCGGTGATGTTATTATGAAACTAGAATATATTCCGCAGATTCTGAAAGTTATTGCGATAGTTAGACTCTTTTAGTTGCTTGGGAATCGTCGTTTAAAGATGGGCATGTGAAACTGCGAAAAAAATTTTGAGAGCGCAGGACGGCTGCCGAAAGTCCGCGTAAAAACGCCCCCCGGGCCTAAAGTTTCACCGTGCAAAATCTCCGGTGATGTTATTATGAAACTAGAATATATTCCGCAGATTCTGAAAGTTATTGCGATAGTTAGACTCTTTTAGTTGCTTGGGAATCGTCGTTTGAAGATGGGCATGTGAAACTGCGAAAAAAATTTTGAGAGCGGAGGACGGCTGCCGAAAGTCCGCGTAAAAACGCCCCCCGGGCCTAAAGTTTCACCGTGCAAAATCTCCGGTGATGTTATTATGAAACTAGAATATATTCCGCAGATTCTGAAAGTTATTGCGATAGTTAGACTCTTTTAGTTGCTTGGGAATCGTCGTTTAAAGATGGGCATGTGAAACTGCGAAAAAAATTTTGAGAGCGCAGGACGGCTGCCGAAAGTCCGCGTAAAAACGCCCCCCGGGCCTAAAGTTTCACCGTGCAAAATCTCCGGTGATGTTATTATGAAACTAGAATATATTCCGCAGATTCTGAAAGTTATTGCGATAGTTAGACTCTTTTAGTTGCTTGGGAATCGTCGTTTGAAGATGGGCATGTGAAACTGCGAAAAAAATTTTGAGAGCGGAGGACGGCTGCCGAAAGTCCGCGTAAAAACGCCCCCCGGGCCTAAAGTTTCACCGTGCAAAATCTCCGGTGATGTTATTATGAAACTAGAATATATTCCGCAGATTCTGAAAGTTATTGCGATAGTTAGACTCTTTTAGTTGCTTGGGAATCGTCGTTTGAAGATGGGCATGTGAAACTGCGAAAAAAATTTTGAGAGCGGAGGACGGCTGCCGAAAGTCCGCGTAAAAACGCCCCCCGGGCCTAAAGTTTCACCGTGCAAAATCTCCGGTGATGTTATTATGAAACTAGAATATATTCCGCAGATTCTGAAAGTTATTGCGATAGTTAGACTCTTTTAGTTGCTTGGGAATCGTCGTTTAAAGATGGGCATGTGAAACTGCGAAAAAAATTTTGAGAGCGCAGGACGGCTGCCGAAAGTCCGCGTAAAAACGCCCCCCGGGCCTAAAGTTTCACCGTGCAAAATCTCCGGTGATGTTATTATGAAACTAGAATATATTCCGCAGATTCTGAAAGTTATTGCGATAGTTAGACTCTTTTAGTTGCTTGGGAATCGTCGTTTGAAGATGGGCATGTGAAACTGCGAAAAAAATTTTGAGAGCGGAGGACGGCTGCCGAAAGTCCGCGTAAAAACGCCCCCCGGGCCTAAAGTTTCACCGTGTAAAATCTCCGGTGATGTTATTATGAAACTAGAATATATTCCGCAGATTCTGAAAGTTATTGCGATAGTTAGACTCTTTTAGTTGCTTGGGAATCGTCGTTTGAAGATGGGCATGTGAAACTGCGAAAAAAATTTTGAGAGCGCAGGACGGCTGCCGAAAGTCCGCGTAAAAACGCCCCCCGGGCCTAAAGTTTCACCGTGCAAAATCTCCGGTGATGTTATTATGAAACTAGAATATATTCCGCAGATTCTGAAAGTTATTGCGATAGTTAGACTCTTTTAGTTGCTTGGGAATCGTCGTTTGAAGATGGGCATGTGAAACTGCGAAAAAAATTTTGAGAGCGGAGGACGGCTGCCGAAAGTCCGCGTAAAAACGCCCCCCGGGCCTAAAGTTTCACCGTGCAAAATCTCCGGTGATGTTATTATGAAACTAGAATATATTCCGCAGATTCTGAAAGTTATTGCGATAGTTAGACTCTTTTAGTTGCTTGGGAATCGTCGTTTGAAGATGGGCATGTGAAACTGCGAAAAAAATTTTGAGAGCGCAGGACGGCTGCCGAAAGTCCGCGTAAAAACGCCCCCCGGGCCTAAAGTTTCACCGTGCAAAATCTCCGGTGATGTTATTATGAAACTAGAATATATTCCGCAGATTCTGAAAGTTATTGCGATAGTTAGACTCTTTTAGTTGCTTGGGAATCGTCGTTTAAAGATGGGCATGTGAAACTGCGAAAAAAATTTTGAGAGCGCAGGACGGCTGCCGAAAGTCCGCGTAAAAACGCCCCCCGGGCCTAAAGTTTCACCGTGCAAAATCTCCGGTGATGTTATTATGAAACTAGAATATATTCCGCAGATTCTGAAAGTTATTGCGATAGTTAGACTCTTTTAGTTGCTTGGGAATCGTCGTTTAAAGATGGGCATGTGAAACTGCGAAAAAAATTTTGAGAGCGCAGGACGGCTGCCGAAAGTCCGCGTAAAAACGCCCCCCGGGCCTAAAGTTTCACCGTGCAAAATCTCCGGTGATGTTATTATGAAACTAGAATATATTCCGCAGATTCTGAAAGTTATTGCGATAGTTAGACTCTTTTAGTTGCTTGGGAATCGTCGTTTGAAGATGGGCATGTGAAACTGCGAAAAAAATTTTGAGAGCGGAGGACGGCTGCCGAAAGTCCGCGTAAAAACGCCCCCCGGGCCTAAAGTTTCACCGTGCAAAATCTCCGGTGATGTTATTATGAAACTAGAATATATTCCGCAGATTCTGAAAGTTATTGCGATAGTTAGACTCTTTTAGTTGCTTGGGAATCGTCGTTTGAAGATGGGCATGTGAAACTGCGAAAAAAATTTTGAGAGCGGAGGACGGCTGCCGAAAGTCCGCGTAAAAACGCCCCCCGGGCCTAAAGTTTCACCGTGCAAAATCTCCGGTGATGTTATTATGAAACTAGAATATATTCCGCAGATTCTGAAAGTTATTGCGATAGTTAGACTCTTTTAGTTGCTTGGGAATCGTCGTTTAAAGATGGGCATGTGAAACTGCGAAAAAAATTTTGAGAGCGCAGGACGGCTGCCGAAAGTCCGCGTAAAAACGCCCCCCGGGCCTAAAGTTTCACCGTGCAAAATCTCCGGTGATGTTATTATGAAACTAGAATATATTCCGCAGATTCTGAAAGTTATTGCGATAGTTAGACTCTTTTAGTTGCTTGGGAATCGTCGTTTGAAGATGGGCATGTGAAACTGCGAAAAAAATTTTGAGAGCGGAGGACGGCTGCCGAAAGTCCGCGTAAAAACGCCCCCCGGGCCTAAAGTTTCACCGTGCAAAATCTCCGGTGATGTTATTATGAAACTAGAATATATTCCGCAGATTCTGAAAGTTATTGCGATAGTTAGACTCTTTTAGTTGCTTGGGAATCGTCGTTTGAAGATGGGCATGTGAAACTGCGAAAAAAATTTTGAGAGCGCAGGACGGCTGCCGAAAGTCCGCGTAAAAACGCCCCCCGGGCCTAAAGTTTCACCGTGCAAAATCTCCGGTGATGTTATTATGAAACTAGAATATATTCCGCAGATTCTGAAAGTTATTGCGATAGTTAGACTCTTTTAGTTGCTTGGGAATCGTCGTTTGAAGATGGGCATGTGAAACTGCGAAAAAAATTTTGAGAGCGGAGGACGGCTGCCGAAAGTCCGCGTAAAAACGCCCCCCGGGCCTAAAGTTTCACCGTGCAAAATCTCCGGTGATGTTATTATGAAACTAGAATATATTCCGCAGATTCTGAAAGTTATTGCGATAGTTAGACTCTTTTAGTTGCTTGGGAATCGTCGTTTGAAGATGGGCATGTGAAACTGCGAAAAAAATTTTGAGAGCGCAGGACGGCTGCCGAAAGTCCGCGTAAAAACGCCCCCCGGGCCTAAAGTTTCACCGTGCAAAATCTCCGGTGATGTTATTATGAAACTAGAATATATTCCGCAGATTCTGAAAGTTATTGCGATAGTTAGACTCTTTTAGTTGCTTGGGAATCGTCGTTTAAAGATGGGCATGTGAAACTGCGAAAAAAATTTTGAGAGCGCAGGACGGCTGCCGAAAGTCCGCGTAAAAACGCCCCCCGGGCCTAAAGTTTCACCGTGCAAAATCTCCGGTGATGTTATTATGAAACTAGAATATATTCCGCAGATTCTGAAAGTTATTGCGATAGTTAGACTCTTTTAGTTGCTTGGGAATCGTCGTTTAAAGATGGGCATGTGAAACTGCGAAAAAAATTTTGAGAGCGCAGGACGGCTGCCGAAAGTCCGCGTAAAAACGCCCCCCGGGCCTAAAGTTTCACCGTGCAAAATCTCCGGTGATGTTATTATGAAACTAGAATATATTCCGCAGATTCTGAAAGTTATTGCGATAGTTAGACTCTTTTAGTTGCTTGGGAATCGTCGTTTAAAGATGGGCATGTGAAACTGCGAAAAAAATTTTGAGAGCGCAGGACGGCTGCCGAAAGTCCGCGTAAAAACGCCCCCCGGGCCTAAAGTTTCACCGTGCAAAATCTCCGGTGATGTTATTATGAAACTAGAATATATTCCGCAGATTCTGAAAGTTATTGCGATAGTTAGACTCTTTTAGTTGCTTGGGAATCGTCGTTTGAAGATGGGCATGTGAAACTGCGAAAAAAATTTTGAGAGCGGAGGACGGCTGCCGAAAGTCCGCGTAAAAACGCCCCCCGGGCCTAAAGTTTCACCGTGCAAAATCTCCGGTGATGTTATTATGAAACTAGAATATATTCCGCAGATTCTGAAAGTTATTGCGATAGTTAGACTCTTTTAGTTGCTTGGGAATCGTCGTTTAAAGATGGGCATGTGAAACTGCGAAAAAAATTTTGAGAGCGCAGGACGGCTGCCGAAAGTCCGCGTAAAAACGCCCCCCGGGCCTAAAGTTTCACCGTGCAAAATCTCCGGTGATGTTATTATGAAACTAGAATATATTCCGCAGATTCTGAAAGTTATTGCGATAGTTAGACTCTTTTAGTTGCTTGGGAATCGTCGTTTAAAGATGGGCATGTGAAACTGCGAAAAAAATTTTGAGAGCGGAGGACGGCTGCCGAAAGTCCGCGTAAAAACGCCCCCCGGGCCTAAAGTTTCACCGTGCAAAATCTCCGGTGATGTTATTATGAAACTAGAATATATTCCGCAGATTCTGAAAGTTATTGCGATAGTTAGACTCTTTTAGTTGCTTGGGAATCGTCGTTTAAAGATGGGCATGTGAAACTGCGAAAAAAATTTTGAGAGCGCAGGACGGCTGCCGAAAGTCCGCGTAAAAACGCCCCCCGGGCCTAAAGTTTCACCGTGCAAAATCTCCGGTGATGTTATTATGAAACTAGAATATATTCCGCAGATTCTGAAAGTTATTGCGATAGTTAAACTCTTTTAGTTGCTTGGGAATCGTCGTTTGAAGATGGGCATGTGAAACTGCGAAAAAAATTTTGAGAGCGGAGGACGGCTGCCGAAAGTCCGCGTAAAAACGCCCCCCGGGCCTAAAGTTTCACCGTGCAAAATCTCCGGTGATGTTATTATGAAACTAGAATATATTCCGCAGATTCTGAAAGTTATTGCGATAGTTAGACTCTTTTAGTTGCTTGGGAATCGTCGTTTGAAGATGGGCATGTGAAACTGCGAAAAAAATTTTGAGAGCGGAGGACGGCTGCCGAAAGTCCGCGTAAAAACGCCCCCCGGGCCTAAAGTTTCACCGTGCAAAATCTCCGGTGATGTTATTATGAAACTAGAATATATTCCGCAGATTCTGAAAGTTATTGCGATAGTTAGACTCTTTTAGTTGCTTGGGAATCGTCGTTTAAAGATGGGCATGTGAAACTGCGAAAAAAATTTTGAGAGCGCAGGACGGCTGCCGAAAGTCCGCGTAAAAACGCCCCCCGGGCCTAAAGTTTCACCGTGCAAAATCTCCGGTGATGTTATTATGAAACTAGAATATATTCCGCAGATTCTGAAAGTTATTGCGATAGTTAGACTCTTTTAGTTGCTTGGGAATCGTCGTTTGAAGATGGGCATGTGAAACTGCGAAAAAAATTTTGAGAGCGGAGGACGGCTGCCGAAAGTCCGCGTAAAAACGCCCCCCGGGCCTAAAGTTTCACCGTGCAAAATCTCCGGTGATGTTATTATGAAACTAGAATATATTCCGCAGATTCTGAAAGTTATTGCGATAGTTAGACTCTTTTAGTTGCTTGGGAATCGTCGTTTGAAGATGGGCATGTGAAACTGCGAAAAAAATTTTGAGAGCGCAGGACGGCTGCCGAAAGTCCGCGTAAAAACGCCCCCCGGGCCTAAAGTTTCACCGTGCAAAATCTCCGGTGATGTTATTATGAAACTAGAATATATTCCGCAGATTCTGAAAGTTATTGCGATAGTTAGACTCTTTTAGTTGCTTGGGAATCGTCGTTTAAAGATGGGCATGTGAAACTGCGAAAAAAATTTTGAGAGCGCAGGACGGCTGCCGAAAGTCCGCGTAAAAACGCCCCCCGGGCCTAAAGTTTCACCGTGCAAAATCTCCGGTGATGTTATTATGAAACTAGAATATATTCCGCAGATTCTGAAAGTTATTGCGATAGTTAGACTCTTTTAGTTGCTTGGGAATCGTCGTTTAAAGATGGGCATGTGAAACTGCGAAAAAAATTTTGAGAGCGCAGGACGGCTGCCGAAAGTCCGCGTAAAAACGCCCCCCGGGCCTAAAGTTTCACCGTGCAAAATCTCCGGTGATGTTATTATGAAACTAGAATATATTCCGCAGATTCTGAAAGTTATTGCGATAGTTAGACTCTTTTAGTTGCTTGGGAATCGTCGTTTAAAGATGGGCATGTGAAACTGCGAAAAAAATTTTGAGAGCGCAGGACGGCTGCCGAAAGTCCGCGTAAAAACGCCCCCCGGGCCTAAAGTTTCACCGTGCAAAATCTCCGGTGATGTTATTATGAAACTAGAATATATTCCGCAGATTCTGAAAGTTATTGCGATAGTTAGACTCTTTTAGTTGCTTGGGAATCGTCGTTTGAAGATGGGCATGTGAAACTGCGAAAAAAATTTTGAGAGCGGAGGACGGCTGCCGAAAGTCCGCGTAAAAACGCCCCCCGGGCCTAAAGTTTCACCGTGCAAAATCTCCGGTGATGTTATTATGAAACTAGAATATATTCCGCAGATTCTGAAAGTTATTGCGATAGTTAGACTCTTTTAGTTGCTTGGGAATCGTCGTTTAAAGATGGGCATGTGAAACTGCGAAAAAAATTTTGAGAGCGCAGGACGGCTGCCGAAAGTCCGCGTAAAAACGCCCCCCGGGCCTAAAGTTTCACCGTGCAAAATCTCCGGTGATGTTATTATGAAACTAGAATATATTCCGCAGATTCTGAAAGTTATTGCGATAGTTAGACTCTTTTAGTTGCTTGGGAATCGTCGTTTAAAGATGGGCATGTGAAACTGCGAAAAAAATTTTGAGAGCGGAGGACGGCTGCCGAAAGTCCGCGTAAAAACGCCCCCCGGGCCTAAAGTTTCACCGTGCAAAATCTCCGGTGATGTTATTATGAAACTAGAATATATTCCGCAGATTCTGAAAGTTATTGCGATAGTTAGACTCTTTTAGTTGCTTGGGAATCGTCGTTTAAAAATGGGCATGTGAAACTGCGAAAAAAATTTTGAGAGCGCAGGACGGCTGCCGAAAGTCCGCGTAAAAACGCCCCCCGGGCCTAAAGTTTCACCGTGCAAAATCTCCGGTGATGTTATTATGAAACTAGAATATATTCCGCAGATTCTGAAAGTTATTGCGATAGTTAGACTCTTTTAGTTGCTTGGGAATCGTCGTTTGAAGATGGGCATGTTAAACTGCGAAAAAAATTTTGAGAGCGGAGGACGGCTGCCGAAAGTCCGCGTAAAAACGCCCCCCGGGCCTAAAGTTTCACCGTGCAAAATCTCCGGTGATGTTATTATGAAACTAGAATATATTCCGCAGATTCTGAAAGTTATTGCGATAGTTAGACTCTTTTAGTTGCTTGGGAATCGTCGTTTGAAGATGGGCATGTGAAACTGCGAAAAAAATTTTGAGAGCGGAGGACGGCTGCCGAAAGTCCGCGTAAAAACGCCCCCCGGGCCTAAAGTTTCACCGTGCAAAATCTCCGGTGATGTTATTATGAAACTAGAATATATTCCGCAGATTCTGAAAGTTATTGCGATAGTTAGACTCTTTTAGTTGCTTGGGAATCGTCGTTTAAAGATGGGCATGTGAAACTGCGAAAAAAATTTTGAGAGCGCAGGACGGCTGCCGAAAGTCCGCGTAAAAACGCCCCCCGGGCCTAAAGTTTCACCGTGCAAAATCTCCGGTGATGTTATTATGAAACTAGAATATATTCCGCAGATTCTGAACGTTATTGCGATAGTTAGACTCTTTTAGTTGCTTGGGAATCGTCGTTTGAAGATGGGCATGTGAAACTGCGAAAAAAATTTTGAGAGCGGAGGACGGCTGCTGAAAGTCCGCGTAAAAACGCCCCCCGGGCCTAAAGTTTCACCGTGCAAAATCTCCGGTGATGTTATTATGAAACTAGAATATATTCCGCAGATTCTGAAAGTTATTGCGATAGTTAGACTCTTTTAGTTGCTTGGGAATCGTCGTTTGAAGATGGGCATGTGAAACTGCGAAAAAAATTTTGAGAGCGCAGGACGGCTGCCGAAAGTCCGCGTAAAAACGCCCCCCGGGCCTAAAGTTTCACCGTGCAAAATCTCCGGTGATGTTATTATGAAACTAGAATATATTCCGCAGATTCTGAAAGTTATTGCGATAGTTAGACTCTTTTAGTTGCTTGGGAATCGTCGTTTGAAGATGGGCATGTGAAACTGCGAAAAAAATTTTGAGAGCGCAGGACGGCTGCCGAAAGTCCGCGTAAAAACGCCCCCCGGGCCTAAAGTTTCACCGTGCAAAATCTCCGGTGATGTTATTATGAAACTAGAATATATTCCGCAGATTCTGAAAGTTATTGCGATAGTTAGACTCTTTTAGTTGCTTGGGAATCGTCGTTTAAAGATGGGCATGTGAAACTGCGAAAAAAATTTTGAGAGCGCAGGACGGCTGCCGAAAGTCCGCGTAAAAACGCCCCCCGGGCCTAAAGTTTCACCGTGCAAAATCTCCGGTGATGTTATTATGAAACTAGAATATATTCCGCAGATTCTGAAAGTTATTGCGATAGTTAGACTCTTTTAGTTGCTTGGGAATCGTCGTTTAAAGATGGGCATGTGAAACTGCGAAAAAAATTTTGAGAGCGCAGGACGGCTGCCGAAAGTCCGCGTAAAAACGCCCCCCGGGCCTAAAGTTTCACCGTGCAAAATCTCCGGTGATGTTATTATGAAACTAGAATATATTCCGCAGATTCTGAAAGTTATTGCGATAGTTAGACTCTTTTAGTTGCTTGGGAATCGTCGTTTAAAGATGGGCATGTGAAACTGCGAAAAAAATTTTGAGAGCGCAGGACGGCTGCCGAAAGTCCGCGTAAAAACGCCCCCCGGGCCTAAAGTTTCACCGTGCAAAATCTCCGGTGATGTTATTATGAAACTAGAATATATTCCGCAGATTCTGAAAGTTATTGCGATAGTTAGACTCTTTTAGTTGCTTGGGAATCGTCGTTTGAAGATGGGCATGTGAAACTGCGAAAAAAATTTTGAGAGCGGAGGACGGCTGCCGAAAGTCCGCGTAAAAACGCCCCCCGGGCCTAAAGTTTCACCGTGCAAAATCTCCGGTGATGTTATTATGAAACTAGAATATATTCCGCAGATTCTGAAAGTTATTGCGATAGTTAGACTCTTTTAGTTGCTTGGGAATCGTCGTTTAAAGATGGGCATGTGAAACTGCGAAAAAAATTTTGAGAGCGCAGGACGGCTGCCGAAAGTCCGCGTAAAAACGCCCCCCGGGCCTAAAGTTTCACCGTGCAAAATCTCCGGTGATGTTATTATGAAACTAGAATATATTCCGCAGATTCTGAAAGTTATTGCGATAGTTAGACTCTTTTAGTTGCTTGGGAATCGTCGTTTAAAGATGGGCATGTGAAACTGCGAAAAAAATTTTGAGAGCGGAGGACGGCTGCCGAAAGTCCGCGTAAAAACGCCCCCCGGGCCTAAAGTTTCACCGTGCAAAATCTCCGGTGATGTTATTATGAAACTAGAATATATTCCGCAGATTCTGAAAGTTATTGCGATAGTTAGACTCTTTTAGTTGCTTGGGAATCGTCGTTTAAAGATGGGCATGTGAAACTGCGAAAAAACTTTTGAGAGCGCAGGACGGCTGCCGAAAGTCCGCATAAAAACGCCCCCCGGGCCTAAAGTTTCACCGTGCAAAATCTCCGGTGATGTTATTATGAAACTAGAATATATTCCGCAGATTCTGAAAGTTATTGCGATAGTTAGACTCTTTTAGTTGCTTGGGAATCGTCGTTTGAAGATGGGCATGTGAAACTGCGAAAAAAATTTTGAGAGCGGAGGACGGCTGCCGAAAGTCCGCGTAAAAACGCCCCCCGGGCCTAAAGTTTCACCGTGCAAAATCTCCGGTGATGTTATTATGAAACTAGAATATATTCCGCAGATTCTGAAAGTTATTGCGATAGTTAGACTCTTTTAGTTGCTTGGGAATCGTCGTTTGAAGATGGGCATGTGAAACTGCGAAAAAAATTTTGAGAGCGGAGGACGGCTGCCGAAAGTCCGCGTAAAAACGCCCCCCGGGCCTAAAGTTTCACCGTGCAAAATCTCCGGTGATGTTATTATGAAACTAGAATATATTCCGCAGATTCTGAAAGTTATTGCGATAGTTAGACTCTTTTAGTTGCTTGGGAATCGTCGTTTAAAGATGGGCATGTGAAACTGCGAAAACAATTTTGAGAGCGCAGGACGGCTGCCGAAAGTCCGCGTAAAAACGCCCCCCGGGCCTAAAGTTTCACCGTGCAAAATCTCCGGTGATGTTATTATGAAACTAGAATATATTCCGCAGATTCTGAAAGTTATTGCGATAGTTAGACTCTTTTAGTTGCTTGGGAATCGTCGTTTAAAGATGGGCATGTGAAACTGCGAAAAAAATTTTGAGAGCGCAGGACGGCTGCCGAAAGTCCGCGTAAAAACGCCCCCCGGGCCTAAAGTTTCACCGTGCAAAATCTCCGGTGATGTTATTATGAAACTAGAATATATTCCGCAGATTCTGAAAGTTATTGCGATAGTTAGACTCTTTTAGTTGCTTGGGAATCGTCGTTTAAAGATGGGCATGTGAAACTGCGAAAAAAATTTTGAGAGCGGAGGACGGCTGCCGAAAGTCCGCGTAAAAACGCCCCCCGGGCCTAAAGTTTCACCGTGCAAAATCTCCGGTGATGTTATTATGAAACTAGAATATATTCCGCAGATTCTGAAAGTTATTGCGATAGTTAGACTCTTTTAGTTGCTTGGGAATCGTCGTTTAAAGATGGGCATGTGAAACTGCGAAAAAAATTTTGAGAGCGCAGGACGGCTGCCGAAATTCCGCGTAAAAACGCCCCCCGGGCCTAAAGTTTCACCGTGCAAAATCTCCGGTGATGTTATTATGAAACTAGAATATATTCCGCAGATTCTGAAAGTTATTGCGATAGTTAGACTCTTTTAGTTGCTTGGGAATCGTCGTTTGAAGATGGGCATGTGAAACTGCGAAAAAAATTTTGAGAGCGGAGGACGGCTGCCGAAAGTCCGCGTAAAAACGCCCCCCGGGCCTAAAGTTTCACCGTGCAAAATCTCCGGTGATGTTATTATGAAACTAGAATATATTCCGCAGATTCTGAAAGTTATTGCGATAGTTAGACTCTTTTAGTTGCTTGGGAATCGTCGTTTGAAGATGGGCATGTGAAACTGCGAAAAAAATTTTGAGAGCGGAGGACGGCTGCCGAAAGTCCGCGTAAAAACGCCCCCCGGGCCTAAAGTTTCACCGTGCAAAATCTCCGGTGATGTAATTATGAAACTAGAATATATTCCGCAGATTCTGAAAGTTATTGCGATAGTTAGACTCTTTTAGTTGCTTGGGAATCGTCGTTTAAAGATGGGCATGTGAAACTGCGAAAAAAATTTTGAGAGCGCAGGACGGCTGCCGAAAGTCCGCGTAAAAACGCCCCCCGGGCCTAAAGTTTCACCGTGCAAAATCTCCGGTGATGTTATTATGAAACTAGAATATATTCCGCAGATTCTGAAAGTTATTGCGATAGTTAGACTCTTTTAGTTGCTTGGGAATCGTCGTTTGAAGATGGGCATGTGAAACTGCGAAAAAAATTTTGAGAGCGGAGGACGGCTGCCGAAAGTCCGCGTAAAAACGCCCCCCGGGCCTAAAGTTTCACCGTGCAAAATCTCCGGTGATGTTATTATGAAACTAGAATATATTCCGCAGATTCTGAAAGTTATTGCGATAGTTAGACTCTTTTAGTTGCTTGGGAATCGTCGTTTGAAGATGGGCATGTGAAACTGCGAAAAAAATTTTGAGAGCGCAGGACGGCTGCCGAAAGTCCGCGTAAAAACGCCCCCCGGGCCTAAAGTTTCACCGTGCAAAATCTCCGGTGATGTTATTATGAAACTAGAATATATTCCGCAGATTCTGAAAGTTATTGCGATAGTTAGACTCTTTTAGTTGCTTGGGAATCGTCGTTTAAAGATGGGCATGTGAAACTTTGAAAAAAATTTTGAGAGCGCAGGACGGCTGCCGAAAGTCCGCGTAAAAACGCCCCCCGGGCCTAAAGTTTCACCGTGCAAAATCTCCGGTGATGTTATTATGAAACTAGAATATATTCCGCAGATTCTGAAAGTTATTGCGATAGTTAGACTCTTTTAGTTGCTTGGGAATCGTCGTTTAAAGATGGGCATGTGAAACTGCGAAAAAAATTTTGAGAGCGCAGGACGGCTGCCGAAAGTCCGCGTAAAAACGCCCCCCGGGCCTAAAGTTTCACCGTGCAAAATCTCCGGTGATGTTATTATGAAACTAGAATATATTCCGCAGATTCTGAAAGTTATTGCGATAGTTAGACTCTTTTAGTTGCTTGGGAATCGTCGTTTAAAGATGGGCATGTGAAACTGCGAAAAAAATTTTGAGAGCGCAGGACGGCTGCCGAAAGTCCGCGTAAAAACGCCCCCCGGGCCTAAAGTTTCACCGTGCAAAATCTCCGGTGATGTTATTATGAAACTAGAATATATTCCGCAGATTCTGAAAGTTATTGCGATAGTTAGACTCTTTTAGTTGCTTGGGAATCGTCGTTTGAAGATGGGCATGTGAAACTGCGAAAAAAATTTTGAGAGCGGAGGACGGCTGCCGAAAGTCCGCGTAAAAACGCCCCCCGGGCCTAAAGTTTCACCGTGCAAAATCTCCGGTGATGTTATTATGAAACTAGAATATATTCCGCAGATTCTGAAAGTTATTGCGATAGTTAGACTCTTTTAGTTGCTTGGGAATCGTCGTTTAAAGATGGGCATGTGAAACTGCGAAAAAAATTTTGAGAGCGCAGGACGGCTGCCGAAAGTCCGCGTAAAAACGCCCCCCGGGCCTAAAGTTTCACCGTGCAAAATCTCCGGTGATGTTATTATGAAACTAGAATATATTCCGCAGATTCTGAAAGTTATTGCGATAGTTAGACTCTTTTAGTTGCTTGGGAATCGTCGTTTAAAGATGGGCATGTGAAACTGCGAAAAAAATTTTGAGAGCGCAGGACGGCTGCCGAAAGTCCGCGTAAAAACGCCCCCCGGGCCTAAAGTTTCACCGTGCAAAATCTCCGGTGATGTTATTATGAAACTAGAATATATTCCGCAGATTCTGAAAGTTATTGCGATAGTTAGACTCTTTTAGTTGCTTGGGAATCGTCGTTTGAAGATGGGCATGTGAAACTGCGAAAAAAATTTTGAGAGCGGAGGACGGCTGCCGAAAGTCCGCGTAAAAACGCTCCCCGGGCCTAAAGTTTCACCGTGCAAAATCTCCGGTGATGTTATTATGAAACTAGAATATATTCCGCAGATTCTGAAAGTTATTGCGATAGTTAGACTCTTTTAGTTGCTTGGGAATCGTCGTTTGAAGATGGGCATGTGAAACTGCGAAAAAAATTTTGAGAGCGGAGGACGGCTGCCGAAAGTCCGCGTAAAAACGCCCCCCGGGCCTAAAGTTTCACCGTGCAAAATCTCCGGTGATGTTATTATGAAACTAGAATATATTCCGCAGATTCTGAAAGTTATTGCGATAGTTAGACTCTTTTAGTTGCTTGGGAATCGTCGTTTAAAGATGGGCATGTGAAACTGCGAAAAAAATTTTGAGAGCGCAGGACGGCTGCCGAAAGTCCGCGTAAAAACGCCCCCCGGGCCTAAAGTTTCACCGTGCAAAATCTCCGGTGATGTTATTATGAAACTAGAATATATTCCGCAGATTCTGAAAGTTATTGCGATAGTTAGACTCTTTTAGTTGCTTGGGAATCGTCGTTTGAAGATGGGCATGTGAAACTGCGAAAAAAATTTTGAGAGCGGAGGACGGCTGCCGAAAGTCCGCGTAAAAACGCCCCCCGGGCCTAAAGTTTCACCGTGCAAAATCTCCGGTGATGTTATTATGAAACTAGAATATATTCCGCAGATTCTGAAAGTTATTGCGATAGTTAGACTCTTTTAGTTCCTTGGGAATCGTCGTTTGAAGATGGGCATGTGAAACTGCGAAAAAAATTTTGAGAGCGCAGGACGGCTGCCGAAAGTCCGCGTAAAAACGCCCCCCGGGCCTAAAGTTTCACCGTGCAAAATCTCCGGTGATGGTATTATGAAACTAGAATATATTCCGCAGATTCTGAAAGTTATTGCGATAGTTAGACTCTTTTAGTTGCTTGGGAATCGTCGTTTGAAGATGGGCATGTGAAACTGCGAAAAAAATTTTGAGAGCGCAGGACGGCTGCCGAAAGTCCGCGTAAAAACGCCCCCCGGGCCTAAAGTTTCACCGTGCAAAATCTCCGGTGATGTTATTATGAAACTAGAATATATTCCGCAGATTCTGAAAGTTATTGCGATAGTTAGACTCTTTTAGTTGCTTGGGAATCGTCGTTTAAAGATGGGCATGTGAAACTGCGAAAAAAATTTTGAGAGCGCAGGACGGCTGCCGAAAGTCCGCGTAAAAACGCCCCCCGGCCCTAAAGTTTCACCGTGCAAAATCTCCGGTGATGTTATTATGAAACTAGAATATATTCCGCAGATTCTGAAAGTTATTGCGATAGTTAGACTCTTTTAGTTGCTTGGGAATCGTCGTTTGAAGATGGGCATGTGAAACTGCGAAAAAAATTTTGAGAGCGGAGGACGGCTGCCGAAAGTCCGCGTAAAAACGCCCCCCGGGCCTAAAGTTTCACCGTGCAAAATCTCCGGTGATGTTATTATGAAACTAGAATATATTCCGCAGATTCTGAAAGTTATTGCGATAGTTAGACTCTTTTAGTTGCTTGGGAATCGTCGTTTAAAGAGGTTCATGTGAAACTGCGAAAAAAATTTTGAGAGCGCAGGACGGCTGCCGAAAGTCCGCGTAAAAACGCCCCCCGGGCCTAAAGTTTCACCGTGCAAAATCTCCGGTGATGTTATTATGAAACTAGAATATATTCCGCAGATTCTGAAAGTTATTGCGATAGTTAGACTCTTTTAGTTGCTTGGGAATCGTCGTTTAAAGATGGGCATGTGAAACTGCGAAAAAAATTTTGAGAGCGGAGGACGGCTGAAGAAAGTCCGCGTAAAAACGCCCCCCGGGCCTAAAGTTTCACCGTGCAAAATCTCCGGTGATGTTATTATGAAACTAGAATATATTCCGCAGATTCTGAAAGTTATTGCGATAGTTAGACTCTTTTAGTTGCTTGGGAATCGTCGTTTAAAGATGGGCATGTGAAACTGCGAAAAAACTTTTGAGAGCGCAGGACGACTGCCGAAAGTCCGCATAAAAACGCCCCCCGGGCCTAAAGTTTCACCGTGCAAAATCTCCGGTGATGTTATTATGAAACTAGAATATATTCCGCAGATTCTGAAAGTTATTGCGATAGTTAGACTCTTTTAGTTGCTTGGGAATCGTCGTTTGAAGATGGGCATGTGAAACTGCGAAAAAAATTTTGAGAGCGGAGGACGGCTGCCGAAAGTCCGCGTAAAAACGCCCCCCGGGCCTAAAGTTTCACCGTGCAAAATCTCCGGTGATGTTATTATGAAACTAGAATATATTCCGCAGATTCTGAAAGTTATTGCGATAGTTAGACTCTTTTAGTTGCTTGGGAATCGTCGTTTGAAGATGGGCATGTGAAACTGCGAAAAAAATTTTGAGAGCGGAGGACGGCTGCCGAAAGTCCGCGTAAAAACGCCCCCCGGGCCTAAAGTTTCACCGTGCAAAATCTCCGGTGATGTTATTATGAAACTAGAATATATTCCGCAGATTCTGAAAGTTATTGCGATAGTTAGACTCTTTTAGTTGCTTGGGAATCGTCGTTTAAAGATGGGCATGTGAAACTGCGAAAAAAATTTTGAGAGCGCAGGACGGCTGCCGAAAGTCCGCGTAAAAACGCCCCCCGGGCCTAAAGTTTCACCGTGCAAAATCTCCGGTGATGTTATTATGAAACTAGAATATATTCCGCAGATTCTGAAAGTTATTGCGATAGTTAGACTCTTTTAGTTGCTTGGGAATCGTCGTTTAAAGATGGGCATGTGAAACTGCGAAAAAAATTTTGAGAGCGCAGGACGGCTGCCGAAAGTCCGCGTAAAAACGCCCCCCGGGCCTAAAGTTTCACCGTGCAAAATCTCCGGTGATGTTATTATGAAACTAGAATATATTCCGCAGATTCTGAAAGTTATTGCGATAGTTAGACTCTTTTAGTTGCTTGGGAATCGTCGTTTAAAGATGGGCATGTGAAACTGCGAAAAAAATTTTGAGAGCGGAGGACGGCTGCCGAAAGTCCGCGTAAAAACGCCCCCCGGGCCTAAAGTTTCACCGTGCAAAATCTCCGGTGATGTTATTATGAAACTAGAATATATTCCGCAGATTCTGAAAGTTATTGCGATAGTTAGACTCTTTTAGTTGCTTGGGAATCGTCGTTTAAAGATGGGCATGTGAAACTGCGAAAAAAATTTTGAGAGCGCAGGACGGCTGCCGAAAGTCCGCGTAAAAACGCCCCCCGGGCCTAAAGTTTCACCGTGCAAAATCTCCGGTGATGTTATTATGAAACTAGAATATATTCCGCAGATTCTGAAAGTTATTGCGATAGTTAGACTCTTTTAGTTGCTTGGGAATCGTCGTTTGAAGATGGGCATGTGAAACTGCGAAAAAAATTTTGAGAGCGGAGGACGGCTGCCGAAAGTCCGCGTAAAAACGCCCCCCGGGCCTAAAGTTTCACCGTGCAAAATCTCCGGTGATGTTATTATGAAACTAGAATATATTCCGCAGATTCTGAAAGTTATTGCGATAGTTAGACTCTTTTAGTTGCTTGGGAATCGTCGTTTGAAGATGGGCATGTGAAACTGCGAAAAAAATTTTGAGAGCGGAGGACGGCTGCCGAAAGTCCGCGTAAAAACGCCCCCCGGGCCTAAAGTTTCACCGTGCAAAATCTCCGGTGATGTTATTATGAAACTAGAATATATTCCGCAGATTCTGAAAGTTATTGCGATAGTTAGACTCTTTTAGTTGCTTGGGAATCGTCGTTTAAAGACGGGCATGTGAAACTGCGAAAAACATTTTGAGAGCGCAGGACGGCTGCCGAAAGTCCGCGTAAAAACGCCCCCCGGGCCTAAAGTTTCACCGTGCAAAATCTCCGGTGATGTTATTATGAAACTAGAATATATTCCGCAGATTCTGAAAGTTATTGCGATAGTTAGACTCTTTTAGTTGCTTGGGAATCGTCGTTTGAAGATGGGCATGTGAAACTGCGAAAAAAATTTTGAGAGCGGAGGACGGCTGCCGAAAGTCCGCGTAAAAACGCCCCCCGGGCCTAAAGTTTCACCGTGCAAAATCTCCGGTGATGTTATTATGAAACTAGAATATATTCCGCAGATTCTGAAAGTTATTGCGATAGTTAGACTCTTTTAGTTGCTTGGGAATCGTCGTTTGAAGATGGGCATGTGAAACTGCGAAAAAAATTTTGAGAGCGCAGGACGGCTGCCGAAAGTCCGCGTAAAAACGCCCCCCGGGCCTAAAGTTTCACCGTGCAAAATCTCCGGTGATGTTATTATGAAACTAGAATATATTCCGCAGATTCTGAAAGTTATTGCGATAGTTAGACTCTTTTAGTTGCTTGGGAATCGTCGTTTAAAGATGGGCATGTGAAACTGCGAAAAAAATTTTGAGAGCGCAGGACGGCTGCCGAAAGTCCGCGTAAAAACGCCCCCCGGGCCTAAAGTTTCACCGTGCAAAATCTCCGGTGATGTTATTATGAAACTAGAATATATTCCGCAGATTCTGAAAGTTATTTCGATAGTTAGACTCTTTTAGTTGCTTGGGAATCGTCGTTTAAAGATGGGCATGTGAAACTGCGAAAAAAATTTTGAGAGCGCAGGACGGCTGCCGAAAGTCCGCGTAAAAACGCCCCCCGGGCCTAAAGTTTCACCGTGCAAAATCTCCGGTGATGTTATTATGAAACTAGAATATATTCCGCAGATTCTGAAAGTTATTGCGATAGTTAGACTCTTTTAGTTGCTTGGGAATCGTCGTTTAAAGATGGGCATGTGAAACTGCGAAAAAAATTTTGAGAGCGCAGGACGGCTGCCGAAAGTCCGCGTAAAAACGCCCCCCAGGCCTAAAGTTTCACCGTGCAAAATCTCCGGTGATGTTATTATGAAACTAGAATATATTCCGCAGATTCTGAAAGTTATTGCGATAGTTAGACTCTTTTAGTTGCTTGGGAATCGTCGTTTGAAGATGGGCATGTGAAACTGCGAAAAAAATTTTGAGAGCGGAGGACGGCTGCCGAAAGTCCGCGTAAAAACGCCCCCCGGGCCTAAAGTTTCACCGTGCAAAATCTCCGGTGATGTTATTATGAAACTAGAATATATTCCGCAGATTCTGAAAGTTATTGCGATAGTTAGACTCTTTTAGTTGCTTGGGAATCGTCGTTTAAAGATGGGCATGTGAAACTGCGAAAAAAATTTTGAGAGCGCAGGACGGCTGCCGAAAGTCCGCGTAAAAACGCCCCCCGGGCCTAAAGTTTCACCGTGCAAAATCTCCGGTGATGTTATTATGAAACTAGAATATATTCCGCAGATTCTGAAAGTTATTGCGATAGTTAGACTCTTTTAGTTGCTTGGGAATCGTCGTTTAAAGATGGGCATGTGAAACTGCGAAAAAAATTTTGAGAGCGGAGGACGGCTGCCGAAAGTCCGCGTAAAAACGCCCCCCGGGCCTAAAGTTTCACCGTGCAAAATCTCCGGTGATGTTATTATGAAACTAGAATATATTCCGCAGATTCTGAAAGTTATTGCGATAGTTAGACTCTTTTAGTTGCTTGGGAATCGTCGTTTAAAGATGGGCATGTGAAACTGCGAAAAAAATTTTGAGAGCGCAGGACGGCTGCCGAAAGTCCGCGTAAAAACGCCCCCCGGGCCTAAAGTTTCACCGTGCAAAATCTCCGGTGATGTTATTATGAAACTAGAATATATTCCGCAGATTCTGAAAGTTATTGCGATAGTTAGACTCTTTTAGTTGCTTGGGAATCGTCGTTTGAAGATGGGCATGTGAAACTGCGAAAAAAATTTTGAGAGCGGAGGACGGCTGCCGAAAGTCCGCGTAAAAACGCTCCCCGGGCCTAAAGTTTCACCGTGCAAAATCTCCGGTGATGTTATTATGAAACTAGAATATATTCCGCAGATTCTGAAAGTTATTGCGATAGTTAGACTCTTTTAGTTGCTTGGGAATCGTCGTTTGAAGATGGGCATGTGAAACTGCGAAAAAAATTTTGAGAGCGGAGGACGGCTGCCGAAAGTCCGCGTAAAAACGCCCCCCGGGCCTAAAGTTTCACCGTGCAAAATCTCCGGTGATGTTATTATGAAACTAGAATATATTCCGCAGATTCTGAAAGTTATTGCGATAGTTAGACTCTTTTAGTTGCTTGGGAATCGTCGTTTAAAGATGGGCATGTGAAACTGCGAAAAAAATTTTGAGAGCGCAGGACGGCTGCCGAAAGTCCGCGTAAAAACGCCCCCCGGGCCTAAAGTTTCACCGTGCAAAATCTCCGGTGATGTTATTATGAAACTAGAATATATTCCGCAGATTCTGAAAGTTATTGCGATAGTTAGACTCTTTTAGTTGCTTGGGAATCGTCGTTTGAAGATGGGCATGTGAAACTGCGAAAAAAATTTTGAGAGCGGAGGACGGCTGCCGAAAGTCCGCGTAAAAACGCCCCCCGGGCCTAAAGTTTCACCGTGCAAAATCTCCGGTGATGTTATTATGAAACTAGAATATATTCCGCAGATTCTGAAAGTTATTGCGATAGTTAGACTCTTTTAGTTCCTTGGGAATCGTCGTTTGAAGATGGGCATGTGAAACTGCGAAAAAAATTTTGAGAGCGCAGGACGGCTGTCGAAAGTCCGCGTAAAAACGCCCCCCGGGCCTAAAGTTTCACCGTGCAAAATCTCCGGTGATGTTATTATGAAACTAGAATATATTCCGCAGATTCTGAAAGTTATTGCGATAGTTAGACTCTTTTAGTTGCTTGGGAATCGTCGTTTGAAGATGGGCATGTGAAACTGCGAAAAAAATTTTGAGAGCGCAGGACGGCTGCCGAAAGTCCGCGTAAAAACGCCCCCCGGGCCTAAAGTTTCACCGTGCAAAATCTCCGGTGATGTTATTATGAAACTAGAATATATTCCGCAGATTCTGAAAGTTATTGCGATAGTTAGACTCTTTTAGTTGCTTGGGAATCGTCGTTTAAAGATGGGCATGTGAAACTGCGAAAAAAATTTTGAGAGCGCAGGACGGCTGCCGAAAGTCCGCGTAAAAACGCCCCCCGGGCCTAAAGTTTCACCGTGCAAAATCTCCGGTGATGTTATTATGAAACTAGAATATATTCCGCAGATTCTGAAAGTTATTGCGATAGTTAGACTCTTTTAGTTGCTTGGGAATCGTCGTTTGAAGATGGGCATGTGAAACTGCGAAAAAAATTTTGAGAGCGCAGGACGGCTGCCGAAAGTCCGCGTAAAAACGCCCCCCGGGCCTAAAGTTTCACCGTGCAAAATCTCCGGTGATGTTATTATGAAACTAGAATATATTCCGCAGATTCTGAAAGTTATTGCGATAGTTAGACTCTTTTAGTTGCTTGGGAATCGTCGTTTAAAGATGGGCATGTGAAACTGCGAAAAAAATTTTGAGAGCGCAGGACGGCTGCCGAAAGTCCGCGTAAAAACGCTCCCCGGGCCTAAAGTTTCACCGTGCAAAATCTCCGGTGATGTTATTATGAAACTAGAATATATTCCGCAGATTCTGAAAGTTATTGCGATAGTTAGACTCTTTTAGTTGCTTGGGAATCGTCGTTTGAAGATGGGCATGTGAAACTGCGAAAAAAATTTTGAGAGCGGAGGACGGCTGCCGAAAGTCCGCGTAAAAACGCCCCCCGGGCCTAAAGTTTCACCGTGCAAAATCTCCGGTGATGTTATTATGAAACTAGAATATATTCCGCAGATTCTGAAAGTTATTGCGATAGTTAGACTCTTTTAGTTGCTTGGGAATCGTCGTTTAAAGATGGGCATGTGAAACTGCGAAAAAAATTTTGAGAGCGCAGGACGGCTGCCGAAAGTCCGCGTAAAAACGCCCCCCGGGCCTAAAGTTTCACCGTGCAAAATCTCCGGTGATGTTATTATGAAACTAGAATATATTCCGCAGATTCTGAAAGTTATTGCGATAGTTAGACTCTTTTAGTTGCTTGGGAATCGTCGTTTAAAGATGGGCATGTGAAACTGCGAAAAAAATTTTGAGAGCGGAGGACGGCTGCCGAAAGTCCGCGTAAAAACGCCCCCCGGGCCTAAAGTTTCACCGTGCAAAATCTCCGGTGATGTTATTATGAAACTAGAATATATTCCGCAGATTCTGAAAGTTATTGCGATAGTTAGACTCTTTTAGTTGCTTGGGAATCGTCGTTTAAAGATGGGCATGTGAAACTGCGAAAAAAATTTTGAGAGCGCAGGACGGCTGCCGAAAGTCCGCGTAAAAACGCCCCCCGGGCCTAAAGTTTCACCGTGCAAAATCTCCGGTGATGTTATTATGAAACTAGAATATATTCCGCAGATTCTGAAAGTTATTGCGATAGTTAGACTCTTTTAGTTGCTTGGGAATCGTCGTTTGAAGATGGGCATGTGAAACTGCGAAAAAAATTTTGAGAGCGGAGGACGGCTGCCGAAAGTCCGCGTAAAAACGCCCCCCGGGCCTAAAGTTTCACCGTGCAAAATCTCCGGTGATGTTATTATGAAACTAGAATATATTCCGCAGATTCTGAAAGTTATTGCGATAGTTAGACTCTTTTAGTTGCTTGGGAATCGTCGTTTGAAGATGGGCATGTGAAACTGCGAAAAAAATTTTGAGAGCGAAGGACGGCTGCCGAAAGTCCGCGTAAAAACGCCCCCCGGGCCTAAAGTTTCACCGTGCAAAATCTCCGGTGATGTTATTATGAAACTAGAATATATTCCGCAGATTCTGAAAGTTATTGCGATAGTTAGACTCTTTTAGTTGCTTGGGAATCGTCGTTTAAAGATGGGCATGTGAAACTGCGAAAAAAATTTTGAGAGCGCAGGACGGCTGCCGAAAGTCCGCGTAAAAACGCCCCCCGGGCCTAAAGTTTCACCGTGCAAAATCTCCGGTGATGTTATTATGAAACTAGAATATATTCCGCAGATTCTGAAAGTTATTGCGATAGTTAGACTCTTTTAGTTGCTTGGGAATCGTCGTTTGAAGATGGGCATGTGAAACTGCGAAAAAAATTTTGAGAGCGGAGGACGGCTGCCGAAAGTCCGCGTAAAAACGCCCCCCGGGCCTAAAGTTTCACCGTGCAAAATCTCCGGTGATGTTATTATGAAACTAGAATATATTCCGCAGATTCTGAAAGTTATTGCGATAGTTAGACTCTTTTAGTTGCTTGGGAATCGTCGTTTGAAGATGGGCATGTGAAACTGCGAAAAAAATTTTGAGAGCGCAGGACGGCTGCCGAAAGTCCGCGTAAAAACGCCCCCCGGGCCTAAAGTTTCACCGTGCAAAATCTCCGGTGATGTTATTATGAAACTAGAATATATTCCGCAGATTCTGAAAGTTATTGCGATAGTTAGACTCTTTTAGTTGCTTGGGAATCGTCGTTTGAAGATGGGCATGTGAAACTGCGAAAAAAATTTTGAGAGCGCAGGACGGCTGCCGAAAGTCCGCGTAAAAACGCCCCCCGGGCCTAAAGTTTCACCGTGCAAAATCTCCGGTGATGTTATTATGAAACTAGAATATATTCCGCAGATTCTGAAAGTTATTGCGATAGTTAGACTCTTTTAGTTGCTTGGGAATCGTCGTTTAAAGATGGGCATGAGAAACTGCGAAAAAAATTTTGAGAGCGCAGGACGGCTGCCGAAAGTCCGCGTAAAAACGCCCCCCGGGCCTAAAGTTTCACCGTGCAAAATCTCCGGTGATGTTATTATGAAACTAGAATATATTCCGCAGATTCTGAAAGTTATTGCGATAGTTAGACTCTTTTAGTTGCTTGGGAATCGTCGTTTAAAGATGGGCTTGTGAAACTGCGAAAAAAATTTTGAGAGCGCAGGACGGCTGCCGAAAGTCCGCGTAAAAACGCCCCCCGGGCCTAAAGTTTCACCGTGCAAAATCTCCGGTGATGTTATTATGAAACTAGAATATATTCCGCAGATTCTGAAAGTTATTGCGATAGTTAGTCTCTTTTAGTTGCTTGGGAATCGTCGTTTAAAGATGGGCATGTGAAACTGCGAAAAAAATTTTGAGAGCGCAGGACGGCTGCCGAAAGTCCGCGTAAAAACGCCCCCCGGGCCTAAAGTTTCACCGTGCAAAATCTCCGGTGATGTTATTATGAAACTAGAATATATTCCGCAGATTCTGAAAGTTATTGCGATAGTTAGACTCTTTTAGTTGCTTGGGAATCGTCGTTTGAAGATGGGCATGTGAAACTGCGAAAAAAATTTTGAGAGCGGAGGACGGCTGCCGAAAGTCCGCGTAAAAACGCCCCCCGGGCCTAAAGTTTCACCGTGCAAAATCTCCGGTGATGTTATTATGAAACTAGAATATATTCCGCAGATTCTGAAAGTTATTGCGATAGTTAGACTCTTTTAGTTGCTTGGGAATCGTCGTTTAAAGATGGGCATGTGAAACTGCGAAAAAAATTTTGAGAGCGCAGGACGGCTGCCGAAAGTCCGCGTAAAAACGCCCCCCGGGCCTAAAGTTTCACCGTGCAAAATCTCCGGTGATGTTATTATGAAACTAGAATATATTCCGCAGATTCTGAAAGTTATTGCGATAGTTAGACTCTTTTAGTTGCTTGGGAATCGTCGTTTAAAGATGGGCATGTGAAACTGCGAAAAAAATTTTGAGAGCGGAGGACGGCTGCCGAAAGTCCGCGTAAAAACGCCCCCCGGGCCTAAAGTTTCACCGTGCAAAATCTCCGGTGATGTTATTATGAAACTAGAATATATTCCGCAGATTCTGAAAGTTATTGCGATAGTTAGACTCTTTTAGTTGCTTGGGAATCGTCGTTTAGGGCATGTGAAACTGCGAAAAAAATTTTGAGAGCGCAGGACGGCTGCCGAAAGTCCGCGTAAAAACGCCCCCCGGGCCTAAAGTTTCACCGTGCAAAATCTCCGGTGATGTTATTATGAAACTAGAATATATTCCGCAGATTCTGAAAGTTATTGCGATAGTTAGACTCTTTTAGTTGCTTGGGAATCGTCGTTTGAAGATGGGCATGTGAAACTGCGAAAAAAATTTTGAGAGCGGAGGACGGCTGCCGAAAGTCCGCGTAAAAACGCCCCCCGGGCCTAAAGTTTCACCGTGCAAAATCTCCGGTGATGTTATTATGAAACTAGAATATATTCCGCAGATTCTGAAAGTTATTGCGATAGTTAGACTCTTTTAGTTGCTTGGGAATCGTCGTTTGAAGATGGGCATGTGAAACTGCGAAAAAAATTTTGAGAGCGGAGGACGGCTGCCGAAAGTCCGCGTAAAAACGCCCCCCGGGCCTAAAGTTTCACCGTGCAAAATCTCCGGTGATGTTATTATGAAACTAGAATATATTCCGCAGATTCTGAAAGTTATTGCGATAGTTAGACTCTTTTAGTTGCTTGGGAATCGTCGTTTAAAGATGGGCATGTGAAACTGCGAAAAAAATTTTGAGAGCGCAGGACGGCTGCCGAAAGTCCGCGTAAAAACGCCCCCCGGGCGTAAAGTTTCACCGTGCAAAATCTCCGGTGATGTTATTATGAAACTAGAATATATTCCGCAGATTCTGAAAGTTATTGCGATAGTTAGACTCTTTTAGTTGCTTGGGAATCGTCGTTTAAAGATGGGCATGTGAAACTGCGAAAAAAATTTTGAGAGCGGAGGACGGCTGCCGAAAGTCCGCGTAAAAACGCCCCCCGGGCCTAAAGTTTCACCGTGCAAAATCTCCGGTGATGTTATTATGAAACTAGAATATATTCCGCAGATTCTGAAAGTTATTGCGATAGTTAGACTCTTTTAGTTGCTTGGGAATCGTCGTTTAAAGATGGGCATGTGAAACTGCGAAAAAAATTTTGAGAGCGCAGGACGGCTGCCGAAAGTCCGCGTAAAAACGCCCCCCGGGCCTAAAGTTTCACCGTGCAAAATCTCCGGTGATGTTATTATGAAACTAGAATATATTCCGCAGATTCTGAAAGTTATTGCGATAGTTAGACTCTTTTAGTTGCTTGGGAATCGTCGTTTGAAGATGGGCATGTGAAACTGCGAAAAAAATTTTGAGAGCGGAGGACGGCTGCCGAAAGTCCGCGTAAAAACGCCCCCCGGGCCTAAAGTTTCACCGTGCAAAATCTCCGGTGATGTTATTATGAAACTAGAATATATTCCGCAGATTCTGAAAGTTATTGCGATAGTTAGACTCTTTTAGTTGCTTGGGAATCGTCGTTTGAAGATGGGCATGTGAAACTGCGAAAAAAATTTTGAGAGCGGAGGACGGCTGCCGAAAGTCCGCGTAAAAACGCCCCCCGGGCCTAAAGTTTCACCGTGCAAAATCTCCGGTGATGTTATTATGAAACTAGAATATATTCCGCAGATTCTGAAAGTTATTGCGATAGTTAGACTCTTTTAGTTGCTTGGGAATCGTCGTTTAAAGATGGGCATGTGAAACTGCGAAAAAAATTTTGAGAGCGGAGGACGGCTGCCGAAAGTCCGCGTAAAAACGCCCCCCGGGCCTAAAGTTTCACCGTGCAAAATCTCCGGTGATGTTATTATGAAACTAGAATATATTCCGCAGATTCTGAAAGTTATTGCGATAGTTAGACTCTTTTAGTTGCTTGGGAATCGTCGTTTAAAGATGGGCATGTGAAACTGCGAAAAAAAATTTTGAGAGCGCAGGACGGCTGCCGAAAGTCCGCGTAAAAACGCCCCCCGGGCCTAAAGTTTCACCGTGCAAAATCTCCGGTGATGTTATTATGAAACTAGAATATATTCCGCAGATTCTGAAAGTTATTGCGATAGTTAGACTCTTTTAGTTGCTTGGGAATCGTCGTTTGAAGATGGGCATGTGAAACTGCGAAAAAAATTTTGAGAGCGGAGGACGGCTGCCGAAAGTCCGCGTAAAAACGCCCCCCGGGCCTAAAGTTTCACCGTGCAAAATCTCCGGTGATGTTATTATGAAACTAGAATATATTCCGCAGATTCTGAAAGTTATTGCGATAGTTAGACTCTTTTAGTTGCTTGGGAATCGTCGTTTAAAGATGGGCATGTGAAACTGCGAAAAAAATTTTGAGAGCGCAGGACGGCTGCCGAAAGTCCGCGTAAAAACGCCCCCCGGGCCTAAAGTTTCACCGTGCAAAATCTCCGGTGATGTTATTATGAAACTAGAATATATTCCGCAGATTCTGAAAGTTATTGCGATAGTTAGACTCTTTTAGTTGCTTGGGAATCGTCGTTTAAAGATGGGCATGTGAAACTGCGAAAAAAATTTTGAGAGCGCAGGACGGCTGCCGAAAGTCCGCGTAAAAACGCCCCCCGGGCCTAAAGTTTCACCGTGCAAAATCTCCGGTGATGTTATTATGAAACTAGAATATATTCCGCAGATTCTGAAAGTTATTGCGATAGTTAGACTCTTTTAGTTGCTTGGGAATCGTCGTTTGAAGATGGGCATGTGAAACTGCGAAAAAAATTTTGAGAGCGGAGGACGGCTGCCGAAAGTCCGCGTAAAAACGCCCCCCGGGCCTAAAGTTTCACCGTGCAAAATCTCCGGTGATGTTATTATGAAACTAGAATATATTCCGCAGATTCTGAAAGTTATTGCGATAGTTAGACTCTTTTAGTTGCTTGGGAATCGTCGTTTAAAGATGGGCATGTGAAACTGCGAAAAAAATTTTGAGAGCGCAGGACGGCTGCCGAAAGTCCGCGTAAAAACGCCCCCCGGGCCTAAAGTTTCACCGTGCAAAATCTCCGGTGATGTTATTATGAAACTAGAATATATTCCGCAGATTCTGAAAGTTATTGCGATAGTTAGACTCTTTTAGTTGCTTGGGAATCGTCGTTTAAAGATGGGCATGTGAAACTGCGAAAAAAATTTTGAGAGCGCAGGACGGCTGCCGAAAGTCCGCGTAAAAACGCCCCCCGGGCCTAAAGTTTCACCGTGCAAAATCTCCGGTGATGTTATTATGAAACTAGAATATATTCCGCAGATTCTGAAAGTTATTGCGATAGTTAGACTCTTTTAGTTGCTTGGGAATCGTCGTTTAAAGATGGGCATGTGAAACTGCGAAAAAAATTTTGAGAGCGCAGGACGGCTGCCGAAAGTCCGCGTAAAAACGCCCCCCGGGCCTAAAGTTTCACCGTGCAAAATCTCCGGTGATGTTATATGAAACTAGAATATATTCCGCAGATTCTGAAAGTTATTGCGATAGTTAGACTCTTTTAGTTGCTTGGGAATCGTCGTTTGAAGATGGGCATGTGAAACTGCGAAAAAAATTTTGAGAGCGGAGGACGGCTGCCGAAAGTCCGCGTAAAAACGCCCCCCGGGCCTAAAGTTTCACCGTGCAAAATCTCCGGTGATGTTATTATGAAACTAGAATATATTCCGCAGATTCTGAAAGTTATTGCGATAGTTAGACTCTTTTAGTTGCTTGGGAATCGTCGTTTAAAGATGGGCATGTGAAACTGCGAAAAAAATTTTGAGAGCGCAGGACGGCTGCCGAAAGTCCGCGTAAAAACGCCCCCCGGGCCTAAAGTTTCACCGTGCAAAATCTCCGGTGATGTTATTATGAAACTAGAATATATTCCGCAGATTCTGAAAGTTATTGCGATAGTTAGACTCTTTTAGTTGCTTGGGAATCGTCGTTTAAAGATGGGCATGTGAAACTGCGAAAAAAATTTTGAGAGCGGAGGACGGCTGCCGAAAGTCCGCGTAAAAACGCCCCCCGGGCCTAAAGTTTCACCGTGCAAAATCTCCGGTGATGTTATTATGAAACTAGAATATATTCCGCAGATTCTGAAAGTTATTGCGATAGTTAGACTCTTTTAGTTGCTTGGGAATCGTCGTTTAAAGATGGGCATGTGAAACTGCGAAAAAAAATTTTGAGAGCGCAGGACGGCTGCCGAAAGTCCGCGTAAAAACGCCCCCCGGGCCTAAAGTTTCACCGTGCAAAATCTCCGGTGATGTTATTATGAAACTAGAATATATTCCGCAGATTCTGAAAGTTATTGCGATAGTTAGACTCTTTTAGTTGCTTGGGAATCGTCGTTTGAAGATGGGCATGTGAAACTGCGAAAAAAATTTTGAGAGCGGAGGACGGCTGCCGAAAGTCCGCGTAAAAACGCCCCCCGGGCCTAAAGTTTCACCGTGCAAAATCTCCGGTGATGTTATTATGAAACTAGAATATATTCCGCAGATTCTGAAAGTTATTGCGATAGTTAGACTCTTTTAGTTGCTTGGGAATCGTCGTTTAAAGATGGGCATGTGAAACTGCGAAAAAAATTTTGAGAGCGCAGGACGGCTGCCGAAAGTCCGCGTAAAAACGCCCCCCGGGCCTAAAGTTTCACCGTGCAAAATCTCCGGTGATGTTATTATGAAACTAGAATATATTCCGCAGATTCTGAAAGTTATTGCGATAGTTAGACTCTTTTAGTTGCTTGGGAATCGTCGTTTGAAGATGGGCATGTGAAACTGCGAAAAAAATTTTGAGAGCGGAGGACGGCTGCCGAAAGTCCGCGTAAAAACGCCCCCGGGCCTAAAGTTTCACCGTGCAAAATCTCCGGTGATGTTATTATGAAACTAGAATATATTCCGCAGATTCTGAAAGTTATTGCGATAGTTAGACTCTTTTAGTTGCTTGGGAATCGTCGTTTAAAGATGGGCATGTGAAACTGCGAAAAAAATTTTGAGAGCGCAGGACGGCTGCCGAAAGTCCGCGTAAAAACGCCCCCCGGGCCTAAAGTTTCACCGTGCAAAATCTCCGGTGATGTTATTATGAAACTAGAATATATTCCGCAGATTCTGAAAGTTATTGCGATAGTTAGACTCTTTTAGTTGCTTGGGAATCGTCGTTTGAAGATGGGCATGTGAAACTGCGAAAAAAATTTTGAGAGCGGAGGACGGCTGCCGAAAGTCCGCGTAAAAACGCCCCCCGGGCCTAAAGTTTCACCGTGCAAAATCTCCGGTGATGTTATTATGAAACTAGAATATATTCCGCAGATTCTGAAAGTTATTGCGATAGTTAGACTCTTTTAGTTGCTTGGGAATCGTCGTTTAAAGATGGGCATGTGAAACTGCGAAAAAAATTTTGAGAGCGCAGGACGGCTGCCGAAAGTCCGCGTAAAAACGCCCCCCGGGCCTAAAGTTTCACCGTGCAAAATCTCCGGTGATGTTATTATGAAACTAGAATATATTCCGCAGATTCTGAAAGTTATTGCGATAGTTAGACTCTTTTAGTTGCTTGGGAATCGTCGTTTGAAGATGGGCATGTGAAACTGCGAAAAAAATTTGAGAGCGCAGGACGGCTGCCGAAAGTCCGCGTAAAAACGCCCCCCGGGCCTAAAGTTTCACCGTGCAAAATCTCCGGTGATGTTATTATGAAACTAGAATATATTCCGCAGATTCTGAAAGTTATTGCGATAGTTAGACTCTTTTAGTTGCTTGGGAATCGTCGTTTGAAGATGGGCATGTGAAACTGCGAAAAAAATTTTGAGAGCGGAGGACGGCTGCCGAAAGTCCGCGTAAAAACGCCCCCCGGGCCTAAAGTTTCACCGTGCAAAATCTCCGGTGATGTTATTATGAAACTAGAATATATTCCGCAGATTCTGAAAGTTATTGCGATAGTTAGACTCTTTTAGTTGCTTGGGAATCGTCGTTTAAAGATGGGCATGTGAAACTGCGAAAAAAATTTTGAGAGCGGGAGGACGGCTGCCGAAAGTCCGCGTAAAAAACGCCCCCCGGGCCTAAAGTTTCACCGTGCAAAATCTCCGGTGATGTTATTATGAAACTAGAATATATTCCGCAGATTCTGAAAGTTATTGCGATAGTTAGACTCTTTTAGTTGCTTGGGAATCGTCGTTTGAAGATGGGCATGTGAAACTGCGAAAAAATTTTGAGAGCGGAGGACGGCTGCCGAAAGTCCGCGTAAAAACGCCCCCCGGGCCTAAAAGTTTCACCGTGCAAAATCTCCGGTGATGTTATTATGAAACTAGAATATATTCCGCAGATTCTGAAAGTTATTGCGATAGTTAGACTCTTTTAGTTGCTTGGGAATCGTCGTTTAAAGATGGGCATGTGAAACTGCGAAAAAAATTTTGAGAGCGCAGGACGGCTGCCGAAAGTCCGCGTAAAAACGCCCCCCGGGCCTAAAGTTTCACCGTGCAAAATCTCCGGTGATGTTATTATGAAACTAGAATATATTCCGCAGATTCTGAAAGTTATTGCGATAGTTAGACTCTTTTAGTTGCTTGGGAATCGTCGTTTGAAGATGGGCATGTGAAACTGCGAAAAAAATTTTGAGAGCGGAGGACGGCTGCCGAAAGTCCGCGTAAAAACGCCCCCCGGGCCTAAAGTTTCACCGTGCAAAATCTCCGGTGATGTTATTATGAAACTAGAATATATTCCGCAGATTCTGAAAGTTATTGCGATAGTTAGACTCTTTTAGTTGCTTGGGAATCGTCGTTTAAAGATGGGCATGTGAAACTGCGAAAAAAAATTTGAGAGCGCAGGACGGCTGCCGAAAGTCCGCGTAAAAACGCCCCCCGGGCCTAAAGTTTCACCGTGCAAAATCTCCGGTGATGTTATTATGAAACTAGAATATATTCCGCAGATTCTGAAAGTTATTGCGATAGTTAGACTCTTTTAGTTGCTTGGGAATCGTCGTTTGAAGATGGGCATGTGAAACTGCGAAAAAAATTTTGAGAGCGGAGGACGGCTGCCGAAAGTCCGCGTAAAAACGCCCCCCGGGCCTAAAGTTTCACCGTGCAAAATCTCCGGTGATGTTATTATGAAACTAGAATATATTCCGCAGATTCTGAAAGTTATTGCGATAGTTAGACTCTTTTAGTTGCTTGGGAATCGTCGTTTAAAGATGGGCATGTGAAACTGCGAAAAAAATTTTGAGAGCGCAGGACGGCTGCCGAAAGTCCGCGTAAAAACGCCCCCCGGGCCTAAAGTTTCACCGTGCAAAATCTCCGGTGATGTTATTATGAAACTAGAATATATTCCGCAGATTCTGAAAGTTATTGCGATAGTTAGACTCTTTTAGTTGCTTGGGAATCGTCGTTTGAAGATGGGCATGTGAAACTGCGAAAAAAATTTTGAGAGCGGAGGACGGCTGCCGAAAGTCCGCGTAAAAACGCCCCCCGGGCCTAAAGTTTCACCGTGCAAAATCTCCGGTGATGTTATTATGAAACTAGAATATATTCCGCAGATTCTGAAAGTTATTGCGATAGTTAGACTCTTTTAGTTGCTTGGGAATCGTCGTTTAAAGATGGGCATGTGAAACTGCGAAAAAAATTTTGAGAGCGCAGGACGGCTGCCGAAAGTCGCGTAAAAACGCCCCCCGGGCCTAAAGTTTCACCGTGCAAAATCTCCGGTGATGTTATTATGAAACTAGAATATATTCCGCAGATTCTGAAAGTTATTGCGATAGTTAGACTCTTTTAGTTGCTTGGGAATCGTCGTTTGAAGATGGGCATGTGAAACTGCGAAAAAAAATTTTGAGAGCGGAGGACGGCTGCCGAAAGTCCGCGTAAAAACGCCCCCCGGGCCTAAAGTTTCACCGTGCAAAATCTCCGGTGATGTTATTATGAAACTAGAATATATTCCGCAGATTCTGAAAGTTATTGCGATAGTTAGACTCTTTTAGTTGCTTGGGAATCGTCGTTTAAAGATGGGCATGTGAAACTGCGAAAAAAATTTTGAGAGCGCAGGACGGCTGCCGAAAGTCCGCGTAAAACGCCCCCCGGGCCTAAAGTTTCACCGTGCAAAATCTCCGGTGATGTTATTATGAAACTAGAATATATTCCGCAGATTCTGAAAGTTATTGCGATAGTTAGACTCTTTTAGTTGCTTGGGAATCGTCGTTTGAAGATGGGCATGTGAAACTGCGAAAAAAATTTTGAGAGCGGAGGACGGCTGCCGAAAGTCCGCGTAAAAACGCCCCCCGGGCCTAAAGTTTCACCGTGCAAAATCTCCGGTGATGTTATTTTGAAACTAGAATATATTCCGCAGATTCTGAAAGTTATTGCGATAGTTAGACTCTTTTAGTTGCTTGGGAATCGTCGTTTAAAGATGGGCATGTGAAACTGCGAAAAAAATTTTGAGAGCGCAGGACGGCTGCCGAAAGTCCGCGTAAAAACGCCCCCCGGGCCTAAAGTTTCACCGTGCAAAATCTCCGGTGATGTTATTATGAAACTAGAATATATTCCGCAGATTCTGAAAGTTATTGCGATAGTTAGACTCTTTTAGTTGCTTGGGAATCGTCGTTTAAAGATGGGCATGTGAAACTGCGAAAAAAATTTTGAGAGCGCAGGACGGCTGCCGAAAGTCCGCGTAAAAACGCCCCCCGGGCCTAAAGTTTCACCGTGCAAAATCTCCGGTGATGTTATTATGAAACTAGAATATATTCCGCAGATTCTGAAAGTTATTGCGATAGTTAGACTCTTTTAGTTGCTTGGGAATCGTCGTTTGAAGATGGGCATGTGAAACTGCGAAAAAAATTTTGAGAGCGGAGGACGGCTGCCGAAAGTCCGCGTAAAAACGCCCCCCGGGCCTAAAGTTTCACCGTGCAAAATCTCCGGTGATGTTATTATGAAACTAGAATATATTCCGCAGATTCTGAAAGTTATTGCGATAGTTAGACTCTTTTAGTTGCTTGGGAATCGTCGTTTAAAGATGGGCATGTGAAACTGCGAAAAAAATTTTGAGAGCGCAGGACGGCTGCCGAAAGTCCGCGTAAAAACGCCCCCCGGGCCTAAAGTTTCACCGTGCAAAATCTCCGGTGATGTTATTATGAAACTAGAATATATTCCGCAGATTCTGAAAGTTATTGCGATAGTTAGACTCTTTTAGTTGCTTGGGAATCGTCGTTTAAAGATGGGCATGTGAAACTGCGAAAAAATTTTGAGAGCGGAGACGGCTGCCGAAAGTCCGCGTAAAAACGCCCCCCGGGCCTAAAGTTTCACCGTGCAAAATCTCCGGTGATGTTATTATGAAACTAGAATATATTCCGCAGATTCTGAAAGTTATTGCGATAGTTAGACTCTTTTAGTTGCTTGGGAATCGTCGTTTGAAGATGGGCATGTGAAACTGCGAAAAAAATTTTGAGAGCGGAGGACGGCTGCCGAAAGTCCGCGTAAAAACGCCCCCGGGCCTAAAGTTTCACCGTGCAAAATCTCCGGTGATGTTATTATGAAACTAGAATATATTCCGCAGATTCTGAAAGTTATTGCGATAGTTAGACTCTTTTAGTTGCTTGGGAATCGTCGTTTAAAGATGGGCATGTGAAACTGCGAAAAAAATTTTGAGAGCGCAGGACGGCTGCCGAAAGTCCGCGTAAAAAACGCCCCCCGGGCCTAAAGTTTCACCGTGCAAAATCTCCGGTGATGTTATTATGAAACTAGAATATATTCCGCAGATTCTGAAAGTTATTGCGATAGTTAGACTCTTTTAGTTGCTTGGGAATCGTCGTTTAAAGATGGGCATGTGAAACTGCGAAAAAAATTTTGAGAGCGCAGGACGGCTGCCGAAAGTCCGCGTAAAAACGCCCCCCGGGCCTAAAGTTTCACCGTGCAAAATCTCCGGTGATGTTATTATGAAACTAGAATATATTCCGCAGATTCTGAAAGTTATTGCGATAGTTAGACTCTTTTAGTTGCTTGGGAATCGTCGTTTGAAGATGGGCATGTGAAACTGCGAAAAAAATTTTGAGAGCGGAGGAACGG
>CAWVNO010002698.1:0-30291 GCA_963930645.1 Salticus scenicus
ATTTGAGAGCGCAGGACGGCTGCCGAAAGTCCGCGTAAAAACGCCCCCCGGGCCCAAAGTTTCACCGTGCAAAATTTCCGGTGCGGTTATTATGAAACTAGAATATATTCCGCAGATTCTGAAAGTTATTGTGATAGTTAGACTCTTTTAGTTGCTTGGGAATCGTCGTTTGAAGATGGGCATGTGAAACTGCGAGAAAAATTTTGAGAGCGCAGGACGGCTGCCGAAAGTCCGCGTAAAAACGCCCCCCGGGCCCAAAGTTTCACCGTGCAAAATTTCCGGTGCGGTTATTATGAAACTAGAATATATTCCGCAGATTCTGAAAGTTATTGTGATAGTTAGACTCTTTTAGTTGCTTGGGAATCGTCGTTTGAAGATGGGCATGTGAAACTGCGAGAAAAATTTTGAGAGCGCAGGACGGCTGCCGAAAGTCCGCGTAAAAACGCCCCCCGGGCCCAAAGTTTCACCGTGCAAAATTCCCGGTGATGTTATTATGAAACTAGAATACATTTCGCAGATTCTGAAAGTTATTGCGATAGTTAGACTCTTTTAGTTGCTTGGGAATCGTCGTTTGAAGATGGGCATGTGAAACTGCGAGAAAAATTTTGAGAGCGCAGGACGGCTGCCGAAAGTCTGCGTAAAAACGCCCCCCGGGCCTAAAGTTTCACCGTGCAAAATTCCCGGTGATGTTATTATGAAACTAGAATACATTTCCGCAGATTCTGAAAGTTATTGCGATAGTTAGACTCTTTTAGTTGCTTGGGAATCGTCGTTTGAAGATGGGCATGTGAAACTGCGAGAAAAATTTTGAGAGCGCAGGACGGCTGCCGAAAGTCCGCGTAAAAACGCCCCCCGGGCCCAAAGTTTCACCGTGCAAAATTTCCGGTGCGGTTATTATGAAACTAGAATATATTCCGCAGATTCTGAAAGTTATTGTGATAGTTAGACTCTTTTAGTTGCTTGGGAATCGTCGTTTGAAGATGGGCATGTGAAACTGCGAGAAAAATTTTGAGAGCGCAGGACGGCTGCCGAAAGTCCGCGTAAAAACGCCCCCCGGGCCCAAAGTTTCACCGTGCAAAATTTCCGGTGCGGTTATTATGAAACTAGAATATATTCCGCAGATTCTGAAAGTTATTGCGATAGTTAGACTCTTTTAGTTGCTTGGGAATCGTCGTTTGAAGATGGGCATGTGAAACTGCGAGAAAAATTTTGAGAGCGCAGGACGGCTGCCGAAAGTCTGCGTAAAAACGCCCCCCGGGCCCAAAGTTTCACCGTGCAAAATTCCCGGTGATGTTATTATGAAACTAGAATACATTTCGCAGATTCTGAAAGTTATTGCGATAGTTAGACTCTTTTAGTTGCTTGGGAATCGTCGTTTGAAGATGGGCATGTGAAACTGCGAGAAAAATTTTGAGAGCGCAGGACGGCTGCCGAAAGTCCGCGTAAAAACGCCCCCCGGGCCCAAAGTTTCACCGTGCAAAATTTCCGGTGCGGTTATTATGAAACTAGAATATATTCCGCAGATTCTGAAAGTTATTGTGATAGTTAGACTCTTTTAGTTGCTTGGGAATCGTCGTTTGAAGATGGGCATGTGAAACTGCGAGAAAAATTTTGAGAGCGCAGGACGGCTGCCGAAAGTCCGCGTAAAAACGCCCCCCGGGCCCAAAGTTTCACCGTGCAAAATTTCCGGTGCGGTTATTATGAAACTAGAATATATTCCGCAGATTCTGAAAGTTATTGTGATAGTTAGACTCTTTTAGTTGCTTGGGAATCGTCGTTTGAAGATGGGCATGTGAAACTGCGAGAAAAATTTTGAGAGCGCAGGACGGCTGCCGAAAGTCCGCGTAAAAACGCCCCCCGGGCCCAAAGTTTCACCGTGCAAAATTCCCGGTGATGTTATTATGAAACTAGAATACATTTCGCAGATTCTGAAAGTTATTGCGATAGTTAGACTCTTTTAGTTGCTTGGGAATCGTCGTTTGAAGATGGGCATGTGAAACTGCGAGAAAAATTTTGAGAGCGCAGGACGGCTGCCGAAAGTCTGCGTAAAAACGCCCCCCGGGCCTAAAGTTTCACCGTGCAAAATTCCCGGTGATGTTATTATGAAACTAGAATACATTTCGCAGATTCTGAAAGTTATTGCGATAGTTAGACTCTTTTAGTTGCTTGGGAATCGTCGTTTGAAGATGGGCATGTGAAACTGCGAGAAAAATTTTGAGAGCGCAGGACGGCTGCCGAAAGTCCGCGTAAAAACGCCCCCCGGGCCCAAAGTTTCACCGTGCAAAATTTCCGGTGCGGTTATTATGAAACTAGAATATATTCCGCAGATTCTGAAAGTTATTGTGATAGTTAGACTCTTTTAGTTGCTTGGGAATCGTCGTTTGAAGATGGGCATGTGAAACTGCGAGAAAAATTTTGAGAGCGCAGGACGGCTGCCGAAAGTCCGCGTAAAAACGCCCCCCGGGCCCAAAGTTTCACCGTGCAAAATTTCCGGTGCGGTTATTATGAAACTAGAATATATTCCGCAGATTCTGAAAGTTATTGTGATAGTTAGACTCTTTTAGTTGCTTGGGAATCGTCGTTTGAAGATGGGCATGTGAAACTGCGAGAAAAATTTTGAGAGCGCAGGACGGCTGCCGAAAGTCCGCGTAAAAACGCCCCCCGGGCCCAAAGTTTCACCGTGCAAAATTCCCGGTGATGTTATTATGAAACTAGAATACATTTCGCAGATTCTGAAAGTTATTGCGATAGTTAGACTCTTTTAGTTGCTTGGGAATCGTCGTTTGAAGATGGGCATGTGAAACTGCGAGAAAAATTTTGAGAGCGCAGGACGGCTGCCGAAAGTCTGCGTAAAAACGCCCCCCGGGCCTAAAGTTTCACCGTGCAAAATTCCCGGTGATGTTATTATGAAACTAGAATACATTTCGCAGATTCTGAAAGTTATTGCGATAGTTAGACTCTTTTAGTTGCTTGGGAATCGTCGTTTGAAGATGGGCATGTGAAACTGCGAGAAAAATTTTGAGAGCGCAGGACGGCTGCCGAAAGTCCGCGTAAAAACGCCCCCCGGGCCCAAAGTTTCACCGTGCAAAATTTCCGGTGCGGTTATTATGAAACTAGAATATATTCCGCAGATTCTGAAAGTTATTGTGATAGTTAGACTCTTTTAGTTGCTTGGGAATCGTCGTTTGAAGATGGGCATGTGAAACTGCGAGAAAAATTTTGAGAGCGCAGGACGGCTGCCGAAAGTCCGCGTAAAAACGCCCCCCGGGCCCAAAGTTTCACCGTGCAAAATTTCCGGTGCGGTTATTATGAAACTAGAATATATTCCGCAGATTCTGAAAGTTATTGTGATAGTTAGACTCTTTTAGTTGCTTGGGAATCGTCGTTTGAAGATGGGCATGTGAAACTGCGAGAAAAATTTTGAGAGCGCAGGACGGCTGCCGAAAGTCCGCGTAAAAACGCCCCCCGGGCCCAAAGTTTCACCGTGCAAAATTCCCGGTGATGTTATTATGAAACTAGAATACATTTCGCAGATTCTGAAAGTTATTGCGATAGTTAGACTCTTTTAGTTGCTTGGGAATCGTCGTTTGAAGATGGGCATGTGAAACTGCGAGAAAAATTTTGAGAGCGCAGGACGGCTGCCGAAAGTCTGCGTAAAAACGCCCCCCGGGCCTAAAGTTTCACCGTGCAAAATTCCCGGTGATGTTATTATGAAACTAGAATACATTTCGCAGATTCTGAAAGTTATTGCGATAGTTAGACTCTTTTAGTTGCTTGGGAATCGTCGTTTGAAGATGGGCATGTGAAACTGCGAGAAAAATTTTGAGAGCGCAGGACGGCTGCCGAAAGTCCGCGTAAAAACGCCCCCCGGGCCCAAAGTTTCACCGTGCAAAATTTCCGGTGCGGTTATTATGAAACTAGAATATATTCCGCAGATTCTGAAAGTTATTGTGATAGTTAGACTCTTTTAGTTGCTTGGGAATCGTCGTTTGAAGATGGGCATGTGAAACTGCGAGAAAAATTTTGAGAGCGCAGGACGGCTGCCGAAAGTCCGCGTAAAAACGCCCCCCGGGCCCAAAGTTTCACCGTGCAAAATTTCCGGTGCGGTTATTATGAAACTAGAATATATTCCGCAGATTCTGAAAGTTATTGTGATAGTTAGACTCTTTTAGTTGCTTGGGAATCGTCGTTTGAAGATGGGCATGTGAAACTGCGAGAAAAATTTTGAGAGCGCAGGACGGCTGCCGAAAGTCCGCGTAAAAACGCCCCCCGGGCCCAAAGTTTCACCGTGCAAAATTCCCGGTGATGTTATTATGAAACTAGAATACATTTCGCAGATTCTGAAAGTTATTGCGATAGTTAGACTCTTTTAGTTGCTTGGGAATCGTCGTTTGAAGATGGGCATGTGAAACTGCGAGAAAAATTTTGAGAGCGCAGGACGGCTGCCGAAAGTCTGCGTAAAAACGCCCCCCGGGCCTAAAGTTTCACCGTGCAAAATTCCCGGTGATGTTATTATGAAACTAGAATACATTTCGCAGATTCTGAAAGTTATTGCGATAGTTAGACTCTTTTAGTTGCTTGGGAATCGTCGTTTGAAGATGGGCATGTGAAACTGCGAGAAAAATTTTGAGAGCGCAGGACGGCTGCCGAAAGTCCGCGTAAAAACGCCCCCCGGGCCCAAAGTTTCACCGTGCAAAATTTCCGGTGCGGTTATTATGAAACTAGAATATATTCCGCAGATTCTGAAAGTTATTGTGATAGTTAGACTCTTTTAGTTGCTTGGGAATCGTCGTTTGAAGATGGGCATGTGAAACTGCGAGAAAAATTTTGAGAGCGCAGGACGGCTGCCGAAAGTCCGCGTAAAAACGCCCCCCGGGCCCAAAGTTTCACCGTGCAAAATTTCCGGTGCGGTTATTATGAAACTAGAATATATTCCGCAGATTCTGAAAGTTATTGTGATAGTTAGACTCTTTTAGTTGCTTGGGAATCGTCGTTTGAAGATGGGCATGTGAAACTGCGAGAAAAATTTTGAGAGCGCAGGACGGCTGCCGAAAGTCCGCGTAAAAACGCCCCCCGGGCCCAAAGTTTCACCGTGCAAAATTCCCGGTGATGTTATTATGAAACTAGAATACATTTCGCAGATTCTGAAAGTTATTGCGATAGTTAGACTCTTTTAGTTGCTTGGGAATCGTCGTTTGAAGATGGGCATGTGAAACTGCGAGAAAAATTTTGAGAGCGCAGGACGGCTGCCGAAAGTCTGCGTAAAAACGCCCCCCGGGCCTAAAGTTTCACCGTGCAAAATTCCCGGTGATGTTATTATGAAACTAGAATACATTTCGCAGATTCTGAAAGTTATTGCGATAGTTAGACTCTTTTAGTTGCTTGGGAATCGTCGTTTGAAGATGGGCATGTGAAACTGCGAGAAAAATTTTGAGAGCGCAGGACGGCTGCCGAAAGTCCGCGTAAAAACGCCCCCCGGGCCCAAAGTTTCACCGTGCAAAATTTCCGGTGCGGTTATTATGAAACTAGAATATATTCCGCAGATTCTGAAAGTTATTGTGATAGTTAGACTCTTTTAGTTGCTTGGGAATCGTCGTTTGAAGATGGGCATGTGAAACTGCGAGAAAAATTTTGAGAGCGCAGGACGGCTGCCGAAAGTCCGCGTAAAAACGCCCCCCGGGCCCAAAGTTTCACCGTGCAAAATTTCCGGTGCGGTTATTATGAAACTAGAATATATTCCGCAGATTCTGAAAGTTATTGTGATAGTTAGACTCTTTTAGTTGCTTGGGAATCGTCGTTTGAAGATGGGCATGTGAAACTGCGAGAAAAATTTTGAGAGCGCAGGACGGCTGCCGAAAGTCCGCGTAAAAACGCCCCCCGGGCCCAAAGTTTCACCGTGCAAAATTCCCGGTGATGTTATTATGAAACTAGAATACATTTCGCAGATTCTGAAAGTTATTGCGATAGTTAGACTCTTTTAGTTGCTTGGGAATCGTCGTTTGAAGATGGGCATGTGAAACTGCGAGAAAAATTTTGAGAGCGCAGGACGGCTGCCGAAAGTCTGCGTAAAAACGCCCCCCGGGCCTAAAGTTTCACCGTGCAAAATTCCCGGTGATGTTATTATGAAACTAGAATACATTTCGCAGATTCTGAAAGTTATTGCGATAGTTAGACTCTTTTAGTTGCTTGGGAATCGTCGTTTGAAGATGGGCATGTGAAACTGCGAGAAAAATTTTGAGAGCGCAGGACGGCTGCCGAAAGTCCGCGTAAAAACGCCCCCCGGGCCCAAAGTTTCACCGTGCAAAATTTCCGGTGCGGTTATTATGAAACTAGAATATATTCCGCAGATTCTGAAAGTTATTGTGATAGTTAGACTCTTTTAGTTGCTTGGGAATCGTCGTTTGAAGATGGGCATGTGAAACTGCGAGAAAAATTTTGAGAGCGCAGGACGGCTGCCGAAAGTCCGCGTAAAAACGCCCCCCGGGCCCAAAGTTTCACCGTGCAAAATTTCCGGTGCGGTTATTATGAAACTAGAATATATTCCGCAGATTCTGAAAGTTATTGTGATAGTTAGACTCTTTTAGTTGCTTGGGAATCGTCGTTTGAAGATGGGCATGTGAAACTGCGAGAAAAATTTTGAGAGCGCAGGACGGCTGCCGAAAGTCCGCGTAAAAACGCCCCCCGGGCCCAAAGTTTCACCGTGCAAAATTCCCGGTGATGTTATTATGAAACTAGAATACATTTCGCAGATTCTGAAAGTTATTGCGATAGTTAGACTCTTTTAGTTGCTTGGGAATCGTCGTTTGAAGATGGGCATGTGAAACTGCGAGAAAAATTTTGAGAGCGCAGGACGGCTGCCGAAAGTCTGCGTAAAAACGCCCCCCGGGCCTAAAGTTTCACCGTGCAAAATTCCCGGTGATGTTATTATGAAACTAGAATACATTTCGCAGATTCTGAAAGTTATTGCGATAGTTAGACTCTTTTAGTTGCTTGGGAATCGTCGTTTGAAGATGGGCATGTGAAACTGCGAGAAAAATTTTGAGAGCGCAGGACGGCTGCCGAAAGTCCGCGTAAAAACGCCCCCCGGGCCCAAAGTTTCACCGTGCAAAATTTCCGGTGCGGTTATTATGAAACTAGAATATATTCCGCAGATTCTGAAAGTTATTGTGATAGTTAGACTCTTTTAGTTGCTTGGGAATCGTCGTTTGAAGATGGGCATGTGAAACTGCGAGAAAAATTTTGAGAGCGCAGGACGGCTGCCGAAAGTCCGCGTAAAAACGCCCCCCGGGCCCAAAGTTTCACCGTGCAAAATTTCCGGTGCGGTTATTATGAAACTAGAATATATTCCGCAGATTCTGAAAGTTATTGTGATAGTTAGACTCTTTTAGTTGCTTGGGAATCGTCGTTTGAAGATGGGCATGTGAAACTGCGAGAAAAATTTTGAGAGCGCAGGACGGCTGCCGAAAGTCCGCGTAAAAACGCCCCCCGGGCCCAAAGTTTCACCGTGCAAAATTCCCGGTGATGTTATTATGAAACTAGAATACATTTCGCAGATTCTGAAAGTTATTGCGATAGTTAGACTCTTTTAGTTGCTTGGGAATCGTCGTTTGAAGATGGGCATGTGAAACTGCGAGAAAAATTTTGAGAGCGCAGGACGGCTGCCGAAAGTCTGCGTAAAAACGCCCCCCGGGCCTAAAGTTTCACCGTGCAAAATTCCCGGTGATGTTATTATGAAACTAGAATACATTTCGCAGATTCTGAAAGTTATTGCGATAGTTAGACTCTTTTAGTTGCTTGGGAATCGTCGTTTGAAGATGGGCATGTGAAACTGCGAGAAAAATTTTGAGAGCGCAGGACGGCTGCCGAAAGTCCGCGTAAAAACGCCCCCCGGGCCCAAAGTTTCACCGTGCAAAATTTCCGGTGCGGTTATTATGAAACTAGAATATATTCCGCAGATTCTGAAAGTTATTGTGATAGTTAGACTCTTTTAGTTGCTTGGGAATCGTCGTTTGAAGATGGGCATGTGAAACTGCGAGAAAAATTTTGAGAGCGCAGGACGGCTGCCGAAAGTCCGCGTAAAAACGCCCCCCGGGCCCAAAGTTTCACCGTGCAAAATTTCCGGTGCGGTTATTATGAAACTAGAATATATTCCGCAGATTCTGAAAGTTATTGTGATAGTTAGACTCTTTTAGTTGCTTGGGAATCGTCGTTTGAAGATGGGCATGTGAAACTGCGAGAAAAATTTTGAGAGCGCAGGACGGCTGCCGAAAGTCCGCGTAAAAACGCCCCCCGGGCCCAAAGTTTCACCGTGCAAAATTCCCGGTGATGTTATTATGAAACTAGAATACATTTCGCAGATTCTGAAAGTTATTGCGATAGTTAGACTCTTTTAGTTGCTTGGGAATCGTCGTTTGAAGATGGGCATGTGAAACTGCGAGAAAAATTTTGAGAGCGCAGGACGGCTGCCGAAAGTCTGCGTAAAAACGCCCCCCGGGCCTAAAGTTTCACCGTGCAAAATTCCCGGTGATGTTATTATGAAACTAGAATACATTTCGCAGATTCTGAAAGTTATTGCGATAGTTAGACTCTTTTAGTTGCTTGGGAATCGTCGTTTGAAGATGGGCATGTGAAACTGCGAGAAAAATTTTGAGAGCGCAGGACGGCTGCCGAAAGTCCGCGTAAAAACGCCCCCCGGGCCCAAAGTTTCACCGTGCAAAATTTCCGGTGCGGTTATTATGAAACTAGAATATATTCCGCAGATTCTGAAAGTTATTGTGATAGTTAGACTCTTTTAGTTGCTTGGGAATCGTCGTTTGAAGATGGGCATGTGAAACTGCGAGAAAAATTTTGAGAGCGCAGGACGGCTGCCGAAAGTCCGCGTAAAAACGCCCCCCGGGCCCAAAGTTTCACCGTGCAAAATTTCCGGTGCGGTTATTATGAAACTAGAATATATTCCGCAGATTCTGAAAGTTATTGTGATAGTTAGACTCTTTTAGTTGCTTGGGAATCGTCGTTTGAAGATGGGCATGTGAAACTGCGAGAAAAATTTTGAGAGCGCAGGACGGCTGCCGAAAGTCCGCGTAAAAACGCCCCCCGGGCCCAAAGTTTCACCGTGCAAAATTCCCGGTGATGTTATTATGAAACTAGAATACATTTCGCAGATTCTGAAAGTTATTGCGATAGTTAGACTCTTTTAGTTGCTTGGGAATCGTCGTTTGAAGATGGGCATGTGAAACTGCGAGAAAAATTTTGAGAGCGCAGGACGGCTGCCGAAAGTCCGCGTAAAAACGCCCCCCGGGCCCAAAGTTTCACCGTGCAAAATTTCCGGTGCGGTTATTATGAAACTAGAATATATTCCGCAGATTCTGAAAGTTATTGTGATAGTTAGACTCTTTTAGTTGCTTGGGAATCGTCGTTTGAAGATGGGCATGTGAAACTGCGAGAAAAATTTTGAGAGCGCAGGACGGCTGCCGAAAGTCCGCGTAAAAACGCCCCCCGGGCCCAAAGTTTCACCGTGCAAAATTTCCGGTGCGGTTATTATGAAACTAGAATATATTCCGCAGATTCTGAAAGTTATTGTGATAGTTAGACTCTTTTAGTTGCTTGGGAATCGTCGTTTGAAGATGGGCATGTGAAACTGCGAGAAAAATTTTGAGAGCGCAGGACGGCTGCCGAAAGTCCGCGTAAAAACGCCCCCCGGGCCCAAAGTTTCACCGTGCAAAATTCCCGGTGATGTTATTATGAAACTAGAATACATTTCGCAGATTCTGAAAGTTATTGCGATAGTTAGACTCTTTTAGTTGCTTGGGAATCGTCGTTTGAAGATGGGCATGTGAAACTGCGAGAAAAATTTTGAGAGCGCAGGACGGCTGCCGAAAGTCTGCGTAAAAACGCCCCCCGGGCCTAAAGTTTCACCGTGCAAAATTCCCGGTGATGTTATTATGAAACTAGAATACATTTCGCAGATTCTGAAAGTTATTGCGATAGTTAGACTCTTTTAGTTGCTTGGGAATCGTCGTTTGAAGATGGGCATGTGAAACTGCGAGAAAAATTTTGAGAGCGCAGGACGGCTGCCGAAAGTCCGCGTAAAAACGCCCCCCGGGCCCAAAGTTTCACCGTGCAAAATTTCCGGTGCGGTTATTATGAAACTAGAATATATTCCGCAGATTCTGAAAGTTATTGTGATAGTTAGACTCTTTTAGTTGCTTGGGAATCGTCGTTTGAAGATGGGCATGTGAAACTGCGAGAAAAATTTTGAGAGCGCAGGACGGCTGCCGAAAGTCCGCGTAAAAACGCCCCCCGGGCCCAAAGTTTCACCGTGCAAAATTTCCGGTGCGGTTATTATGAAACTAGAATATATTCCGCAGATTCTGAAAGTTATTGTGATAGTTAGACTCTTTTAGTTGCTTGGGAATCGTCGTTTGAAGATGGGCATGTGAAACTGCGAGAAAAATTTTGAGAGCGCAGGACGGCTGCCGAAAGTCCGCGTAAAAACGCCCCCCGGGCCCAAAGTTTCACCGTGCAAAATTCCCGGTGATGTTATTATGAAACTAGAATACATTTCGCAGATTCTGAAAGTTATTGCGATAGTTAGACTCTTTTAGTTGCTTGGGAATCGTCGTTTGAAGATGGGCATGTGAAACTGCGAGAAAAATTTTGAGAGCGCAGGACGGCTGCCGAAAGTCTGCGTAAAAACGCCCCCCGGGCCTAAAGTTTCACCGTGCAAAATTCCCGGTGATGTTATTATGAAACTAGAATACATTTCGCAGATTCTGAAAGTTATTGCGATAGTTAGACTCTTTTAGTTGCTTGGGAATCGTCGTTTGAAGATGGGCATGTGAAACTGCGAGAAAAATTTTGAGAGCGCAGGACGGCTGCCGAAAGTCCGCGTAAAAACGCCCCCCGGGCCCAAAGTTTCACCGTGCAAAATTTCCGGTGCGGTTATTATGAAACTAGAATATATTCCGCAGATTCTGAAAGTTATTGTGATAGTTAGACTCTTTTAGTTGCTTGGGAATCGTCGTTTGAAGATGGGCATGTGAAACTGCGAGAAAAATTTTGAGAGCGCAGGACGGCTGCCGAAAGTCCGCGTAAAAACGCCCCCCGGGCCCAAAGTTTCACCGTGCAAAATTTCCGGTGCGGTTATTATGAAACTAGAATATATTCCGCAGATTCTGAAAGTTATTGTGATAGTTAGACTCTTTTAGTTGCTTGGGAATCGTCGTTTGAAGATGGGCATGTGAAACTGCGAGAAAAATTTTGAGAGCGCAGGACGGCTGCCGAAAGTCCGCGTAAAAACGCCCCCCGGGCCCAAAGTTTCACCGTGCAAAATTCCCGGTGATGTTATTATGAAACTAGAATACATTTCGCAGATTCTGAAAGTTATTGCGATAGTTAGACTCTTTTAGTTGCTTGGGAATCGTCGTTTGAAGATGGGCATGTGAAACTGCGAGAAAAATTTTGAGAGCGCAGGACGGCTGCCGAAAGTCTGCGTAAAAACGCCCCCCGGGCCTAAAGTTTCACCGTGCAAAATTCCCGGTGATGTTATTATGAAACTAGAATACATTTCGCAGATTCTGAAAGTTATTGCGATAGTTAGACTCTTTTAGTTGCTTGGGAATCGTCGTTTGAAGATGGGCATGTGAAACTGCGAGAAAAATTTTGAGAGCGCAGGACGGCTGCCGAAAGTCCGCGTAAAAACGCCCCCCGGGCCCAAAGTTTCACCGTGCAAAATTTCCGGTGCGGTTATTATGAAACTAGAATATATTCCGCAGATTCTGAAAGTTATTGTGATAGTTAGACTCTTTTAGTTGCTTGGGAATCGTCGTTTGAAGATGGGCATGTGAAACTGCGAGAAAAATTTTGAGAGCGCAGGACGGCTGCCGAAAGTCCGCGTAAAAACGCCCCCCGGGCCCAAAGTTTCACCGTGCAAAATTTCCGGTGCGGTTATTATGAAACTAGAATATATTCCGCAGATTCTGAAAGTTATTGTGATAGTTAGACTCTTTTAGTTGCTTGGGAATCGTCGTTTGAAGATGGGCATGTGAAACTGCGAGAAAAATTTTGAGAGCGCAGGACGGCTGCCGAAAGTCCGCGTAAAAACGCCCCCCGGGCCCAAAGTTTCACCGTGCAAAATTCCCGGTGATGTTATTATGAAACTAGAATACATTTCGCAGATTCTGAAAGTTATTGCGATAGTTAGACTCTTTTAGTTGCTTGGGAATCGTCGTTTGAAGATGGGCATGTGAAACTGCGAGAAAAATTTTGAGAGCGCAGGACGGCTGCCGAAAGTCTGCGTAAAAACGCCCCCCGGGCCTAAAGTTTCACCGTGCAAAATTCCCGGTGATGTTATTATGAAACTAGAATACATTTCGCAGATTCTGAAAGTTATTGCGATAGTTAGACTCTTTTAGTTGCTTGGGAATCGTCGTTTGAAGATGGGCATGTGAAACTGCGAGAAAAATTTTGAGAGCGCAGGACGGCTGCCGAAAGTCCGCGTAAAAACGCCCCCCGGGCCCAAAGTTTCACCGTGCAAAATTTCCGGTGCGGTTATTATGAAACTAGAATATATTCCGCAGATTCTGAAAGTTATTGTGATAGTTAGACTCTTTTAGTTGCTTGGGAATCGTCGTTTGAAGATGGGCATGTGAAACTGCGAGAAAAATTTTGAGAGCGCAGGACGGCTGCCGAAAGTCCGCGTAAAAACGCCCCCCGGGCCCAAAGTTTCACCGTGCAAAATTTCCGGTGCGGTTATTATGAAACTAGAATATATTCCGCAGATTCTGAAAGTTATTGTGATAGTTAGACTCTTTTAGTTGCTTGGGAATCGTCGTTTGAAGATGGGCATGTGAAACTGCGAGAAAAATTTTGAGAGCGCAGGACGGCTGCCGAAAGTCCGCGTAAAAACGCCCCCCGGGCCCAAAGTTTCACCGTGCAAAATTCCCGGTGATGTTATTATGAAACTAGAATACATTTCGCAGATTCTGAAAGTTATTGCGATAGTTAGACTCTTTTAGTTGCTTGGGAATCGTCGTTTGAAGATGGGCATGTGAAACTGCGAGAAAAATTTTGAGAGCGCAGGACGGCTGCCGAAAGTCTGCGTAAAAACGCCCCCCGGGCCTAAAGTTTCACCGTGCAAAATTCCCGGTGATGTTATTATGAAACTAGAATACATTTCGCAGATTCTGAAAGTTATTGCGATAGTTAGACTCTTTTAGTTGCTTGGGAATCGTCGTTTGAAGATGGGCATGTGAAACTGCGAGAAAAATTTTGAGAGCGCAGGACGGCTGCCGAAAGTCCGCGTAAAAACGCCCCCCGGGCCCAAAGTTTCACCGTGCAAAATTTCCGGTGCGGTTATTATGAAACTAGAATATATTCCGCAGATTCTGAAAGTTATTTTGATAGTTAGACTCTTTTAGTTGCTTGGGAATCGTCGTTTGAAGATGGGCATGTGAAACTGCGAGAAAAATTTTGAGAGCGCAGGACGGCTGCCGAAAGTCCGCGTAAAAACGCCCCCCGGGCCCAAAGTTTCACCGTGCAAAATTTCCGGTGCGGTTATTATGAAACTAGAATATATTCCGCAGATTCTGAAAGTTATTGTGATAGTTAGACTCTTTTAGTTGCTTGGGAATCGTCGTTTGAAGATGGGCATGTGAAACTGCGAGAAAAATTTTGAGAGCGCAGGACGGCTGCCGAAAGTCCGCGTAAAAACGCCCCCCGGGCCCAAAGTTTCACCGTGCAAAATTCCCGGTGATGTTATTATGAAACTAGAATACATTTCGCAGATTCTGAAAGTTATTGCGATAGTTAGACTCTTTTAGTTGCTTGGGAATCGTCGTTTGAAGATGGGCATGTGAAACTGCGAGAAAAATTTTGAGAGCGCAGGACGGCTGCCGAAAGTCTGCGTAAAAACGCCCCCCGGGCCTAAAGTTTCACCGTGCAAAATTCCCGGTGATGTTATTATGAAACTAGAATACATTTCGCAGATTCTGAAAGTTATTGCGATAGTTAGACTCTTTTAGTTGCTTGGGAATCGTCGTTTGAAGATGGGCATGTGAAACTGCGAGAAAAATTTTGAGAGCGCAGGACGGCTGCCGAAAGTCCGCGTAAAAACGCCCCCCGGGCCCAAAGTTTCACCGTGCAAAATTTCCGGTGCGGTTATTATGAAACTAGAATATATTCCGCAGATTCTGAAAGTTATTGTGATAGTTAGACTCTTTTAGTTGCTTGGGAATCGTCGTTTGAAGATGGGCATGTGAAACTGCGAGAAAAATTTTGAGAGCGCAGGACGGCTGCCGAAAGTCCGCGTAAAAACGCCCCCCGGGCCCAAAGTTTCACCGTGCAAAATTTCCGGTGCGGTTATTATGAAACTAGAATATATTCCGCAGATTCTGAAAGTTATTGTGATAGTTAGACTCTTTTAGTTGCTTGGGAATCGTCGTTTGAAGATGGGCATGTGAAACTGCGAGAAAAATTTTGAGAGCGCAGGACGGCTGCCGAAAGTCCGCGTAAAAACGCCCCCCGGGCCCAAAGTTTCACCGTGCAAAATTCCCGGTGATGTTATTATGAAACTAGAATACATTTCGCAGATTCTGAAAGTTATTGCGATAGTTAGACTCTTTTAGTTGCTTGGGAATCGTCGTTTGAAGATGGGCATGTGAAACTGCGAGAAAAATTTTGAGAGCGCAGGACGGCTGCCGAAAGTCTGCGTAAAAACGCCCCCCGGGCCTAAAGTTTCACCGTGCAAAATTCCCGGTGATGTTATTATGAAACTAGAATACATTTCGCAGATTCTGAAAGTTATTGCGATAGTTAGACTCTTTTAGTTGCTTGGGAATCGTCGTTTGAAGATGGGCATGTGAAACTGCGAGAAAAATTTTGAGAGCGCAGGACGGCTGCCGAAAGTCCGCGTAAAAACGCCCCCCGGGCCCAAAGTTTCACCGTGCAAAATTTCCGGTGCGGTTATTATGAAACTAGAATATATTCCGCAGATTCTGAAAGTTATTGTGATAGTTAGACTCTTTTAGTTGCTTGGGAATCGTCGTTTGAAGATGGGCATGTGAAACTGCGAGAAAAATTTTGAGAGCGCAGGACGGCTGCCGAAAGTCCGCGTAAAAACGCCCCCGGGCCCAAAGTTTCACCGTGCAAAATTTCCGGTGCGGTTATTATGAAACTAGAATATATTCCGCAGATTCTGAAAGTTATTGTGATAGTTAGACTCTTTTAGTTGCTTGGGAATCGTCGTTTGAAGATGGGCATGTGAAACTGCGAGAAAAATTTTGAGAGCGCAGGACGGCTGCCGAAAGTCCGCGTAAAAACGCCCCCCGGGCCCAAAGTTTCACCGTGCAAAATTCCCGGTGATGTTATTATGAAACTAGAATACATTTCGCAGATTCTGAAAGTTATTGCGATAGTTAGACTCTTTTAGTTGCTTGGGAATCGTCGTTTGAAGATGGGCATGTGAAACTGCGAGAAAAATTTTGAGAGCGCAGGACGGCTGCCGAAAGTCTGCGTAAAAACGCCCCCCGGGCCTAAAGTTTCACCGTGCAAAATTCCCGGTGATGTTATTATGAAACTAGAATACATTTCGCAGATTCTGAAAGTTATTGCGATAGTTAGACTCTTTTAGTTGCTTGGGAATCGTCGTTTGAAGATGGGCATGTGAAACTGCGAGAAAAATTTTGAGAGCGCAGGACGGCTGCCGAAAGTCCGCGTAAAAACGCCCCCCGGGCCCAAAGTTTCACCGTGCAAAATTTCCGGTGCGGTTATTATGAAACTAGAATATATTCCGCAGATTCTGAAAGTTATTGTGATAGTTAGACTCTTTTAGTTGCTTGGGAATCGTCGTTTGAAGATGGGCATGTGAAACTGCGAGAAAAATTTTGAGAGCGCAGGACGGCTGCCGAAAGTCCGCGTAAAAACGCCCCCCGGGCCCAAAGTTTCACCGTGCAAAATTTCCGGTGCGGTTATTATGAAACTAGAATATATTCCGCAGATTCTGAAAGTTATTGTGATAGTTAGACTCTTTTAGTTGCTTGGGAATCGTCGTTTGAAGATGGGCATGTGAAACTGCGAGAAAAATTTTGAGAGCGCAGGACGGCTGCCGAAAGTCCGCGTAAAAACGCCCCCGGGCCCAAAGTTTCACCGTGCAAAATTCCCGGTGATGTTATTATGAAACTAGAATACATTTCGCAGATTCTGAAAGTTATTGCGATAGTTAGACTCTTTTAGTTGCTTGGGAATCGTCGTTTGAAGATGGGCATGTGAAACTGCGAGAAAAATTTTGAGAGCGCAGGACGGCTGCCGAAAGTCTGCGTAAAAACGCCCCCCGGGCCTAAAGTTTCACCGTGCAAAATTCCCGGTGATGTTATTATGAAACTAGAATACATTTCGCAGATTCTGAAAGTTATTGCGATAGTTAGACTCTTTTAGTTGCTTGGGAATCGTCGTTTGAAGATGGGCATGTGAAACTGCGAGAAAAATTTTGAGAGCGCAGGACGGCTGCCGAAAGTCCGCGTAAAACGCCCCCGGGCCCAAAGTTTCACCGTGCAAAATTTCCGGTGCGGTTATTATGAAACTAGAATATATTCCGCAGATTCTGAAAGTTATTGTGATAGTTAGACTCTTTTAGTTGCTTGGGAATCGTCGTTTGAAGATGGGCATGTGAAACTGCGAGAAAAATTTTGAGAGCGCAGGACGGCTGCCGAAAGTCCGCGTAAAAACGCCCCCCGGGCCCAAAGTTTCACCGTGCAAAATTTCCGGTGCGGTTATTATGAAACTAGAATATATTCCGCAGATTCTGAAAGTTATTGTGATAGTTAGACTCTTTTAGTTGCTTGGGAATCGTCGTTTGAAGATGGGCATGTGAAACTGCGAGAAAAATTTTGAGAGCGCAGGACGGCTGCCGAAAGTCCGCGTAAAAACGCCCCCCGGGCCCAAAGTTTCACCGTGCAAAATTCCCGGTGATGTTATTATGAAACTAGAATACATTTCGCAGATTCTGAAAGTTATTGCGATAGTTAGACTCTTTTAGTTGCTTGGGAATCGTCGTTTGAAGATGGGCATGTGAAACTGCGAGAAAAATTTTGAGAGCGCAGGACGGCTGCCGAAAGTCTGCGTAAAAACGCCCCCCGGGCCTAAAGTTTCACCGTGCAAAATTCCCGGTGATGTTATTATGAAACTAGAATACATTTCGCAGATTCTGAAAGTTATTGCGATAGTTAGACTCTTTTAGTTGCTTGGGAATCGTCGTTTGAAGATGGGCATGTGAAACTGCGAGAAAAATTTTGAGAGCGCAGGACGGCTGCCGAAAGTCCGCGTAAAAACGCCCCCCGGGCCCAAAGTTTCACCGTGCAAAATTTCCGGTGCGGTTATTATGAAACTAGAATATATTCCGCAGATTCTGAAAGTTATTGTGATAGTTAGACTCTTTTAGTTGCTTGGGAATCGTCGTTTGAAGATGGGCATGTGAAACTGCGAGAAAAATTTTGAGAGCGCAGGACGGCTGCCGAAAGTCCGCGTAAAAACGCCCCCCGGGCCCAAAGTTTCACCGTGCAAAATTTCCGGTGCGGTTATTATGAAACTAGAATATATTCCGCAGATTCTGAAAGTTATTGTGATAGTTAGACTCTTTTAGTTGCTTGGGAATCGTCGTTTGAAGATGGGCATGTGAAACTGCGAGAAAAATTTTGAGAGCGCAGGACGGCTGCCGAAAGTCCGCGTAAAAACGCCCCCCGGGCCCAAAGTTTCACCGTGCAAAATTCCCGGTGATGTTATTATGAAACTAGAATACATTTCGCAGATTCTGAAAGTTATTGCGATAGTTAGACTCTTTTAGTTGCTTGGGAATCGTCGTTTGAAGATGGGCATGTGAAACTGCGAGAAAAATTTTGAGAGCGCAGGACGGCTGCCGAAAGTCTGCGTAAAAACGCCCCCCGGGCCTAAAGTTTCACCGTGCAAAATTCCCGGTGATGTTATTATGAAACTAGAATACATTTCGCAGATTCTGAAAGTTATTGCGATAGTTAGACTCTTTTAGTTGCTTGGGAATCGTCGTTTGAAGATGGGCATGTGAAACTGCGAGAAAAATTTTGAGAGCGCAGGACGGCTGCCGAAAGTCCGCGTAAAAACGCCCCCCGGGCCCAAAGTTTCACCGTGCAAAATTTCCGGTGCGGTTATTATGAAACTAGAATATATTCCGCAGATTCTGAAAGTTATTGTGATAGTTAGACTCTTTTAGTTGCTTGGGAATCGTCGTTTGAAGATGGGCATGTGAAACTGCGAGAAAAATTTTGAGAGCGCAGGACGGCTGCCGAAAGTCCGCGTAAAAACGCCCCCCGGGCCCAAAGTTTCACCGTGCAAAATTTCCGGTGCGGTTATTATGAAACTAGAATATATTCCGCAGATTCTGAAAGTTATTGTGATAGTTAGACTCTTTTAGTTGCTTGGGAATCGTCGTTTGAAGATGGGCATGTGAAACTGCGAGAAAATTTTGAGAGCGCAGGACGGCTGCCGAAAGTCCGCGTAAAAACGCCCCCCGGGCCCAAAGTTTCACCGTGCAAAATTCCCGGTGATGTTATTATGAAACTAGAATACATTTCGCAGATTCTGAAAGTTATTGCGATAGTTAGACTCTTTTAGTTGCTTGGGAATCGTCGTTTGAAGATGGGCATGTGAAACTGCGAGAAAAATTTTGAGAGCGCAGGACGGCTGCCGAAAGTCTGCGTAAAAACGCCCCCCGGGCCTAAAGTTTCACCGTGCAAAATTCCCGGTGATGTTATTATGAAACTAGAATACATTTCGCAGATTCTGAAAGTTATTGCGATAGTTAGACTCTTTTAGTTGCTTGGGAATCGTCGTTTGAAGATGGGCATGTGAAACTGCGAGAAAAATTTTGAGAGCGCAGGACGGCTGCCGAAAGTCCGCGTAAAAACGCCCCCCGGGCCCAAAGTTTCACCGTGCAAAATTTCCGGTGCGGTTATTATGAAACTAGAATATATTCCGCAGATTCTGAAAGTTATTGTGATAGTTAGACTCTTTTAGTTGCTTGGGAATCGTCGTTTGAAGATGGGCATGTGAAACTGCGAGAAAAATTTTGAGAGCGCAGGACGGCTGCCGAAAGTCCGCGTAAAAACGCCCCCCGGGCCCAAAGTTTCACCGTGCAAAATTTCCGGTGCGGTTATTATGAAACTAGAATATATTCCGCAGATTCTGAAAGTTATTGTGATAGTTAGACTCTTTTAGTTGCTTGGGAATCGTCGTTTGAAGATGGGCATGTGAAACTGCGAGAAAAATTTTGAGAGCGCAGGACGGCTGCCGAAAGTCCGCGTAAAAACGCCCCCCGGGCCCAAAGTTTCACCGTGCAAAATTCCCGGTGATGTTATTATGAAACTAGAATACATTTCGCAGATTCTGAAAGTTATTGCGATAGTTAGACTCTTTTAGTTGCTTGGGAATCGTCGTTTGAAGATGGGCATGTGAAACTGCGAGAAAAATTTTGAGAGCGCAGGACGGCTGCCGAAAGTCTGCGTAAAAACGCCCCCCGGGCCTAAAGTTTCACCGTGCAAAATTCCCGGTGATGTTATTATGAAACTAGAATACATTTCGCAGATTCTGAAAGTTATTGCGATAGTTAGACTCTTTTAGTTGCTTGGGAATCGTCGTTTGAAGATGGGCATGTGAAACTGCGAGAAAAATTTTGAGAGCGCAGGACGGCTGCCGAAAGTCCGCGTAAAAACGCCCCCCGGGCCCAAAGTTTCACCGTGCAAAATTTCCGGTGCGGTTATTATGAAACTAGAATATATTCCGCAGATTCTGAAAGTTATTGTGATAGTTAGACTCTTTTAGTTGCTTGGGAATCGTCGTTTGAAGATGGGCATGTGAAACTGCGAGAAAAATTTTGAGAGCGCAGGACGGCTGCCGAAAGTCCGCGTAAAAACGCCCCCCGGGCCCAAAGTTTCACCGTGCAAAATTTCCGGTGCGGTTATTATGAAACTAGAATATATTCCGCAGATTCTGAAAGTTATTGTGATAGTTAGACTCTTTTAGTTGCTTGGGAATCGTCGTTTGAAGATGGGCATGTGAAACTGCGAGAAAAATTTTGAGAGCGCAGGACGGCTGCCGAAAGTCCGCGTAAAAACGCCCCCCGGGCCCAAAGTTTCACCGTGCAAAATTCCCGGTGATGTTATTATGAAACTAGAATACATTTCGCAGATTCTGAAAGTTATTGCGATAGTTAGACTCTTTTAGTTGCTTGGGAATCGTCGTTTGAAGATGGGCATGTGAAACTGCGAGAAAAATTTTGAGAGCGCAGGACGGCTGCCGAAAGTCTGCGTAAAAACGCCCCCCGGGCCTAAAGTTTCACCGTGCAAAATTCCCGGTGATGTTATTATGAAACTAGAATACATTTCGCAGATTCTGAAAGTTATTGCGATAGTTAGACTCTTTTAGTTGCTTGGGAATCGTCGTTTGAAGATGGGCATGTGAAACTGCGAGAAAAATTTTGAGAGCGCAGGACGGCTGCCGAAAGTCCGCGTAAAAACGCCCCCCGGGCCCAAAGTTTCACCGTGCAAAATTTCCGGTGCGGTTATTATGAAACTAGAATATATTCCGCAGATTCTGAAAGTTATTGTGATAGTTAGACTCTTTTAGTTGCTTGGGAATCGTCGTTTGAAGATGGGCATGTGAAACTGCGAGAAAAATTTTGAGAGCGCAGGACGGCTGCCGAAAGTCCGCGTAAAAACGCCCCCCGGGCCCAAAGTTTCACCGTGCAAAATTTCCGGTGCGGTTATTATGAAACTAGAATATATTCCGCAGATTCTGAAAGTTATTGTGATAGTTAGACTCTTTTAGTTGCTTGGGAATCGTCGTTTGAAGATGGGCATGTGAAACTGCGAGAAAAATTTTGAGAGCGCAGGACGGCTGCCGAAAGTCCGCGTAAAAACGCCCCCGGGCCCAAAGTTTCACCGTGCAAAATTCCCGGTGATGTTATTATGAAACTAGAATACATTTCGCAGATTCTGAAAGTTATTGCGATAGTTAGACTCTTTTAGTTGCTTGGGAATCGTCGTTTGAAGATGGGCATGTGAAACTGCGAGAAAAATTTTGAGAGCGCAGGACGGCTGCCGAAAGTCTGCGTAAAAACGCCCCCCGGGCCTAAAGTTTCACCGTGCAAAATTCCCGGTGATGTTATTATGAAACTAGAATACATTTCGCAGATTCTGAAAGTTATTGCGATAGTTAGACTCTTTTAGTTGCTTGGGAATCGTCGTTTGAAGATGGGCATGTGAAACTGCGAGAAAAATTTTGAGAGCGCAGGACGGCTGCCGAAAGTCCGCGTAAAAACGCCCCCCGGGCCCAAAGTTTCACCGTGCAAAATTTCCGGTGCGGTTATTATGAAACTAGAATATATTCCGCAGATTCTGAAAGTTATTGTGATAGTTAGACTCTTTTAGTTGCTTGGGAATCGTCGTTTGAAGATGGGCATGTGAAACTGCGAGAAAAATTTTGAGAGCGCAGGACGGCTGCCGAAAGTCCGCGTAAAAACGCCCCCCGGGCCCAAAGTTTCACCGTGCAAAATTTCCGGTGCGGTTATTATGAAACTAGAATATATTCCGCAGATTCTGAAAGTTATTGTGATAGTTAGACTCTTTTAGTTGCTTGGGAATCGTCGTTTGAAGATGGGCATGTGAAACTGCGAGAAAAATTTTGAGAGCGCAGGACGGCTGCCGAAAGTCCGCGTAAAAACGCCCCCCGGGCCCAAAGTTTCACCGTGCAAAATTCCCGGTGATGTTATTATGAAACTAGAATACATTTCGCAGATTCTGAAAGTTATTGCGATAGTTAGACTCTTTTAGTTGCTTGGGAATCGTCGTTTGAAGATGGGCATGTGAAACTGCGAGAAAAATTTTGAGAGCGCAGGACGGCTGCCGAAAGTCTGCGTAAAAACGCCCCCCGGGCCTAAAGTTTCACCGTGCAAAATTCCCGGTGATGTTATTATGAAACTAGAATACATTTCGCAGATTCTGAAAGTTATTGCGATAGTTAGACTCTTTTAGTTGCTTGGGAATCGTCGTTTGAAGATGGGCATGTGAAACTGCGAGAAAAATTTTGAGAGCGCAGGACGGCTGCCGAAAGTCCGCGTAAAAACGCCCCCCGGGCCCAAAGTTTCACCGTGCAAAATTTCCGGTGCGGTTATTATGAAACTAGAATATATTCCGCAGATTCTGAAAGTTATTGTGATAGTTAGACTCTTTTAGTTGCTTGGGAATCGTCGTTTGAAGATGGGCATGTGAAACTGCGAGAAAAATTTTGAGAGCGCAGGACGGCTGCCGAAAGTCCGCGTAAAAACGCCCCCCGGGCCCAAAGTTTCACCGTGCAAAATTTCCGGTGCGGTTATTATGAAACTAGAATATATTCCGCAGATTCTGAAAGTTATTGTGATAGTTAGACTCTTTTAGTTGCTTGGGAATCGTCGTTTGAAGATGGGCATGTGAAACTGCGAGAAAAATTTTGAGAGCGCAGGACGGCTGCCGAAAGTCCGCGTAAAAACGCCCCCCGGGCCCAAAGTTTCACCGTGCAAAATTCCCGGTGATGTTATTATGAAACTAGAATACATTTCGCAGATTCTGAAAGTTATTGCGATAGTTAGACTCTTTTAGTTGCTTGGGAATCGTCGTTTGAAGATGGGCATGTGAAACTGCGAGAAAAATTTTGAGAGCGCAGGACGGCTGCCGAAAGTCTGCGTAAAAACGCCCCCCGGGCCTAAAGTTTCACCGTGCAAAATTCCCGGTGATGTTATTATGAAACTAGAATACATTTCGCAGATTCTGAAAGTTATTGCGATAGTTAGACTCTTTTAGTTGCTTGGGAATCGTCGTTTGAAGATGGGCATGTGAAACTGCGAGAAAAATTTTGAGAGCGCAGGACGGCTGCCGAAAGTCCGCGTAAAAACGCCCCCCGGGCCCAAAGTTTCACCGTGCAAAATTTCCGGTGCGGTTATTATGAAACTAGAATATATTCCGCAGATTCTGAAAGTTATTGTGATAGTTAGACTCTTTTAGTTGCTTGGGAATCGTCGTTTGAAGATGGGCATGTGAAACTGCGAGAAAAATTTTGAGAGCGCAGGACGGCTGCCGAAAGTCCGCGTAAAAACGCCCCCCGGGCCCAAAGTTTCACCGTGCAAAATTTCCGGTGCGGTTATTATGAAACTAGAATATATTCCGCAGATTCTGAAAGTTATTGTGATAGTTAGACTCTTTTAGTTGCTTGGGAATCGTCGTTTGAAGATGGGCATGTGAAACTGCGAGAAAAATTTTGAGAGCGCAGGACGGCTGCCGAAAGTCCGCGTAAAAACGCCCCCCGGGCCCAAAGTTTCACCGTGCAAAATTCCCGGTGATGTTATTATGAAACTAGAATACATTTCGCAGATTCTGAAAGTTATTGCGATAGTTAGACTCTTTTAGTTGCTTGGGAATCGTCGTTTGAAGATGGGCATGTGAAACTGCGAGAAAAATTTTGAGAGCGCAGGACGGCTGCCGAAAGTCTGCGTAAAAACGCCCCCCGGGCCTAAAGTTTCACCGTGCAAAATTCCCGGTGATGTTATTATGAAACTAGAATACATTTCGCAGATTCTGAAAGTTATTGCGATAGTTAGACTCTTTTAGTTGCTTGGGAATCGTCGTTTGAAGATGGGCATGTGAAACTGCGAGAAAAATTTTGAGAGCGCAGGACGGCTGCCGAAAGTCCGCGTAAAAACGCCCCCCGGGCCCAAAGTTTCACCGTGCAAAATTTCCGGTGCGGTTATTATGAAACTAGAATATATTCCGCAGATTCTGAAAGTTATTGTGATAGTTAGACTCTTTTAGTTGCTTGGGAATCGTCGTTTGAAGATGGGCATGTGAAACTGCGAGAAAAATTTTGAGAGCGCAGGACGGCTGCCGAAAGTCCGCGTAAAAACGCCCCCCGGGCCCAAAGTTTCACCGTGCAAAATTTCCGGTGCGGTTATTATGAAACTAGAATATATTCCGCAGATTCTGAAAGTTATTGTGATAGTTAGACTCTTTTAGTTGCTTGGGAATCGTCGTTTGAAGATGGGCATGTGAAACTGCGAGAAAAATTTTGAGAGCGCAGGACGGCTGCCGAAAGTCCGCGTAAAAACGCCCCCCGGGCCCAAAGTTTCACCGTGCAAAATTCCCGGTGATGTTATTATGAAACTAGAATACATTTCGCAGATTCTGAAAGTTATTGCGATAGTTAGACTCTTTTAGTTGCTTGGGAATCGTCGTTTGAAGATGGGCATGTGAAACTGCGAGAAAAATTTTGAGAGCGCAGGACGGCTGCCGAAAGTCTGCGTAAAAACGCCCCCCGGGCCTAAAGTTTCACCGTGCAAAATTCCCGGTGATGTTATTATGAAACTAGAATACATTTCGCAGATTCTGAAAGTTATTGCGATAGTTAGACTCTTTTAGTTGCTTGGGAATCGTCGTTTGAAGATGGGCATGTGAAACTGCGAGAAAAATTTTGAGAGCGCAGGACGGCTGCCGAAAGTCCGCGTAAAAACGCCCCCCGGGCCCAAAGTTTCACCGTGCAAAATTTCCGGTGCGGTTATTATGAAACTAGAATATATTCCGCAGATTCTGAAAGTTATTGTGATAGTTAGACTCTTTTAGTTGCTTGGGAATCGTCGTTTGAAGATGGGCATGTGAAACTGCGAGAAAAATTTTGAGAGCGCAGGACGGCTGCCGAAAGTCCGCGTAAAAACGCCCCCCGGGCCCAAAGTTTCACCGTGCAAAATTTCCGGTGCGGTTATTATGAAACTAGAATATATTCCGCAGATTCTGAAAGTTATTGTGATAGTTAGACTCTTTTAGTTGCTTGGGAATCGTCGTTTGAAGATGGGCATGTGAAACTGCGAGAAAAATTTTGAGAGCGCAGGACGGCTGCCGAAAGTCCGCGTAAAAACGCCCCCCGGGCCCAAAGTTTCACCGTGCAAAATTCCCGGTGATGTTATTATGAAACTAGAATACATTTCGCAGATTCTGAAAGTTATTGCGATAGTTAGACTCTTTTAGTTGCTTGGGAATCGTCGTTTGAAGATGGGCATGTGAAACTGCGAGAAAAATTTTGAGAGCGCAGGACGGCTGCCGAAAGTCTGCGTAAAAACGCCCCCCGGGCCTAAAGTTTCACCGTGCAAAATTCCCGGTGATGTTATTATGAAACTAGAATACATTTCGCAGATTCTGAAAGTTATTGCGATAGTTAGACTCTTTTAGTTGCTTGGGAATCGTCGTTTGAAGATGGGCATGTGAAACTGCGAGAAAAATTTTGAGAGCGCAGGACGGCTGCCGAAAGTCCGCGTAAAAACGCCCCCCGGGCCCAAAGTTTCACCGTGCAAAATTTCCGGTGCGGTTATTATGAAACTAGAATATATTCCGCAGATTCTGAAAGTTATTGTGATAGTTAGACTCTTTTAGTTGCTTGGGAATCGTCGTTTGAAGATGGGCATGTGAAACTGCGAGAAAAATTTTGAGAGCGCAGGACGGCTGCCGAAAGTCCGCGTAAAAACGCCCCCCGGGCCCAAAGTTTCACCGTGCAAAATTTCCGGTGCGGTTATTATGAAACTAGAATATATTCCGCAGATTCTGAAAGTTATTGTGATAGTTAGACTCTTTTAGTTGCTTGGGAATCGTCGTTTGAAGATGGGCATGTGAAACTGCGAGAAAAATTTTGAGAGCGCAGGACGGCTGCCGAAAGTCCGCGTAAAAACGCCCCCCGGGCCCAAAGTTTCACCGTGCAAAATTCCCGGTGATGTTATTATGAAACTAGAATACATTTCGCAGATTCTGAAAGTTATTGCGATAGTTAGACTCTTTTAGTTGCTTGGGAATCGTCGTTTGAAGATGGGCATGTGAAACTGCGAGAAAAATTTTGAGAGCGCAGGACGGCTGCCGAAAGTCTGCGTAAAAACGCCCCCCGGGCCTAAAGTTTCACCGTGCAAAATTCCCGGTGATGTTATTATGAAACTAGAATACATTTCGCAGATTCTGAAAGTTATTGCGATAGTTAGACTCTTTTAGTTGCTTGGGAATCGTCGTTTGAAGATGGGCATGTGAAACTGCGAGAAAAATTTTGAGAGCGCAGGACGGCTGCCGAAAGTCCGCGTAAAAACGCCCCCCGGGCCCAAAGTTTCACCGTGCAAAATTTCCGGTGCGGTTATTATGAAACTAGAATATATTCCGCAGATTCTGAAAGTTATTGTGATAGTTAGACTCTTTTAGTTGCTTGGGAATCGTCGTTTGAAGATGGGCATGTGAAACTGCGAGAAAAATTTTGAGAGCGCAGGACGGCTGCCGAAAGTCCGCGTAAAAACGCCCCCCGGGCCCAAAGTTTCACCGTGCAAAATTTCCGGTGCGGTTATTATGAAACTAGAATATATTCCGCAGATTCTGAAAGTTATTGTGATAGTTAGACTCTTTTAGTTGCTTGGGAATCGTCGTTTGAAGATGGGCATGTGAAACTGCGAGAAAAATTTTGAGAGCGCAGGACGGCTGCCGAAAGTCCGCGTAAAAACGCCCCCCGGGCCCAAAGTTTCACCGTGCAAAATTCCCGGTGATGTTATTATGAAACTAGAATACATTTCGCAGATTCTGAAAGTTATTGCGATAGTTAGACTCTTTTAGTTGCTTGGGAATCGTCGTTTGAAGATGGGCATGTGAAACTGCGAGAAAAATTTTGAGAGCGCAGGACGGCTGCCGAAAGTCTGCGTAAAAACGCCCCCCGGGCCTAAAGTTTCACCGTGCAAAATTCCCGGTGATGTTATTATGAAACTAGAATACATTTCGCAGATTCTGAAAGTTATTGCGATAGTTAGACTCTTTTAGTTGCTTGGGAATCGTCGTTTGAAGATGGGCATGTGAAACTGCGAGAAAAATTTTGAGAGCGCAGGACGGCTGCCGAAAGTCCGCGTAAAAACGCCCCCCGGGCCCAAAGTTTCACCGTGCAAAATTTCCGGTGCGGTTATTATGAAACTAGAATATATTCCGCAGATTCTGAAAGTTATTGTGATAGTTAGACTCTTTTAGTTGCTTGGGAATCGTCGTTTGAAGATGGGCATGTGAAACTGCGAGAAAAATTTTGAGAGCGCAGGACGGCTGCCGAAAGTCCGCGTAAAAACGCCCCCCGGGCCCAAAGTTTCACCGTGCAAAATTTCCGGTGCGGTTATTATGAAACTAGAATATATTCCGCAGATTCTGAAAGTTATTGTGATAGTTAGACTCTTTTAGTTGCTTGGGAATCGTCGTTTGAAGATGGGCATGTGAAACTGCGAGAAAAATTTTGAGAGCGCAGGACGGCTGCCGAAAGTCCGCGTAAAAACGCCCCCCGGGCCCAAAGTTTCACCGTGCAAAATTCCCGGTGATGTTATTATGAAACTAGAATACATTTCGCAGATTCTGAAAGTTATTGCGATAGTTAGACTCTTTTAGTTGCTTGGGAATCGTCGTTTGAAGATGGGCATGTGAAACTGCGAGAAAAATTTTGAGAGCGCAGGACGGCTGCCGAAAGTCTGCGTAAAAACGCCCCCCGGGCCTAAAGTTTCACCGTGCAAAATTCCCGGTGATGTTATTATGAAACTAGAATACATTTCGCAGATTCTGAAAGTTATTGCGATAGTTAGACTCTTTTAGTTGCTTGGGAATCGTCGTTTGAAGATGGGCATGTGAAACTGCGAGAAAAATTTTGAGAGCGCAGGACGGCTGCCGAAAGTCCGCGTAAAAACGCCCCCCGGGCCCAAAGTTTCACCGTGCAAAATTTCCGGTGCGGTTATTATGAAACTAGAATATATTCCGCAGATTCTGAAAGTTATTGTGATAGTTAGACTCTTTTAGTTGCTTGGGAATCGTCGTTTGAAGATGGGCATGTGAAACTGCGAGAAAAATTTTGAGAGCGCAGGACGGCTGCCGAAAGTCCGCGTAAAAACGCCCCCCGGGCCCAAAGTTTCACCGTGCAAAATTTCCGGTGCGGTTATTATGAAACTAGAATATATTCCGCAGATTCTGAAAGTTATTGTGATAGTTAGACTCTTTTAGTTGCTTGGGAATCGTCGTTTGAAGATGGGCATGTGAAACTGCGAGAAAAATTTTGAGAGCGCAGGACGGCTGCCGAAAGTCCGCGTAAAAACGCCCCCCGGGCCCAAAGTTTCACCGTGCAAAATTCCCGGTGATGTTATTATGAAACTAGAATACATTTCGCAGATTCTGAAAGTTATTGCGATAGTTAGACTCTTTTAGTTGCTTGGGAATCGTCGTTTGAAGATGGGCATGTGAAACTGCGAGAAAAATTTTGAGAGCGCAGGACGGCTGCCGAAAGTCTGCGTAAAAACGCCCCCCGGGCCTAAAGTTTCACCGTGCAAAATTCCCGGTGATGTTATTATGAAACTAGAATACATTTCGCAGATTCTGAAAGTTATTGCGATAGTTAGACTCTTTTAGTTGCTTGGGAATCGTCGTTTGAAGATGGGCATGTGAAACTGCGAGAAAAATTTTGAGAGCGCAGGACGGCTGCCGAAAGTCCGCGTAAAAACGCCCCCCGGGCCCAAAGTTTCACCGTGCAAAATTTCCGGTGCGGTTATTATGAAACTAGAATATATTCCGCAGATTCTGAAAGTTATTGTGATAGTTAGACTCTTTTAGTTGCTTGGGAATCGTCGTTTGAAGATGGGCATGTGAAACTGCGAGAAAAATTTTGAGAGCGCAGGACGGCTGCCGAAAGTCCGCGTAAAAACGCCCCCCGGGCCCAAAGTTTCACCGTGCAAAATTTCCGGTGCGGTTATTATGAAACTAGAATATATTCCGCAGATTCTGAAAGTTATTGTGATAGTTAGACTCTTTTAGTTGCTTGGGAATCGTCGTTTGAAGATGGGCATGTGAAACTGCGAGAAAAATTTTGAGAGCGCAGGACGGCTGCCGAAAGTCCGCGTAAAAACGCCCCCCGGGCCCAAAGTTTCACCGTGCAAAATTCCCGGTGATGTTATTATGAAACTAGAATACATTTCGCAGATTCTGAAAGTTATTGCGATAGTTAGACTCTTTTAGTTGCTTGGGAATCGTCGTTTGAAGATGGGCATGTGAAACTGCGAGAAAAATTTTGAGAGCGCAGGACGGCTGCCGAAAGTCTGCGTAAAAACGCCCCCCGGGCCTAAAGTTTCACCGTGCAAAATTCCCGGTGATGTTATTATGAAACTAGAATACATTTCGCAGATTCTGAAAGTTATTGCGATAGTTAGACTCTTTTAGTTGCTTGGGAATCGTCGTTTGAAGATGGGCATGTGAAACTGCGAGAAAAATTTTGAGAGCGCAGGACGGCTGCCGAAAGTCCGCGTAAAAACGCCCCCCGGGCCCAAAGTTTCACCGTGCAAAATTTCCGGTGCGGTTATTATGAAACTAGAATATATTCCGCAGATTCTGAAAGTTATTGTGATAGTTAGACTCTTTTAGTTGCTTGGGAATCGTCGTTTGAAGATGGGCATGTGAAACTGCGAGAAAAATTTTGAGAGCGCAGGACGGCTGCCGAAAGTCCGCGTAAAAACGCCCCCCGGGCCCAAAGTTTCACCGTGCAAAATTTCCGGTGCGGTTATTATGAAACTAGAATATATTCCGCAGATTCTGAAAGTTATTGTGATAGTTAGACTCTTTTAGTTGCTTGGGAATCGTCGTTTGAAGATGGGCATGTGAAACTGCGAGAAAAATTTTGAGAGCGCAGGACGGCTGCCGAAAGTCCGCGTAAAAACGCCCCCCGGGCCCAAAGTTTCACCGTGCAAAATTCCCGGTGATGTTATTATGAAACTAGAATACATTTCGCAGATTCTGAAAGTTATTGCGATAGTTAGACTCTTTTAGTTGCTTGGGAATCGTCGTTTGAAGATGGGCATGTGAAACTGCGAGAAAAATTTTGAGAGCGCAGGACGGCTGCCGAAAGTCTGCGTAAAAACGCCCCCCGGGCCTAAAGTTTCACCGTGCAAAATTCCCGGTGATGTTATTATGAAACTAGAATACATTTCGCAGATTCTGAAAGTTATTGCGATAGTTAGACTCTTTTAGTTGCTTGGGAATCGTCGTTTGAAGATGGGCATGTGAAACTGCGAGAAAAATTTTGAGAGCGCAGGACGGCTGCCGAAAGTCCGCGTAAAAACGCCCCCCGGGCCCAAAGTTTCACCGTGCAAAATTTCCGGTGCGGTTATTATGAAACTAGAATATATTCCGCAGATTCTGAAAGTTATTGTGATAGTTAGACTCT
>CAWVNO010002699.1:0-23321 GCA_963930645.1 Salticus scenicus
TTCAATGAAGTATTATAGTAATAAAATGTTGAAAATTAAATTCTAAATATTTAAATCAAACTTTATTGTCGGACAACAGATAGTTTAAAAAATCATTTTAAAATTCGTCGTTTATCAAATTTGACTTTTATTTTATAAACTAAAAAATTTTATTTTTCAAATGATTTCAATTGTTATGTACATCACCCATTTAATTTTTTTTTGTCGTTAATGTTCACACACGGTTGTCCTTTAAGTTTAAGGGGGAAAAAAATCCTAAATTTTAGATTATTTATGAGAATAAATTTATAAATGAGCTGTCTTGAAGGCGTGATTAAACTAATAATATATGCAACATATTTACAGAATATAAGAATAAGCTTCTCTTTCACCTTTCTGTCTTCAGAAACAAATAATATATTATTTCCAATTATTTAAAAATAACTTAATGGTTTTTCATACAGAGAAATCTCACAACGGTATATAATCGTAATTAATTAAAAAAAAAAAAAAAAAAAAAGTACAAATTTTTATTCTACTGCTTATATATATTTTATAAATGACACACACATTAAATACCAGCGACCGTCTTTTAGAGTAACTTTTAGAATAAACACCAGCACTGTGAGTAACCAAGTCTATATTTAATTATATTCATCGTTAACATATGCTACTGAACTTAGGTTTCTTCCTAGATAATTATGAGAACATTTTATAGCTGAGCTGTCCTAAAGACATGGTTACACTAATAATTTATGCAACTTATTCACAAAATATAAAAATCAGCTTTTTTTTACCGTTCTTAATGTCTGTGCAAACAAAGTATAATATACCATTTCCAATATTTTAAAATAACTCAAGGCTTTGTGATACGGAGAATAGATATATAATAATAATAAATTACAGATATAACTAAAGAAAAGACAAAGTACGGTCTTTAAACTTGCATTCGTATATATATCCTATAAATGACACACACATGAAATACCAGCTACCGTCTTTTAGAGTAACATTTAGGATAAACACCAGCATTATGAGTAACCTAGTCCATCTTTAACTATATCCATCGCTAACAAATACTATTGAACTCAGGTTTTATCCTAGATGAATAATAAGAACATTTTATAACTGAGCTGTATTAAAGTCATGGATAAAGTAATAATTAATGCAAGTAATTCACAAAATATAAGAATCGGCTTTTTTTTTTACCGTTCTTATTGTCTGTAAGAACAAAATATAATATACTCTTTCCAATAATTTAAAAACTAGTATGTTATGACCAACACAAGCCTTTCTTCAATATTTTCCTAAACAAATTTACTAAGGACAAATAATTTATTAAAATTATCTAACATGATGCATGCAAACGATTTTCATCTAAAGGAAAACTAATAATAAATATTCAAAGAAATACAGTTTTATTGTGTATAAATGACATCTTAAAAATGCGTTTTTAAAATGGTTATCTCACATGTCAAGTTTCGTACAGTTATATACCGTACAAGTTATGATATAGTCTTCCCGTTATGGAAGAAATTTCCAGAATAGCAGCACCATCTACTGACCTATGAGCATGCAACTTGAATCAACATAATGTCTCATAATCCCCTTCTCATATATCAAGTTTTGTTTGATTATACGCAATAGAACATTAGCTTTAGCCGTTACTTAAATTTCAGATATCGCTGTGTAGCAGCGCCACCTGTTGGGCGGTTGACACCAAAAGTTGAAACGCATTAACTTATGTAAATTTTAATCTACATATAAACTTATATGCAATTCTGTGCAGTAGTTCCTGAGATGTAGCCTTCCCTTAAATTGCAGAAATCGTTGTATAGCAGCACCACCTGTTGGCCGATGCTCATTTAAATTGAACCAGCATAATACCTCATAATGACTTTCTTACATATCAAGTTTTGTTTCATTACATGCAATAGAATCTGAGATATAGCCTTCTCTTAATCTGCGGAAATCGTTGTATAGCAGCGCCACCTGTTGAACGGTTGACACCAAAAGTCGATAGGCCTTAATTTAGGTCAAGGTACATCTACATATAAATTTGTATGGCATTCTGACCAGTAGGTCTGGAGATACAATTACCACAAAATTTTTGTCACACACACACACAAACAGACAGATAGACATTTTCTAAAAATGATAAAATCGTGTTCTAGACCTCTTAAAACGTGTAAATCCGTCGAAAACCGGAAATAAATTTTTTTTTTATCCAATACTTTCTTCTATTGAAGATAGAAGAAAGTAATAATCAAGGGTTTTGATACGGAAATATCTTAGAAAAATATATAATAATAGTAATATTAAATTAGAAATATAAATAAAAAAAGAGAAAGTGCGATCTTATTCTTCTGTTCGGATATATTCTATAAATAACACACAAATTAAATAAGTACCAGCTACCGTCTTTTAGAGCAACTTTTAGAATAAACTCTAGCACTGTGAGCAATTAATTCCATCTTTAGTTATATTGGACGCTAACATATGCTATTGAATTTAGGTTTTATACTAGATTAATTATGAGAACATTTTATAGTTGAGCTGTCGAAAAAACATGGTTAAATTATTATTTTATGCAACTTATTCCCAAAATATAAAAATCAGCTTTTCTTTCTGTCTTTTTCTTTTTCTTTTCTTTTTCTTTTCTTTTTTTTTTTTTTTTTTTTTACCATTCTTATTGTCTGTACAAGCAAAATATACTATTTTCAATAACTTTAAAATAATTCAAGTGTTTCTAATACGAAAAAATCTTACAAAGATATATAATAATAATAAATTCTAGATATAAATAAAAAAAAAAATACATTCTTTATCTTCGATTCGTATATATTCTATAAATTATACACACATTAAATGCCAGCTACCGTCTTTTTGAGTAACTTTTAGAAGAAACACTAACAATGTGAGTAACCTACTCTATCTTTAATTATATTGGTAGAAAACATATGCTATTGAACTTAGGTTTTATCCTAGATTATTTATGACAATATTTTTATAACTCAGCTGTATTAAAGTCATGGTTAAACTAATAATAAATAAAACTAATTCAAAAAATATAAAAATCAGCTTTTCTTTCACAGTTCTCATCGTCTCAATAAACATAATATAATGTACGATTTTCATCCTCAAGGGTTTTTGATACAGAGAAATCTTACAAAGTTTTATAATAATAATTAATTAAAAATATAAGTAAAGAAAAGACAAAGTACATTCTTTATTCTTCTGTCGTATACATTTTATAAATGACACACACATTAAATACAAGCCACCGTCTTTCAGAGTAACTTTTAGAAGAAACACTAACATCGTGAGTAACGTATTGTATCTTTAATTATATTGGTAGCTAACATATGCTATTGAACTCAGGTTAGTCCTTGCTTAGTTATGAGAACATTTTTATAACTCAGCTGTCTTAAAGGCGTGATTAAACTAATAATATATGCAACATATTCACAAAATATAAAAATCAGCTTTTCTTTTTCTTTCTTTATTTTATTTTATTTTATTTTTTTTTTTTTGTTCTTATTATCTGTACAAACAGAGTATAATATACTAGTTCCAATTATTTTAAAGTAACTCAAGGCTTTGTGATACGTAGAATATTTGTAAAATAATAATAAATTACAGATATAAATAAAGGAAAGACAAATTTATGTCTTTAACCTTCCATTCGTATATATTCTATAAATGACACACACATTAAATACCAGCTACCGTCTTTTAGAGTAACATTTAGGATAAACACCAGCATTATGAGTAACCTAGTCCATCTTTAACTATATTCATCGCTAACAAATACTATTGAACTCAGGTTTTATCCTAGCTGAATTATAAGAACATTTTATAACTGAGCTGAATTAAAGTCATGGTTAAACTAATAATTAATGTAACTAATTCACAAAATATAAGAATCAGCTTTTCTTTTACCGTTCTTATTGTCTGTAAAAACAGAATAAAATATACTCTTTCCAATAAATTAAAAACTAGTATGTTGTGGCTACCACAACACTTTCTTCTATATTTTCCTAAACAAATTTATTAAGGACAAATAATTTATTAAAACTATCTAACATGATGCATGCAAACGATTTTCATCTTGGGGAAAAGTAATAATAAATATTCAAAGAAGTCCAGTTTTATTGTGTATGAATAACATGTGAAAAATGCGTTTTTAAAATGGTTATCTCACATGTCAAGTTTCGTACAGTTAAGTATATAACGTACAAGTTGAGATATAGTCTTCCCGTTATGGAGGAAATTTCCAGACTAGCAGCACCATCTACTGGCCTATGAGCATCCAATTTGAATCAATATAATGTCTAATAATACTCTTCTCATATATCAAGTTTTGTTTGATTATATGCAATAGAACATTAGCTTTATCCGTTCCTTAAATTTCAGATATCGCTGTGTAACAGCGCCACCTGTTGAGTGGTTGACACCAAAAGTTGAAAGGCATTAACTTTTGTAAAGTTGAATCTACATATAAACTTATATGCAATTCTGTGCAGTAGTTTCTGAAATATAGCCTTCCCTTAAATTGCAGAAATCGCTGTAGAGCAGCGCCACCTGTTGGCCGATGCGCATTTAAATTGAACCAGCATTCACTGTTGGTAACGATGTTGCAATGGAAATTTTTTCAAAGTAATTATCTTATTTATTACTGATGTTTTATTAATTTTTATTCAATATGTCATTTATTTGATTTGCTTCACTTTTGCCCTGGTCTAGCATAGTTTTCATTTATTTTATAATAAAATATAAAAGATTAAAAATTGAGAAATCGATCTAAAATTTATACCTTTTTAAATATAAATAACTAATTATTATATTTTTTAATGTTTTTTTTAAAGAGCATTTTCCATTTTGTTTCTTACACTTTATCTCAAAAATGACCAAACATACGTAGTAAAACATATTTTAACGATATGCACATGGACAAATAATGTTAATCTACAGACATGTTTAAAGTGAATATAGGCTTTAAATCTCCCAGAGCCTAAAAAAATGTAATAGACAACGTAATTTCAGTTGTAGATATTTGCATATAAAATGTTAGTAGTGAATAAAAAAAAAATTAAATAAAAAATCCTTTTTTTTTTAAGTTAGAAGCTTTTTATTGTGAAGCCCTAAAAAGCATAAAAGAAAATTTATTTTGTCAAAGACATGCTATAAAGAAATGAATGTTTCAAAACTAAGAAAATTTTAGAGAAAAATACAGGTACTTTTCTTTTGCAAGAGATGAGAGTTTTTTAATGTTCAAAATATTTTTAAAAGCTTTCGAGACCATTATTCTTAGTTATTAGTTTTTGTATAATCATTCGTTACGCCAGAAATTTCAAATGTCTCGAAAGCTTTTTAAAATATTTTGAACATTAAAAAATTTCCGTCTCTTGCAAAAGGAAAGTACCTATATTTTTCTGTAAAATTTTCTTACTTTTGAAACTTTCATTTCTTTACAGCATGTCTTTGCTGGAATAAATTTTATTTTATGCTTTTTAGGGCTTCACAATAAAAAGCTTCTAACTTAAAAAAAGGATTTTTTACTTAAATTTTATTTTGTGCTTTTTAGTTACAAAAAAGCAAAAAGCTGCTAAAAAAAAACTAATTAGAATTTCTTAGAATATTTTATAGACAACGGAAGATTTTCATTTATCAATTGACAGTCTTAAAAATTATAATAATAATAATAATCGATAACTTCGTTTTATATTATCATAGATCTATGATTCAACTATTGCGTTTTAAAAAGATGTATGATTTCTTTCGAAAGATACCCATATTGAAAATTTGTACCCACAGGAGTGGGGGGTGGGGGGGAAGCAATGTACCTCAGGTACACACTTTTTTCTCTAGTTTACTACTATTATCAGTAATGTATATACGTTTTACAATCATGAGTTAAAAATAACTCTCATTAAGTACATTTATACGAAATTTTGTTTTATACTGCATGTTAAAATTTTAGGGAAAAAATAAATAAATAAAATAAAATAAAGGGGATGAAAGCGCCACCTGTTGAGCGATTGATCCTCAAATCTTATCAGCGCCAGAATAGGTTAGGATCCAAATAAATACGAAGTTCGGTCAAATTTAGTTCATTGGTTTGCGAGATACAGTGCCCAAAATTTGTGATGCACATACACACAGAGAGACATTCTCTATAAACAGTTAAATCGTATTCAAAAAATCCGAAAACGTGCAACTCCGTCGAAAACTGGAATTCTAAAATTTTAACGAATTCAATACTTTCTTCTTATGTATATATATAGAATACAGTAAAAATAAGGACCGGAGAAAAAAATGGTATATACATAGAGAACAGAAGAGAACCGATTTAGATAGATTTTGAGATATTCCAAATTTCTGAATGTGCTATTCCTGTCATTGTTATATCCTGTACATCTCTGTTTAAAAATTAAATAAATAAATAGAAAATCAACATAATAGATTCATGCTGATACTGAATTTTAAATATTAATAAATAATTGTTTATACCTTTTAGCATTTAAAATTATAATTGACATTTCAATTATTTTTGCTGTCTTCTGATATTATAGTGTCAACTCTTACACTTTTTAAATGCAAATTCATGTAATGCAGTTTTATATAACGCATTCTAATGTAATTTTAAGAAATCTGTTAATATGGATAAAGTACTTCAAAAGAAGAAATATTATTATTAATATTATAAGAAAAATCCCGCTTTTTTTTTTTTTTTTCTTTCTTTTCCCTAAGTATAACAAACTACATAAAAATCCCATTTATAATTTTAACACCAGATTTCGTACTGAGCTGACTATTGTTTATAAAGCAATAAGTATAAGGAAAGTACATTTGTAACGCAGATTATAAATATTAAGGTTTTACATTGGATTCGAAGGCTGAAAAAAAAAAAAAAAAAAAAAAAAAAAAACGCATATTCTCCCCCCTTTTCTTTCTTTAAATATATATATATATATGAAATATAAATTTTAATAAATTTTTGATTATATAAAACACTGATATTTAGACAATATTTTATAAGATTTTTCAGTGAAGAATTAGGAAAATTCAGCTTTGGTTTCCTGAACCCTCAGAAAATTGTTTGGTACGATTTTCACAAAAAATAATGTATTGATTTTACTGAAATTTTACACACTTCTTCAAAATAGTGCTTGAACGAAGGATTTTTTTTTTTTTTTTTCTATTACATTTAATTTTACAAGGCTATATGTGTGGTTCAAGCACAATTCTTGGTATAATATTACCAAGAATTATGCTGTGTTACGTACAACTCCGCCAACATTTCTAATTTCACTTTCTTAAAAAATGTTTCGTTCAAGCGCTATATATATGTAATGTACATACAGGAAGTATTCTTTTTTTCAGCTTTCAAACCCTTGCCACTCCTTAACGCTGCTTGATCGATGAAAATACAGAAAAATTTCTATTAAAAAAATAATATGTTATAAATAAAAAATAATAATAATATGTATTTACAACTTTTTAAGTAATTATTAAACATTAAAATACCTTTTTAAAAAAATGAGGCTTTTCTTCAATTGTAATATTTATTCTTTTTATTACAATATGTCTGATACAATATTTCACAAATATTAGTTGGCTATAAAATACTCGCTAATTTTAAGGATATGTGCTATTAGGTGCTCATTTTATTAACGGATAAAAGAGAAAAAAAAAAAGTTAGTTAAATAAAAATTAGGTAACAATTGGCATATTATAAATTCCCAGCTATAAAATCTGCTTTTGTTCTCAAAAAATTGAATTATTAAACTTTTTGAAAATGCCAAAATTGTATTTAGTTCATTTTTTAACCTTTTTGCTTCCGAATAAAGAAAGAAAAAAAAAAAAAAAAAAAAAGAGAGAGAGAGAGAGACAGAACAAATGAATTTATTGAAAACAAGAGGAAGTTTAATGGTTGTGATTATTTTAAATGTGTTTCAAATTTTGCCAACAAGTTTTCCCATATATAACAAATGTTTTTGTTGTTGTTGACGATATGTCGTCAAGAATCCCCGTAACTCTAATGAGGAAACAGACCATATTTAATTTCAGTGTTTTATACCTGTTATTAAGCATAAAAAGAATTAGCAGATTACTTTTTTTTTTAATAGTTCTTTAATTTTTGTGCATTGCCGCTTTGTTTGTAGCACTCGTGCCTACTTTGTTCGACTGACGAACGGCGTGCAATTTTAGGCCCGAAACAATTGTTTCGAGTTTTTATTTATTTATTTATTTTTATGTATTTATGTATTTATTGATTTTCATCTTATTGGATTTATAAAAAATTTTTATTTATAAGTTCTGGAACCCTTTTACAGTTGTATAAAAGCCGGAAATACTTTTTCAAATTGTAATCTCAAGATGTATTTCGAGGTTGCAGAAAAATGGAAGTTTTTTCTTTTTTTTAATGAGAATTTTTGTAATCTATTATATTTTTTCTTATAATTAAAATGTGTCCATTAAAATGTTTCATTTTAAATTTTTGTTGATTATCTCATCCCGAATTTAAGGAACTAGCTACAAAACAATTAGCAGATAACTAAGATACGCCCTCAGGCAAGATGTTTTAGTTAGGTATGTTGTCCATCTGCTCTGAAAATCATCTGCCCTATCGTGACCTTGGAAACACTTAGAGTATTACGAAGGTCACGCATGAAACTCTTTAACACCCCCCACCCCCTCTCAGAGAGTTTTTACTGTTATGTTTATTACTTCATTTTTCTCTCACTCTCAGCAAGTCAATATTCTTTTGTTAAAGCATTAATATATATATATATATATATATATATATATCATTTTAATGAAATTTACATTAAATTAATTTTATTAATAAACCAAATTTTCAAGTTTCATCAAGTAACTTAAGTAAACTACTTCTTGATATTGATAATTTATTTAAATGCATGATTAATAATATATACAAACGACTCAAAAGAGAAGGATATGGCATGTACTGTCAAATTAATCTTCTACTTTTTAACAGTATTAGAAATTTTGATTGAGAAGGAAGGGGGGGGGGGGGTATGCATCTACTAAATGTAGCAAAAATCGACTCAGAATTGAGTTTTGTATCTTTAAGTAGATTACTTATTTATAAGTAATATTAAGTAATATAAGATAATCTATATAAGATAATAAGTTGATTAATATATATAAGTAATATATATTAATCAACAAAACACCAGAAGAGATATTTAATTTTGAAAGTGGTGTGAGGTCTTGTTTGGAGTTAAGGGTAATTAATTGCTTTAGGGTCCTAAGCCTAGGAGTGCCCTTCATGGAAGTCTTTCTAACGAGCCTTAGCACGTAGCATGTTTCGGAAAAAATCAAGAAAAATTCTGAGGGAATAGGCTGGCAATCATACCTTGGATCGAACCCAGCACCTCACGTCTTTGACAGCAGAATCTCTCGAATACTGATGTAGCTTAATTTTGAAAGACAATTTCAATATGTAATTAAAAATAACTTTATGATCCCTTATAAAAGCCCACAGTAATAATTTTCTTACGAAAAATAATCATTGGATTAGTCAGAACTTATTTATTTGGACTTCTATATTATTTAAATTTTAAGTAAATTAGAATACTTAGGGATCAATACAGGAAATTTTTTGGGCTCCTTAAAGAAACAAAAGGTGATGAATATTGTCAAAATAAATGAAATTAAAAATATTCAAAGTTATTGTAAAATGTATGAAGTTATACAATACTTTCAAAGTATTATCATTTTAAAAGTATTCCTTAAACAATATTTAATCGTTTGAGGAATTTTACTCTTACAAAATTTTAAATTTTAAACTTATTGGATTTTAAATCTTGGGAATAACCAGTTACTTATAAGGTTCCATGCTGATTCTATAAACTATAATTTATGTATAAAAAATTATATACACAGATATATTCAGTTACAAGAAACGCAAAGAAAAAACAAAAAAAAAAAGTAATATATATATATATATATATATATATATATATATAGAGAGAGAGAGAGAGAGAGAGAGAGAGAGAGAGGAGATGGAGATTTAAAATAATTTAGAATTCGCATGGAGTATTTTGAAACTGGGTATTATTTCATTTCACGTAAGAAGCTTTTCCACCTCTAAAATTACTTTTTACAACTTTGGGGGGGGGGGGGGGGTAGAGAAAAATGATTGAATAAATATCACTGTGTTACCAATTTAAATTAAAATTTCAATAACTATCACCTACTTTTAATGAAAAATTAAGGTGAGTGTTACAGTACTTGGGGGGGGGGGGAGGAGGAGGTGTCAGAGAGAGAGAGAGACTGTTTTTTAATCACACTGCTTCCTATTTATACGAAATTTTGTATAAATATCATTTATTGTTTATGAAAAATTATAGAGAGAGCTACGTATCGCAGTATCTTTCAGTTCCTAAGTTAGTATGCGAATGTTCCATGTATTATTAATATCAGACATTAGATAAGAGGTTATTAACAAACGATGGGGAAAAGGTTATTCTAAAATAGAATTTTTTTGTTTAATCTTTCCCATCCCCCCCTCCCCTTTTCTAGAAACTTTTTTTTTTTTTTTTGCTATCGTTGATATTTAGCGAATATTTTACAAGTAATAATTAAGAAAAGTGCTCTTTTTTCCGGATAGCGTAAAAAAGGGCACTTTCCACAATAGTGCTTGTAAAAGATATGCTTACAAAATTATTTAAGGGATTCTAAGGGCTGGAGAAAAAGAAAATGTTTTGATATGAAAAACATAATTTTGTTTTTCTCTGCCCCTTAACCTTCAAAACTTTTGCAACACACGTGTATTTTGCAAGTAACAATTGTAAAAAGCGTGGAAAAAAAGAGCATTTTTTTCTTAATTTCTATTTGTAAAGTACATGCTAAACATCAATAAGAGCGAAGTTTTTTATTTCTACGGGGGCGAGGTAACAAAAGAGACGTATTAAAGAAGAAATTTCCTTTTTGAATCACTTTTTTACAGATTTACATTGAATTTTTGCTTACAAACTTAGGAAAAGAAACAGACTGGCACCTTTTTACAAAACATTACAGTAAGAATTACGTAAGTAATATTTCTGCAAACTTTCATTATATCGATAACAGGGTGGTAAAAAAATATTTTTTTTTTTCTATGTGGCTCTTAGCTCTCACCGGATAATGTAACCCTCTTTGCAATTTTTGATAAAGAATAAGGGGTATTTATATAAAATTTCCTATAAATGTAAAGCAAAGTGATTCACAAACAATAATTTTTCTCCCCCAACTTTCTCTTCTGCACCCCTTCCCCCCAGCCCCTCATAATACAGTAAAGCCCCGTTTATACGTCTTTCAAGGGTCTGACGTAAAAGGACGTATAAATGAAAAGACATATAATTGAAATTTTAATAATAACACTTTAATTACTACAAATTTAATGTCACTTAAGCAAACTTTATATGAAAATACTAATTAATAAAGTTTCTTAAGTTCGTAAATGTATATTATATATTTTTTAAAACAATAATTAATTTCAAAAAAAAGATTTATTTTAAAAAATCGCTATTTTTATTTATTTATTTATTGTTAATAATTAAATTAATTTTTGATTAAAGATATATTTTTTTTTCTATAATAATTAACCGAAATAAGTCTTTTTTTTTTTTTTCCTTTTTTTTAAGTAAATGTCTTTTGAAACGCAGTTTTCGAATAGCAGCCTAAAGAATAGTATTGAGAACGCTCGACTAATTTAATTCTTAAAATTGTATATATATTTTAATTTAAGATTGTTGGTTAGTTTATATAAACAAACAAACAAACAAAAAAAGTTCTTTATTTTCTTTCTTTTTTGCATTATTAATATTATTATTATAAACATTAATGGAAGGTATATTTTTATATTACAAGGTATTTCGAAATTATTTTTCAATTAAAAGCCCAAACAGTAATTTGATCTAAATTAATTGTTCAAAAAAAAAAAAAAAAATGTTTGATAATTAAATTAGTTTTCAGTAATACTATATTATTAATGAATTTTTTTATGCATTTTTTATGTAATTATTTATTAAAATAACTTTTATATTAAAAGTTATATCCATTCAGAACATGAGAATCAACGACAATGACCTGGGATCGTACTTACCACCACTTACTGTCTACCAGCTTGGAGAGTAGAATCGCTCAGCCAATGAAACAGGCATTTTAATCAAAAGTCCAAATAATTTTATTACGGAATTCAACTAACTTAATTATAATACTAAATTATATTTTTTATAAATAAACTATTAGTTTTTTTAATTAGGCTTTGTCATTAAATATTTTTATAAACTAGTTTATATGCATATCTACCTATCTACCTATCTGTATACAGATAGACAGATAGATAGATAATCATTCGTATAAAATAACTTTTTTTAACATTAAAAGTATTTTACAATTTTTTTCTCTTTCGAAAGCAGAAACCATTATGAATGCACAATCTCAGCTAATTGAAATATTAAATTTATATTTTTGTTAATTCATTTAGTTCTTAGATGAGTAATTAAGTCCTTCGATTAGAATAAAACAATAATAATTCCGTATTTCTATGATCAATTATAGAATATATATACACTAAGCGACCAAAAAAAAAAGGCCGTACTTCAATATTTTCCTTTTCCCTTTTTGCAATCGCCGATTTTATCATTTAAAAAGCAAATTTTGGAACATATTTTATTACGTCGCCCTCCACGTACACTTTAGGATTGAGCCCAGTGTTAAAAATAAAACGCAACTTTCAAGAAAATTATGATTTTAGAAAGTATTTCAAAAATGGCAAGAATAAGGCATTTAACGATGCCACAAAAAGTATTAATTTTAGAATGAAAATAAAAAAAATATTTTAATACGTGAGATGGCAAATTAATTAAATGTTAACGAAATATTCCGGAGATGATTTTTAGGATCATATAAAAATTTTTGACTGTTTGAACGGAAAATGTGTCTTTAGTCGGCAATGTTGCCCCTCCAAGCGAGATGATGGCAAATTAAGAAACAAAACTAGTAAGATGATAAAAATGTGACCGAATTATTGAAAATTGCATTCATAAAACAGTGACACATTCTCCGTACATTATGGTACGGAGGTGCATAAATTTTCAATGAGTCGGGAAAATTTTTATGCTCAAGGGATCAATAAACTCGAAATAAAACGTGGTCATTATAAAAACGGCGCCTGACCGACTATTTTGAAGGTATCTCAGACTTTCCTGCAAATAGAATTTCAAGATTATATTGCACCATACTAAAGGGCATCTGTCGTGCGTTTATTCGATTCAAATTGTTAAAACTACCTATCCTATCCCATGAGCAACTGTAATTTTGTAAGAAATCATATCTTTTTTAACTTTAAGGGCCCTCTTCACTCACCGCTGCCGGAAGCCAAAGATAATGTTATTCTATGGGAAAATTTTCTTTACAAAAAACTTATTAACTAATACATATTTTTTAATTCTGTTTCCATATTCTGAAAATTCCCAACTGTTAAATTGACGAACCTTTTTTAAAAAAATTATTATTTTTAATTTTTTATATTTTATTTTGAAGCTGCAAAATACGAATTTCCAATATGTGAATTTTTTTCATTTTGCAATTTCAAAATAAAAAATATTAAAAATTAAAAAAAATACATTTTTAAAAACGGTCTGTCCATTTAAAAGTTGGGAATTTTCTGAATGTGAAAACAGAATTTGAAAATATGTATTAGTTACTAAGTTATTTGTAAAGAAAATTTTCCCTTAGAATAACATTGGCTCGTGCTTCCGGCGACGGTAAGTGAAGAGAGCCGTTAAGTTAAATCCCACAAAAAATACCGTAGAATTTCTCATTCATCAGACTTAAAAAGAGCCGTCTATAAACAAGCGCGGAAAAGGGGTCAGGATTAAAAAACTGCAGCATACAACTCTGCAAGGACTAGAAAAAATTATTTATGATATTTGGCACAGAGAAATTGTTGATATTTATATTAAAACATTGCATAATACTATGCCATTGCGCATTAAAGCAGTAATTCCATATAAAGGTGGAATAACTCAATGCAGAACACACATTTTTATAAAAAATTGCTTAGATCTAACATACAAATAGTTTTATTTCATGTATTAAAATATAACTTGTTTATATCATATAATAAATCATAATACAGTACAAAGTATATGTTTATCATATTATGTTTAAAAAGAAAGTTTTACGTAGATTTTTAATAATTACTTCATAGAGTGTAATAAAGTGAATTATTAAATAAAAGATGTCCATATGTATCATTTCATCTCTTTGATATTATACAAACATGACAGTTTTATTTGTTTCAACCTTTAGTTTTGAAATTATTACAAATGAAAAAGGTATAAGTTAATTTTTGTCAGTCTTGATTCCAAATAACATTTTCTTTCGGCTGGCAGCCTTATAATATACGATATACATAATAAATTACATATAAAATTGCAGTCACATGTTTCTTTTCCTTTGGAAAGGGACAAAACAGGGGTTGAGGGAGGGTAGATGAGGAAAAGGAAAGGGTCAGCGTTCAAATGGATGCTCGCACAGGTGCCAAAATGTAATCGGGCCAGCCGTAGAGGCAAGCAAATAAAACCAGATGTTACAAAAACAAACTGGAAAGCAGTTAATAGTAGCTGAGTTTCGTAAAAAAAAAAAAAAAGAAAAGAAACAAATGTTAAACATTTGGAAATACTTTTAAGCACAGTGCTTTTAAGTATACAGGATGAGAAAACTGACTAGTCATTTCCTGGAAAACAATACTATTAAATAAAGAAAAATATATCTGTTTGACACAGGAAGATTGTATTTCATACGTTTAACTGTTCTGTAATTCATTTCAATAGCGTTCTACTTCTAACTTGTGTATATTACTATAATTAACAAATTGGGAACACTACACAAATTGCGTATTTTTAAATATACTCCTTTGATAAACACATAATAGTTATGTAAGAATAACATAAAAAAAAGTATATGTGACCAATTTATTTTAAAATAATGTACATTCACATACATAGAGAGAGAGAGAGAGAGAGAGAGAGAGAGAGAAATGGAGAGAAATTAATTAATATTTAAATGTTTAATTGGTGAAAAAATAAACAGTACGCATATGTCTCCATAAGGAAAATAAGGGATATTGCTGCTTATACTCTATGTCTGTAAAACAAGTCTTTTACAATTTTTAGTTTACTTATCAATATATTTTATTTTTTTACGTATTTTGTAAACTTCTAAATTAGTGTATTTTCTCAGTTAAGAGGGAAGAAAGTCACCAGGAAAAAGTCCTGCGGGATATATATATATATTTGGTTGTAGGGTTTAAGGACGATTGACTACGCTACGGTCCTAGGTCTGTGGGTGGAATGCCCTCCGTTAGGGTCTTTTTAAGGAGTCCTAGCCTGAATTTACGTGAATTTCAGAGAATATGAAAAACCCCGAAAGGCTAGGTCGATGAAAGCGACTTCGGATCGAACCATGCACTTCCCATTCACCAGCTTTGAGCGCATTACTGGAAAAAGTCACCCGGGAAAAAAGTCATTGGAAAAATAATCTTCATAAATGAAAAAAATCACCTTTTAACAACATTTAGTTTATATTTATTTTAATTGTAAAATTGTTTCTTCTATTTTAATTACTTGTTATTCTATTTACTTACTTATTAATTTTGTCCAATTCAGTTCATATTAATTTTTGTTTGGTAATATGTTTTTCATTTTAAATGAAAATGCTTTACACAAGCATAAATAGGACCATCCAGGACAAAGAGAGATTTTGGCGCTTCTCCACATACATATACGCACACGCACATGTACGCGAAATTAAGGTTTCGAATAAAATTTTAAGAAATTTATAACAGTCATTTTATTTTTACCTACATTCGTAAGAAATAAATATAGCTGGTTCAACTTTTCTACTTCTAATTTTGGATAAATTTACATACTTTGAAATGTCTTATGATCATATTTGAATGATGTGTGTGTTTGTCTGTACGGGACACAAATATTTGAGTTAACTTTCGAAATGCATGCATGAAAATCCATGAAACCTAGTATGCGCTGTTGAATTCTGAAGTAAGCTAATGCCGAAAATATTTTGATACATCACTTGACTTGTGACGCTTGTATGTAACGTTTTCCATAATAGCTATATCTCGGCATCCTCAACACTAATTAAATAAATTTCATACATTATATGCTGGTTATGAAAAACATTTTTTGGGGAAATGTTAATGAATGATCCCCAACGGTTCACGCTACTATGACATCTCTTTTACAAGATTTACTTGGTATGTGTTCTCATGCATTTTACAAGATGGAATCATATAAAAATTAACCATATGAGATTTCTCTTATGATTAACCATAACGATTCAATACTGGTGTTTATTGCCCAGTCGGTGGCAGTGTTATACCAATTTTTTTGCAATATGCCACATAAAACTATTTTTAATTCTATGAAAAGGAATTGCATCAAGTTAGATATGCAATGCGTTTATCATAAAAAAATCATAAAATTTTTGAAAGTATATTTACTACTATTTTAACGCCGAGATAAAATTTAAAAAAAACCGCAAAATTGTTTCAAACGAAAAAGGAAATTTTGATATTTAAAAAAAAATAATCACTTAACTATTGACTCTAGAAAAATACTGTAAATACAAAAACTGAAGAAGTTATTTTGGGGAAAAAAAAAAAAAAAAAGAAAAGAAAAGAAAAGAAAAGATTCTAAAATATGTGAATGATTCTAATATTCAGCCACTTAGAAGAATAAATTTTTATCTGACGGTGAAATATATCATCAATATCAAAGATGAAATAACTTCGAATCATAGTTTGTTCTACAGCATAATTTTCGACATTTTTAGTGTATAATTCGCAAGTAGCAATTCGCAAATTACCCCTTTTTCCTTTAAAGATTTTTTTGTTACCCATTTTTCCGTGATTCTATGAAATTTAGCTCTTTTCAGGGTATTTTCCAAGATTCACCGTAAGTAGAGTATTTGTGCCGATTGACTATGATATTAGGTCCTAGGCCTGAGGAGGAGAGGGGTCTTTTTAAGGGGTGCTAGCCCATCTTTCCTCAAATTTCACAGAAAACCACGGAAAACGACGAATAGCTAGGTCGACGAGCTTGACCTAGAATCGAACCGAGGACCTCACGTCTACTATCTTTGAGCGTAGAACCTCTCGGCCGCTGGTGGACCCAACGGAGGTTGGGGGAAATCAACCTGGTTGCATCTCTATACCCCCCCCCCCAAATCACCCTACACATAGACCTTATATATAAGGTCTATGACCCTACAGCCTTGTTGCCTCGCTAAACTGAAATAAACTTTGACTTCATCTGCATGAACAGGTGCGTCATTATTCAATCGCTTTGTAAAAATATTAACATTTTTATGTTAACTTATAATTTAATTAAACATTTACAATTAATTTAATTTAAATATCTGCTATAATTTTAAAATTAAAATTAAATTTGTTTGAAATTTTAATACCTATTAAAATTTAAAATTCAAATATCTGTTAATTTTTCATTTTAATTTGTTTCAAATTAAAATATTTATTAAAATAGTAATTAAAAAGAATATATATATATTATTATTATTATTATTATTTATTAAAATCAAATTGAAATATTTATTAAAATACATGTTTATTTAAAATCAAATATATATTTTAATCTTAAAATTTCATAAAAATAACTTTTACGTCAGATTTATCAAACTGGGTATTTCAAATACTATTTCATTTATAAAACATTCATAATTATCATTTATATAATTACTCAAGTAAAATGTTAAAATTACATAAATATGATATATTTATATGAGTAATACAGTAATTAAATTATTTTTAAGGGGAGTTGGGAATTTCCACTCTCTCTTAGGTTTTACTTCCGTCGGAGAGTAATTAAACCAGTTGGCATAGTTGGACTCTGCTCAGTTCCCTATCATATATATGTTCTTATAAATTTCTAGTGGAAGATATATTATAATCATGTTAAAAGAAATGAATTTGACCAGAGCTTGATACAGTGACAGAATGAAATCCCCGCCTTTTTGGCTATCCACCGTTCACTTCAATATATTTATCTTATTCTAATCTATTAATTTATTTTATCAGGGTCGATTCCGTTGTTTAGTTTTCATGCTACTGTTTCCAATGCAATAATCCTCAAAATTCATATTTACATGAAAATTTACAATTTCGCTATGTTGATAAAATCGTGAATTACGAATAATTTACGAAATTTTCCTATTAGAATATTTGTATTCAATCATGTTCAAAGAAATATCATAAATGCAATTTTTAAGTTGTCAAATGTAGTTATGATCCTCAAAATGGAAGTTTATGCTCAATTTTGCCTTATTCTGACATGTTAAGTAAATCGTAAATTCCAAATAACTTACTAATTTTTTTAATTGGAAAAATCATATGATATTCATGCCAGTATCCTAAATAATATTTCAAAAGTGTTTTGACATCTTTACGATGAAAATATCCCTCAAGATTGACGTTTATGAGAAATTTTGCTCTATTCTGCCATGTTAACCCATTCATGGTCACGCCATTTTTAATTTTTTCGTTTCAAAGCCATTTTAGTGGAATGTGTTTTATATATTTTTAAGTCATTAAGTACTAATAATATTACAATTTTATCAGGAATACTGAGAAACTGATTGTTTTCTATTTCGCAAATTCGTAGCAATGAATAAATGATTTAGAAGTAAAAAACTCTGACCGTGTATACACGTTCATGACCATGAAAGAGTTGAAATTCGTAAATTTCCAATAACTTACGAAATTTTCATATTGGAAAATTCATAGTCATTAATGTTCATGCCAGTGTCCTAAATAATATTTAAAAAATAGTCTGACATATTTACCTTGAAAATATCGCTCAAAACTGACGTTTATGTGAAATTTTGCCCTATACTGCCATGTTAAGAAATTTGTAAATTTCCAATAACTTGCGAAATTTCAAAGTAGCATATTTATAGTTACTGATGTTCATTCCGGCATCAAAACTGATATTTTAAAACTGGTCTGACATTTTTACAGTAAAAAGTTTCCATTTAATGCACGTTTAAGTGAATTTTTGTCCTATTCTCCCATATTAAGAAAATCGTAAATTTCTAATAACTTACGAAGTGTTTTAATTCGAATGTTGCAAATAAATAGGGTTCTTGCCAGTATCGAAAGTAATATTTTAAAACTGATCTGAGCCCTCTGCGATTATTTGTTCGTGAGATATCGTGTAAACAGACTAACAAACTAACAGACTAACGGACTGACACACTAACGGACTGACCCACTAACGGACTGACACACTAACGGACTGACACACTAACAGACACCATACAAATTTTGTTATTTTCGGATTCCTCACACCTGAAAACGTATAAAAAAGTCAAAAAACCGAGGTCGAAATTTTTCAGGATTACCTAAGTTCCCCATACCTATAGTATGATGGGGAACTAAAAACTTAGGGCGCAGTATGTCTGAGATTTTAAGTCACACTGATGAAAATAAAAGGTTTTGAGTCATATTGAAAGAATGAAAGGTGAATTATACTCATTCTGAGGGCTACAAAAGCATTAACTCAAATTAATTTGTAAATATTAAACAATGTACGAAATAATCATTAAAAATTTGTGTTAATAAAAAAAAATTAAAAAAAAAAACCTTTTTTATTTTAAATAACTCTTCTGTGAGTAAATTATTCTTAAAACAATATAAACTAGTATGTTGTAACAATTACAAAACTTTTTTCCTACAACATTCTATATTATTATCACCAGTTGCTGTTTAAGAGTCATTTTTTTAAAAGTTGGACACGTTTGATAGTTGGCATCTTAAATTTTTCCGAAGCTTTCAGGATGTGTTAGTAGTACTGTGATAAGAAAAAGTGAAATTTAATTTTTTCTGAATTTGATTTGTTCGACCTACAGAGGGGGTCAAAGTCTGAGGCCGTAAATAAAGGTTGCCATTTTAATATCATTTTACTCCTAAAGCCATGCGTGACCCATGTCAATTTTTTAAATACGGATACTACTTGATACTAAGTACATTTTAGCATAAACAGTTTGGTGGGTCATTCATGGCTTTAAAGCCTAGGGTCATTCAAAAGTGCATATTTCGTTGATTTTTTCCATGTTTTCAGTCTGAATATCTGCTAAAGCCATGAGTGCCCCATAAAAATAATTATGGGGTTAATTACACACCTTAGTACAGAACTTAAAAATATTTAAAATTGCATGGGTCACTCTTGGCTTTAGTAGATAAACGGTCTCAAAGTTGAAAATTTTCAAAAAAAGGTCAAATTTGATGGTAAATTACTCTATAAGCCATGAGTCAATAACTATGAGAGAGAGTTTTAATTATACCCTAGATGGTCCAGTTTTAGACCCAGATTACAAACCTATGGGGCTTGTAAGATTTATTTAGATATAGTCTATTTTATATCGCCAATGTGTACCTGTTCTATGTAGTACAAAACGCTTGAGACCCAATTTTGTAATACATTAATGCTTGTTTAAAACTTCCCATTTTACATTACAGAGGTCAGCATCAAAATAAATATAAAATAAATATAAAATTAAAAAATCTGGAGTGACTCCACTCGACTTTCCGAACATTGAGTAATTAACAGTTTTGTAGATAAAGCCTATAAATGCTAGATTCGCCAAAATGCTTATAGTTAGTGCAACAGTGATTTATAATATTCATATAAATTTTCAGCTCAATTGAATAAGGCGTTTAGATGATGTCGCACTTTTAAAAATTTGGTCCCATAATAGGCCCTAATGATAAAGAATTTTTCTTTGTGTCCCTGTAAGAAGACTGTAAGTGCTAAATTCACCAAAATCTATACAGTTGGTGCAACTGTGACCTATAACATGTGTACAAATTTTTTTCTCAGTTTAATAAGGCGTTTAGACACTATCACACTTTTAAAAATAAAATTTGGCCTCATAGGCCATAATGATAAATAATTTTTCTTTGTATCCCTGTAAAAAACCCATAACTTCTAGATTCTCTAAAATCTATACAGATTGAGTATCTGTGACCTATAATATGTGTATGATTTTTTTACTCAATTGAATGAGACGCACTTTTAAAATTTTGGTCCCATATGCCATAATGATAAAGAATTTTTCTGTGCGTCCCTGTAAAAAAACTATAAGGGCTAGATTCATGAAAATTAATAGAGTTCGTGCTACGGTGACTTCCAGCATGCGTACCAACTTGCAGCTCATTCGAGCAAAGCGTTTACACGTGTTCACTCACACACATACACACACACATAAATATATCATCGCAAAAATAGTGAAAACGGACTCAGGGGACCTCGAAAGGTATAGAAATATCAAAATCTCAGATTCGTATTTTTTACATGACTGCAATACTTTCCTCACTATAGTGTTCGGAAAGTAAAAATTACATAATGGAGACAGGGGCAAGTTGAAGTACGGAGTAAGTTGAAACATGGAAACAAAAAATACAATTTTTAAGTTCTTATTCATTGCCAATAAAGGGAAGTACAGACACAGAAAACCTACTTTACAATGTAAAAAAAGATGTGTATGTAAACATCTGTCGATTTTATGAGGATAAAACTGTTTTTCAGTACTGTTTTTTACTGTGAGTAAAAATTAAAATTTTTAAGTGATGTTGCATTTTATGTAACAAAAATTGGTGAATGTTTCTGATTGATTCAGCGTTTATAGTGTATAGGTGCAGCTTGCTAATCATATGATTTGAAACGCCCACGAGCATAAGTACTGGTAGCTTAACATCTCGTGAAGTGAAAATTGTGGGCAGGGGCCAACTGAAACAAATATAGGGGAAGCTACTTGAAACACCTGTTTCAATTAGTCTCATGCGCAATTTTTATTATTATTATTATTATTATTATTATTATTATTATTATTATTATTATTATTATGTATACAGTCTTGTTTTCATCACCCTATATATGTTTTACATAATATAACAATATGCACATTTCAGATGTATCTTAGGTTATTACTTTCCGAACACTATAGTGAGGAAAGTATTGTAATCATGTCAAAAATCCGAATTTGAGATTTTGATGTTTCTATACGTTTCTAGGTTCCCTGAGTCCGTCTTCACTCTTTTTACGATGATATGTGTATGTGTGTGTGTATGTGTGTGAGTGAACACGCTAGCGTCTAAACGCTTTGCTCGAATGAGCTGTATGTTGGTAGTCGCCGTAACAGGAACCCTATCGATTTTGATGAATCTAGCACTTATAGTTTTTCTACAGGGACACAAAGAAAACTTGTTTATCATTATGGCCTATGGGACCAAAATCTGAAAAGTGCAATAGCATCTAAACGCTTCATTCAATTGAGCAAAACATTTATACACATATTATAGGTCACAGATACTCAGTCAGTATAGAATTTGGAGAATCTAGCACTTATAGTGTTTTTACAGGGACACAAAGAAAAATTCTTTAACTTTAGGGCCTATGGGACAAAATTTTTAAAAGTGCGATAGCATCTAAACGATAGCATTATTCAATTGAGCTGAAAATTTATATGAATATTATAAATCACTGGTGCACTAACTATAAGCATTTTGGCGAATCTAGCATTTATAGTCTTTATCTACAAAACTGTTAATTACTCAATGTTCGGAAGGTCAAGTGGAGTCACTCCAGATTTTTTAATTTTATATTTATTTTATATTTATTTTGATGCTGACCTCTGTAATGTAAAATGGGAAGTTTTAAATAAGCATTAATGTATTACACAATTGGGTCTCAAGCGTTTTGTACTACATAGAACAGGTACACATTGGCGATATAAAATAGACTATATCTAAATAAATCTTACAAGCCCCATAGGTTTGTAACCTGAGTCTAAAACTAGACCATCTAGGGTATAATTAAAACTCTCTCTCATAGTTATTGACTCATGGCTTATAGAGAAATTTACCATCAAATTTGACCTTTTTTTGAAAATTTTCAACTTTGAGACCGTTTATCTACTAAAGCCAAGAGTGACCCATGCAATTTTAAATATTTTTAAGTTCTGTACTAAGGTGTGTAATTAATCCCATAATTATTTTTATGGGGCACTCATGGCTTTAGCAGATATTCAGACTGAAAACATGGAAAAAATCAACGAAAACTGCACTTTTGAATGACCCTGGCCTTTAAAGCCATGAATGACCCACCAAACTGTTTATGCTAAATGTACTTAGTATCAAGTAGCATCCGTATTTAAAAAAATTGACATGGGTCACGCATGACTTTAGGAGAAAAATGATATTAAAAGGGCACCCTTTATTTACGGCC
>CAWVNO010002700.1:0-145000 GCA_963930645.1 Salticus scenicus
TATATCTTTATATATATACAGTCGACAGATAAATTATTGAAGCACTCGATCCCCTATAAAAAATTATAGTTGAAGTTCTGGGTTCGAGTCCCGGATTATAATTTATTAAAATTATAATCCGGGACTCGAACCCAGAACTTCAACTATAATTTTTTATAGGAAAAACAATATTGTTTTTGTAAATTTCAAAATATGAGATAAATTATTAATTGGTAATAATTACTTAATAATTAATAATATCATTCTGCAATAATAACTTTTCCATCGATCGTATATTTACTGTATGAATCGATAAAAAGTCGATATTTGAAAAAGATTTCTTGTTAAGTCTATTAAAAAAGACTAGGAAATTCTCTAAATATGAATACGAAAAAACTTATATACGATAAATAATATTATTTTTTCCATCGTTCACATTTTTATATAAATTAATAGAAGATTAAATCTATAATTATTTTATATTAATTAAATTTAATGAAAACAATAATTTAGAAAAATATAACTCTTACCAAATATAGATATATTAAGTAATATATAAAAAGATTAAATTAAATATTTCGTATTTTAAAAAAAACATTAGAAATCACTTTTACTTGAGAAGAAAAAATAACTTGTGAGTTTACTTTCACTTTACTTGGGCGTATAAAAAAATAACCTTTTAGACTGGAAGTGACCTTTAAGTCATTTTTTATTTTTTATTTATAAGTCGGTATTTTTCATTCACTTTCAGCTTTTTCTCTGTAAGGGCAACACGTTAAAAAATGACGATGAAAAAAAGATTGAATCTCAATTTAATACAAAATAACAATTTAGAAAATAAAACAGACTATATATAATTGAACAAATTTATTAGTATATATATTACAAATGCAATAATTATCAATTTATTTTCAATTTGTAAATTAATTATAGAATTATTTTGTGGCGACGTAGCGCCGAATACTATAATTCAATTTATGTATAATTAAAAGTATTGGTAAATAAAATTTTCAATTTTATAAAAATAATAATAATAAAATTATATAATAATATATACATAATAATTAACATAATATCGTTCACAGAATAAGCAAAATCTCTTGTATATTTGTTTCGAAACAACCAACAGATAATCGTATATATTTCTTCAGAAGTACAATTTTCGGGTAAAGCGTAACGAGGAAAACTTGTCATGCGATAATCAAATCACTTGTTTGCCAAGAAATTAAAATACAGTCATCTTGGCGTCAATTTCATGAAAAGAATTGTTTGCCTAATAATTAACATATTCACAGAATAAGCAAAATCTCTTGTTTGCCAAGAAATCTTGTATATTTGTTTCGAAACAACCAACAGATAATCGTATATATTTCTTCAGAAGTACAATTTTCGGGTAAAGCGTAACGAGGAAAACTTGTCATGCGATAATCAAATCACTTGTTTGCCAAGAAATTAAAATACAGTCATCTTGACGTCAATTTCATGAAAAGAATTGTTTGCCAAGAAATTATATGCAATTTAGATAAGATCTTTAAATTTTTTATAAAAGGAAAGCATATTTTCATGTATATTTAGATATTTTACATATAGTTGTTTTACGTCTGTATCATTTTCAGTATTTAATAGTTTCATAATATCATTATTTGTAGTGTTAAATAGTTGATTTATCTTAGATATTTTTACATCAATTTGATAATACAATTTTCTTTTCTCATCAATTTCTTTTCTCTTTTTTTTATTGCGGGTTTCAATGTAATTATGCTTTAGTTTTAATTTTTTTATTTTAATTACAGGCTCCATTTTTAATTTTCTTCTAGAATCGACATCTTCCAAATTTAAATTTTCGGAAATCGTGTTTGCATCTATTTCTAAAGTAGATAAGGAAGATGGGGTGATTGCATTGATTTCTGTAAATTCCGTATCATTTCTATCCATTTCTACATTAAATGTAGAAGTTGAGGGAATTGGATTAATTACGCTTGTAGAAGTTGAGGGAATTGGATTAATTACGCTTGTAGAAGTTGAGGGAATTGGATTAATTACGCTTGTAGAAGTTGAGGGAATTGGATTAATTACGCTTGATGAAATTTCATTTATGGAAGAAGGTGAGCCAATTCTGATATTTTGGCTCGCAAATTGAAAATTTACATCTTCTATAATTTCAACTGACGTCGAAAATATAGCGTTATTATTAATAATTGTCTCTTCAAAATTATTCGTATACAATGAATAAAATAGTTCATCATCATACACATTTCTACGACATTTCGGACATAGAAAATTATCAATCATATTTGATATATGTTTGCTGTAATCTTTTACACATTCTTTATGGTAGCTATGACCACACCTTAAAAAGAAGGGAGTGTATATTTCCTCGTAGCAGATGGCGCATAACTTTTCGTTTTCCATATTTAAAAGCTAAAAAAAATAAAAATTATTTTTATTTAAATTGTAAAATAAAATATCGAATTATAATAAATGTAATTTAAGAATTAAATACTTTCTTTTAGTGACAAATTTTATTTTTTATGTCGATAAATAATATTTTTTTGCAATATATTTGTAAATTAGAAAAATTCTTTGAGGTAAAAATTAGGTAAACTCTGAACGACTAGACTGACGAACGTGACTTGGGATCAAATCCGGTTCCTCATGTCTATAGCTTCAATGACGAAACCATTTGGCCGTTAATGGATCCTAACATTTCTAAAAGTTAAAACTTTATTATTGTTGTTGTGAGAATAAGAAATAAATTTTGAATCACGATTTATTTTTTCTTTTCATTAAAATTATTATCATTTTTTAAAAGAATAATGGATGCTTTTTATTTTTAATTTAGTTATTTTCAGTTTTAATCTTTTGAAGAAAACCACGGAAAACTTCGAACGATGAAGCTAATTGCATAATATATGCAGTATAAAAATTACCTAGAATAAGTTACATTATTTATTTGTAAAATTATATTTATTAGTCATTCAAAAATTAATTCAAAAATTTGTCTTCAATTCTGGGACACATTTCTCAATTTGGCAGTTTAGAGTTTTCTGTGGTTGACTTCAAAATTCACTTAAATATAGGATAGCCCCCCTCTTTCAAATTCACTTAAATACAGGTTAGGTCCCTTTATAAAGAACAATATGGAGTTAAAAATTAAATTACTTTTAATTTTGATAAATATTTAAATAAATTTATAATTATTTTATTTTAATTATAATTTTTTAGACATTCAGTTCATGGATTTAAATTTTTTATTTTTTCTTTTTTTAAGCATAACCATTATTTATAAATTTTATTTATTTTTTATTCAAAAAATTAAAGTTTTTATATCAAGGAATAAAATTTAAAATAAAATATAGAAGTATTTATAAACGGAAATATATATACAGTCGACAGATAAAATATTTTAAAAACTCATTAATACCTTAAGTTAAAATTATGATATTTAATAAGTACTTACCAAAATCGATAGGATCGTTGGAAAAGGAATCTTTTTGAAAAAATGGCGGTTTTATTTATAATATGTGAAAGTGTACACTATTTATATAATTTTATATAGGTTACTTTTTTTTAGTTATCTAAGATAATATCGGTTAAGTCATCACCTTTTCTTGATGATTGACAGTATATTTCAAGATCATAATTTATTACTCTTAGAAGAAAAATATGAAACCTGACTATGAGAAAGTTTGAACTTTTGACCTCAGACATCACATTTTCTCGAAAAGGAAATGTTACAATTTATTTGATTTCTAAATATATCACTGCATTTCAGTTTTATATGATTAATGTTTGATTCTTTTGAGAGGTCTCAAATATATCATGTGCCAGTTTTTCTTTCTAGAACATTAAAAGGATGTGGGAAAAAAGAAATGACTTTTGAACTTTGAAATGTTTCGTTTAATAACATCCTGTTCTACCTCGATGCTTTTATTTTTTAGAACGATTCTGTAAACTGACAAAACTTACATATTGAGAATTACGAAAACACGAAAAAGGTATGGTTTTGACATTTCCCTCTTTTAACCTTTCAATGTGAAATTGAAAAATATAAAAAATATTAATTGTCAAAAGGAAAAATAGATAAAATTTAAGAGGGGTCCTCAATACGGTGCATTTTAAAAAGAACTCGACAATGCCCTTAAAATAAATGTTTCAAATATAGGTCTTCCGTTTAAGTTTTTCAAAAAGGTAAAAGGAAATTTTGCAGTGACGGAAGTTATTTATAATGCATGAAATTGACTTTCTTTTAAAACGGGGTTTTCCGTGAGATAAAAATTTCTATTTATCATGAAAAATAAATCTTCATAAATAATTTCTATTGAGTGAAACAATATATCATATTTGATTTTCTGCGATTAAATGTATTGTAAGTTGATTTTTATTCACATTTGCAGATATAATTTTGGTATAAATTTTTAATATTAAGTTATACCATCATGTTTTTTATGAATTTTGTATTCTTCAGGGACAAAATCTTGCAATCGATTTTTAACTAACTTCCGACCAAGTTATGGATGAAGAAAGATTGGTAATCGGTAGTTTTTCACGAAATCCGTGACTTTTTTCAAAACGAAAGATTTTATTATCTGTAAAAAACGTATATTTATTGTATGAATTGGTAGAAAGCCGATATTTGACAAAGATTTCTTGTTATTTTGGGACCGTCTTCCATTCTCCGTTATTATCAAACATTTCTCCGTTATTCTGAAGATTTTAAAGTTATACCTATAATTTATTCAAAACTTCAACAAACCTTCATTTTTTTTGCTTTTGCTGAAAAAAAATATCGTGAATCTCTATATATATTACTATTTTTAATTAATAATTACTTAATTTTTATTTAATAATTAAATTTAACTTACTCGTATAACTTTTTGATAATTTAACCCATGGATTAAGCTATTAAAATACCGTCATATGTCGAAATTACATCAATGTTTTCTAGGCCTGAAAATGCTGCTTATAAAATCTCCGTTTCTTCAAAGTTGGCAGGTATGAATGAGATTGTTTTTTAAATATCAAATCGTTTCCAATAAAAAATATCTTTTTATAGTTTTCCAGTTTCATAAATATATTTTTCGAGTAACAATATAAAAATTAATTCTCTGAAAGAACAATAGAAAAATAATTACTTAAACTTACTTTATAATTTCAAACAGAAATGCAAATTTTTCACATATAAAAACAACAAGAATAAATCTTTATTATACTTAAACTTACTTTATAATTTCAAACAGAAATTTCAAACTAGCGGTTTATTACAAAAAAACCAATTGTTTTCGAAATGTCTTCCATTTTTGAGTGTCTAAAAACATTTTAGCGTTTCCTGATGAACTTTCAAATTTTCATATATAAAAATAACAAGAAGAAATCTTTATTATACTTAAACTTACTTTATAATTTCAAACGGAAATTTCAAACTAGTCTTCCATTTTTGAGCGTCTAAAAACATTTTAGCGTTTCCCGGTGAACTCGCAATTTTTTCAGCAGCCTCGATCGTCAAATATTAATATCTGACAGAAAAAGGTGTAAATTGTTATCGCTAAATTAGGATATTGTTTTCGAAATGTCTTCCGTTGTGTCTAAAAACATTTTCTTTAATATACTTATGTTATAATTTCAAACTAGCAGTAATTACAAAAAGACCAAAATTATTTGTGATAGATTGTTATCGCTAAATTAGGATATTGTTCTCGAAATGTCTTCCATTGTGTCTAAAAATATTTACTTTAATATACTTAAACTTACGTTATAATTTCAAAAAGATTGTTATCGCTCAATTAGAATATTGTTCTCGAAATGTCTTCCATTTTTGAGCGTTTAAAAACATTTTAGCGTTTAACTTGCAAATTTTTCAGCAGCCTCAATCATCAAATATTGTATTAGTGTTTTTAGATGTAGAATATAAATAATAAAAAATTATAGTTGAAGTTCTGGGTTCGAGTCCCGGATTATAATTTATTAAAATTATAAAAACAATATTGTTTTTGTAAATTTGAAAAAATAATGAGATAAATAATTAATTGGTAATAATTATTAATTAATAATATTATTATTCTGCAACAATAATTTTTCCATCGATCGTACATTGATTGTATGAATCGGCAAAAAATCGATATTTGAAATAATTTTTATTAAAATCTATTAAAAGGACTAGGAAATTCTGCAACAATATATATTTCATCTGAAATGACATATTTATTATTTCGTGGGAAGGGAAATATTTTTCCTGTTCATATTTGTTGTAGTATTTTAATTTTGGTATTTTCTTGGCAATATAGACGATGCATTAAACATAGACATTGATCCGGCTCAGAATATGAAATTTTTCTACTCTTGTAAAAACTTACAAAGTTTCGAATAATTTTTATCGACAAAATATTACATAACATCGTAGTATTTTAATTTTAGTATTTTCTTGGCAATATGGACGATGCATTAAACATAGATATTGATTCGGCTCAGAATATGAAATTTTCTACTCTTGTAAAAACTTACAAAGTTTCGAATAATTTTTATCGACAAAATATTACATAACATGAATTAACTGTCCTTTGGTATTTTCTTGGCAATATAGACGATGCATTAAACATAGACATTGATCCGGCTCAGAATATGAAATTTTTCTACTCTTGTAAAAACTTACAAAGTTTCGAATAATTTTTATCGACAAAATATTACATAACATCGTAGTATTTTAATTTTAGTATTTTCTTGGCAATATGGACGATGCATTAAACATAGACATTGATTCGGCTCAGAATATGAAATTTTCTACTCTTGTAAAAACTTACAAAGTTTCGAATAATTTTTATCGACAAAATATTACATAACATGAATTATCTGTCCTTTGGTATTTTCTTGGCAATATAGACGATGCATTAAACATAGACATTGATCCGGTTCTTTTACTCGGTTATGAATCGGATAAATAGAATGCGGACGGTATTTTCTTGGCAATATAGATGATGCATTAAACATAGACATTGATCCGGTTCTTTTACTCAGTTATGAATCGGATAAATAGAATGCGGACGGTATTTTCTTGGCAATATAGATATCGGTTCGTTATAAATAATTCAGCGATGTATTTTCATTTGTTCTTTCAGAAGATCAACTAAGTTTTCTAATTCATTTTTTGAAAAATTGCTCATCTTCAGGTGAAAACTTTTCATCTTCAGGTGGAAAATCTATGACTATCAGGTCATAAGTCTATGATTATCACAGAAGATCAACTAAGTTTTCTAATTCATTTTTTGAAAAATTGCTCATCTTCAGGTGAAAACTTTTCATCTTCAGGTGGAAAATCTATGACTATCAGGTCATAAGTCTATGATTATCACAGAAGATCAACTAAGTTTTCTAATTCATTTTTTGAAAAATTGCTCATCAGGTGAAAACTTTTCATCTTCAGGTGGAAAATCTATGACTATCAGGTCATAAGTCTATGATTATCACCAGTAAAAACGTTTTGAAATATTTCATTGAACACTTTTCTTTGTCATATATTTATATTGACATGGAAAAATATAACTTAGAAAATACAATATGTAATTAGAATTTTTATATTTGAGATAACATCTCGATATTTCAAATTTCACCACATCTTAGACTTTTAATGAGTCGTCATTTTAAAATGAGCTATAGAAAATAATATAATTAAAAATTTTTTTTATAATCATTAAAATATTTTTTATAATCATTAAAATTTTTTTGAGTTATCTGTCCACGGACCAAACAATGAACTTATATACGACAAAATATTTGACGATTGAGGTTGCTGAAAAATTTGCGAGTTTACCGCTAAACGCTAAAATGTTTTTAGACATTTCGAGAACAATATCCTAATTTACCGATAACAATCGTAAGTTTAAGTATATTAAAGATTTCTAATAAAATATTTGACGATCGAGGCTTGCTGAAAAATTTACGAGATGATTTGATGATTTAGACAAATAGATTTTTACTTAATACATTATTTTTTATATTGCCATTCTGAAATGGACAATAGTAAATATATATATAATTAAAATTTTTTTGAGATGACTCGGACAAATAGAAATGCAAAAGATTTTTACTTACTACATTATTTTTTATATTGCCATTCTGAAATGTACAATAGTAAATATATATAATTAAAATTTTTTTGAGATGACTCGGACAAATAGAAATGCAAAAGATTTTTACTTAATATATTATTTTTTATATTGCCATTCTGAAAATGGACAATAGTAAATACATATAATTAAAAAATTTACGATTTAGACAAATAGATTTTTACTTAATACATTATTTTTTATATTACCATTCTGAAATGGACAATAGTAAATATTTATAATTTAAAAATTTTTCGGGATGATTCTGAAAAATAAAAATTTACTTATATTTTTTATAGTGTCATTCTAAAATGGATCATAATAAATATATATAATTCAAAAATTTTCGAGATGATTTTAAAAATATGATATCATAAAATGTTAAATTATTTACTCAATATAAGAATTTTTTTTAAATTTTTAATTCTAGATTTTTATGGATAAAGATTTATTTTTTTAAATGAAAAGTTTCAAGTGAAAAAACATTTTTTTTCAATATTGGTAAAAAATTTAACGTAAAAAAATGGGGCCGGACAAGGTATTGTTAACCGAATGGCTAACAATACCTTGTCCGACCCCATTTTTTTACTTTTAATAACTTTACTTTTATAGCTTCAAGCTATAAAAAATTGTTATTAAGATATATTAAAAGACTTTAAAAATACAAGAAGAAAAACAAACAAAAATATAGTAACAATAAAAAAATTTATTTACAAAATTTTACAGTTTATATACACATGTGATGAAATTTTTATGTACAAAATAAATAATATTTACAATATATAACACATGAGATGCAATTTTTTTTGAAAAGAAGAAGAAATGTAAGTCTGGCTACTTATATAATATTAAATTATAATTACAATTAAAAAAAATTAAGAACTTAACTTGAATATATTTATAATTTAAAAAAAATAAAGAAAATTTAATTATTTCGCGAATCAATGGTATAAAAATTTAATAAATTTAACTCGGATATATTTATGATTTATAGAAAATATTGACTTGTAAAAAATTAAGTTTTTACAAGTCTATATTTTCTACAAATTCTCTTAAAAATTTAGATTGCTCATTTTGTAAGCGTTGGTAACTCTCATATAATTTATCTAGTTTATAAGTTAAAACAAAAGAAGAAGATAATCTCATCATTTTTTCAATATCTTGTCCTGAACTATTGAAATTAACCAAAGATTTTTCCAAATTTTTTTTAACTTTTAGAGATAATTTTTTAACTTTTGAAAAATTATTGTGACTTACATTTCTTCGTCTCGGAGGCAAATTATGTCGATGGGAAGTCGATGCACGGGAAGTTGAGGTATGGTAAGCTGAGGCATGGGAAGATGTGAAAGTCTCTTGTTGATGATAAGTTGATGGATGGAAAGATGAGGCAGCAGTGGATGAGGGATGGACAGGTGAAGTGACGGCAAATGAGGCATCGGCAAACGAGGCATCGGCAGGGGAGGCATCGGCAGGTGAGGCATCGGCAGGTGAGGCATCGGCAGGCGAAGCGGCGGCAGACGAAGCGGCGGCAGACGAGGCATCGTCAGATAACCGATTCGGAAAATATCTTCTGATGAAACTGAGAGGCAAGTCGGGACTTCCGGAATATTCCTCGTCCTCGGAATGGCTGGTCCGAGGCGGAAGTCCCAACTTTTCTTCGAGCCCTTCGAAGAAAATAGGCTCTCTGCACATCGAACATTTCGCCTGTCGATTATCGTGCACATATTTAAAGCATTCTCGTAAACAGGACTTGTGATATTCATGAGAACATCGCCGCAATATAAATTTATTTTCTTCGTCGATAATTTCCAGACAAATCGGGCACTCCATCGTGTTGATGTTACGGAGAGAAAGCAAAGAAACTGAATGAGAAAACGGAAAAGCCTCTCTATATATACTGCTCGGCCGTTTCATATCGGAAAAACGAGGTCAACGAGCACTTGACCCACGGGGAAAAAAACAGGTTGAGAAACGAGTTTTTTCTCGAAGGAATGATAAGAAACCACTCGAATTTCTCTGGGAAAGTTTATATTCAGGCCGAGCAAAACAATTTTTATCGTGTAGATATCAGATGATATCTTGAAAATTTTAGGAGACACTTGACCTCATGTCAAGGATTCTTTCGGGATAAAGGCGAGAAAATAATATTTTGACGTCTCTTACAAAACATTAAGAATTCTTCTAGACTTTTCCCATAAGCTTTTTGAAGTGGCGCGATAAGATAATATTATTTTTAACTTTTAGAATTTCGATAAACTTTTTGAAGTGGTTTGTTTTTCGACCTACTCGAATATATTATCAAATCGCGATAAGATAAATATTTCTTTTTATAATTTTTCTAGAATTTCCCATGAACTTTTTCAAGTGGTTTGTTTTTCATCTATTTGAGTATTTTTATCATGTCGTGAAAAAATTATCGGTTTAAATGTTACATCAAATAATTTAAAATAACAAAATTGCTAATTTTAAATCTTTAACACGAAATCTTTTTAAATTTTATGATTTTTTTATGGATATTGAAATTATAAAGTATTCGCTAAATTGAAATAACTTTTTAAAAAAAATCAAACTCAAAAGAAAATTTTATTTTATTTTTAAAGATTCTTCTATTTTAAATTTAAAAAAATAATTTTGATAAAACATCTTACAATATGTAAAAAAAATCAAATATATTTATATATAATTAAATTTTAAATTTTTGACAATTTTGTATTGTAGTTCAAAAAACTTTATATTTTTAAATTTTAAATGGCATCAAATGTTAGAAAAATCGATACATGAACCAAATTACCATTTACCTAATTTATATTTTTAATTGAAAAAAAAAAAAAAAAAAAAAAAAAAAATTAAAAAATTAGTTCGAAATCGTTTAAATTATTTTCCAATTCTGCCGTTTGATGACCCGAGCCATTTTCTATTTTCTCGCATATATTTATCAACTGATTTTCCAAATATGTGCTTTGCCGATTATATATATAGTCGTTATTACCGTACTCGTTTTCAAACTCTGTAATTTGCCGATCATATATCATTTCGTTATTGCGATACTCATTTTCCAACTTTGTCTTTTGCTGACTATATATAATTTCATCGACGTCATTATAGAATTTTTTCTCTTCCGATACATTATTTTGAGACGATTCGGGAGACGGTCGTGCAGAAGAGAGCGAAAAATTTTCATCTTGAGAAAGATCTCGTCGCGGCGACGATTCTTCTATGGAAGAAACGGATAAATTTTCATTTTGCAATCGAGGCGACGATTCGTCTTCCATGGATCGGACACTTAAATCCAAAGGTCGAATATCGTCCCGTTCGGGTGAAATAAAATCATCGGGTAATAGTTTCCACGGCGGATTTTGAAAATACGTATGGTTTTTTAATTTCTCATAATATTTTACAAAATCGGGCGAACTCACGATGATTTCGCGATTCAATATAGGCAGTGGGAAATGTCTTTGAGGTGGTGGAGCTTGGAGCGTTTCTTCCGGTCGAACAGAAGGCAATGTCGGTTGAGAAGGTACCAAATAAAATGTCAGTTGTGTTTGCGGCACCGATGCGTTGGTATTTTCTTCCGGAGACATGAAATATTCGGGATGAGTTTCGTGCAATAATTCTCGAGGATCTTCCGTTCGTGGCCGTTTCGCTTCGGGCATGTTACAATTATCGATATTTTGATTTTCTTCGCTTATGTGAGGCGTCATGGGTGGCAAATCGCAAAGTCTTTCTAATTTTCTCACTCGAGCCTCCAAAGGATTCACGCAATCGAAAGGTAATTTCGTACCCTTTCTCACAACGTCTAAACTGAAAAAACATTTTTGCGTCGTGAAAAGAACATACGTGGTACCGGCCGGGATTTCAAAACAGGTATTGGGAGACAAGATGAGTCGATCGTACTCCAATATGGAATCGACTGGAAAAAGTTTATCTTTTTTACTCAATTTCGGAGATTCGTTGAGGTAAAACAACAAAGGAACGTTCAAAACTTGTAGGATGTGACAAGTGTCTTTTTCGACCGTCCGTTGTCCGAAAGTGAAATAAGCTTTCACCAGAAAACAATTTTTGAAATAAAAACCGAGTCGAGTGTCCGCGTTGATCCTCGAGGAATTCGTGGGAGGAATTTTATATCTCCTGATGATTTGCGTCCAATTGATGCATTCTGGAAAAAATTCTCGAAAAGTTTGACATTCTTTGCCGATTTGAATGACGTTCTGCATGAATCTTTCATTCATGGAGCGTTTACTGAAGCTGATCACGTGGTCAATGTTCATAAATAAAACGAATACGTGAACGGTGAATTTATTCAAGATATATTTAAAATTTTTTTCGGGATAAGTTATTTTTCGTACATTCGAAGATAGAAAATTTGGAAATATTTCGGTTTTGGGAAAGACATGACCCGGTTGAAAATTCGAAGAGGATTTAGTTTTGTTGAGAAATTCAAGTCGAAAATTCGAAGACATTTCGAAAAAAAAAACAAAGTTTTTTTTTCTAGGCTGCTATCGACTGAAAAAAAAAGTAATAGGCGACACCGACGGTAGCAACGAGCAGTATGAAATCGAGTCGAAAAATTCCACCCTATTTATACGATTCGAGAATGACCTTTAGAACGACATGTTATGAAACGCGTGATTTTGAAATGCGCGATAAGATAACCTCGAGGTCGTTTTTTCCTTCTAGAACATTCTTTTAGGATGTGAGAAATGACTTCGTGACTCGTTTTGAAATGGTTATTTTCGACACACGCGATAAGATGTGACCTCGATCTATCACGCGTCGGTTTTTTTTCCTTCCAGAACATTCTTTTAGGGTGTGAGAAAAAGCTGACCTCGCGACTCGTTTGAACTTTTGACACGATTCTTAAAATATTTTCGAGATAAGATTATTTTTCCCAACCTATATATAAGGGGGGTTCGCATTTCACAGTCGTTTCACTTTGTTTGCGAGTCTTTCTAGCGATGGTCGATCAAGAATATATTTCTTTAGAAACTCCCAAAGTCGAAAGAGTCGATTATAATTACGAACCATCGACGCCGAGAGCACCACTTTCCCCGTATTATTATTTGGAATTTGATTATGCGGCTACCCCGTTTCCGCAAGATGAAGAAAACATGGATTTTTCATCTCCTCTCGTCGAAACACCCCCTTCGAGTTTAATCTTAGAAAATGTAAAGTACGAAGAAACAATCTCCGAAAATATACAGAATGAAGAAAAAAATAGTTTAATTTTGGAAAATATACGGAATGAAGAAAAAAATACTTTAATCTCCGAAAATATACGGAATGAAGAAAAAAAGAGTTTAATTTTGGAAAATGTAAAAGAAGAAAAAAAGAGTTTAATTTTGGAAAATGTAAAAGAAGAAAAAAATGTTTCGACTTTCAAAGATGAAAAAACGGTCGAAAATTCTGCCGATCCCGAATCTACGGATGAAAAGAAAATTTTTTCAAAGTCGTCTCTGTCATCGAAAAGCGACCCTTCCGATTCAAAAGAAGAATGTCGCGATCGTTCGAAATCCTCTCTGACGACTTCGAAAGAATCCAAAAATGAAAAATCTTCTGTTCTCGGTGCTCGAGTTTCAAAAATCGAGAAAAAAAAGAAAGCCGAAAAAAGAAAAATGATAAAGCCTCTGACTGTCGTCGAAGAGTCTAAAAAAATGAAAAACGAACCGTTTATCGCACCGTCGGTCGAATTATGGAAAGCGGCGAAACAAAAACATTTGAAAAAATTGCCTTCTCCGCAACCGATCGTGAAAAAAGAACCTGCCGAATGTATTAAATTGAAAAAAATTAAGAAGGAACCCGCCGAATGTATTAAATCGGAAAAGATTAAGACGGGACCCGTCGAATGTACGAAATTGGAAAAGATTAAGACGGAACCTGCCGAATGTATTAAATCGGAAAAGATTAAAAAGGAACCCGTCGAATGTGTAAAAACTAAACTTGTATCGGAAACGAAAAAAGAAAATCTTTCTACGAGGGAGTCTAAATCATCAAAGAGAAAAATGAATCGATCGGGTGAAAAAGACGCGAAAAAGAAAATTGTCGAAAATATAAAATTGGAAACAATTCAAAAAAAACCTCAGACTTTGAAAAAAGAAAAATTTTTCTCCGGTGAACATAAATCATCAAACAAAAAAATAAATCGACGTGCCGAAACCGATAGACGATGGTTAAAAAATTATAAAATTCCTAAAATCGATGACGATGAGACTAAGCATATTTCGAAAATGAAAGAAGAAAATGTTTCACCTAACGAAGCGTCAAACGAAAACAATGACAATTATATTTTATATTTGCATCCATTTGAAGAAGATTATGATTATATAAATAATTTTTTGGAAAAAGATGAAAAAATGTCGTGCATTCATTTCGAGACGACTATGACTATATAAATAATTTTTTGAAAGATGAAAAAAAAATACCATTTTAATTATTTATGTATTTTTATATATCTTTTTATAAATTAAATATTTTTTTAAATGAATTTGTCTTATATATATATATATTTTATATCAAAAAAAAAAAAAAAAAAAAAAAAAAAAAAAAAAAAATAAATAAATTGTCTTAAAAAAAAAAAAAAAAAAAAAAAAAAAAAAAAATTTTTTTTTTTTTTTTTTTTTTTTTTTTTTTTTAAGGATTTGAGATTATAAAAGATTCTTTTCGATTCGGTCCGAGATGTAGATGTTTTCATTTTTGAAAATTAATCACTAATTAATTAATTAATTAGTGATTAATTCGTAATTAATAATTAATTAATTTTCAAAAATGAAAACATCTACATCTCGGATCAAAATGAAAAGAATCTTTTATAATCTTAAATCCTTAAACAACAACAAAAAAAAAAAAAAAAAAAAAAAAAAAAAAAAAAAAAAATTTTTTTTTTTTTTTTTTTTTTTTTTTTTTTTTTTTTAGGATTTAAGATTATAAAAAGATTCTTTTCGATTCGGTCCGAGATGTAGATGTTTTCATTTTTAAAAATTAATCACTAATTAATAACTAATTAATTAGTAATTAATTAATTGCAAAAAATGAAAACATCTACATCTTGGACCGAATCGAAAAGATTCTTAAATAATCTAAATCCTAAAAAAAAAAAAAAAAAAAAAAAAAAAAAAAATTTTTTTTTTTTTTTTTTTTTTTTTTTTTTAATGTTTGATGTTCAAGAAAATATATTTATAATGCTGATCGGATTGAGTAAATTTTCAAAACTAAAGATTTACCTTTTGTGTTGATTGCTGCAAATTCAACCTACTTTCGAAAGCAATGGTCGAAATAAAATTATTTTTGAAAAGTTATCGTGGAACTTTGAAATTTATAGGGTTAAAATAATAAAATACTTTTAAGTTATTTTATTTATAATATTTTTTAAAAATAAAACGATCAACTCTTAAGAAAAATTCCAAAAAAAATCTATCTTTGCCTCAATGTCCAACCCGTAATAGGTACTTCACCAGAAATGATGTCCGAAGAATAAGTCGTATGACGGGAACGAGAACTCGACTCGCCGGGTTCCGATAGCGATAGGTTTTTTAAAAATCTCCTTCCCAATCTAGACGTCGCAGTTTAAAAAAAAAGTATGAAATATAAATGTACGGTTTGTCGGGGTAAGAAAGGAAATTTATTTACTGCCGAATGCAGACATCGTTTCCATTCGAAATGCGCCAATCGATTATATAATCAACGAAAACGGAACGCTTCGAAAAGAAAGGCTTCCGATAAAGATTCTAAGGATAAAAACCCAAACGTATCCATTTTACCGCCTTGTCCGTCTTGTAAAAAACGGTTTACTAGAAAAGATATCGGAAAGATGATGAGCCTGAAACATTTAGAAGAGTTTGAGCGATTACACGGCCTCGATTATTCAGACTCCGAACTCTATTATTCCGATTTGGATTACACCGGCCTCAACGATTCGGATTTTTACAGAGATCGGTCGAGGTCTCGATCGAGATCCAGATCTCCGTCGAGATCCCCACCACCCAGCATACAAGCATTAAAATATTAGAATTATCGTAGTAAAAAATAAATACCTTAATTAAATTTCAAAAAATACTATTTTTACATTATTTTTCCGAAAATCTAAATTTTCCTATAATCGACGCACAGTCTAAGTCATTTTGAAAATTTAACTTGTCTTATCAATATCATAAATATATATTTTATTAAATGAAATTATCTTATATTAAAAAAAAAAAAAAAAAAAAAAAAAAATTTTTTTTTTTTTTTTTTTTTTTTTTTTTTTTTTACGTTTGATGTTTAAGAAAATATATTTATGATGTAAATTGGGTTAAAATATTTTCAAAAATGAAAATTTAGTTTTTGGATTGACTGTTGCAAATACTACCGACTTTCAAAAAATGATGTTAAAATAAAATTATTTTTGAAAAATAATTGTGGAATCGTGATGCTTATTGCATAATAATAGTAAAATAAGCCATTTAATTACTTTTCGATCGTTTTTTTTATAAATTTTAAAAAAATTACAATTTTTTTCAATAGATGCACAAATGAAAGTTTGCAATTAATTTATTGATTTTACGCGACGAGTTTCAATATTTCATCATCAGAATACTTTTCTGACCTCATTTGTCGAAATTCCGTTCAGTTTTCTATAATCGACACACAATCTAAATCATTTTTGGTAATTTGCAAATTCGACCGACTTTCAAAAAATGATGTTAAAATAAAAATATTTTTGAAAAATAATCGTGGAATCGTGATGCTTATTGCATAAAAATAGTAAAATAAGCAATTTAATTAATTTTCGATTGTTTTTTTACAAATTTTTTCAATATGTGTAAAATGAAAGTTTGCAATGAATCTATTGATTTTACGCGACGAGTTTCAATATTTTACCATTAAAATACTTTTCTGACCTCATTTGTAGAAATTCCGTTCAGTTTTCTATAATCGACCCACAATCTAAATCATTTTTGGAAAATTGCAAATCCTACCGACTTTCAAAAAATGATGTTAAAATAAAACTATTTTTAAAAATTAAACATCGAATCGTGATGCTTATTGCATAAAAACAGTAAAATAAGCCATTTAATTAAATTTCGATCGTTTTTTTTATAAATTTTAAAAAAATTACAATTTTTTTCAATAGATGTAAAAATGAAAATTTATGCGACGAGTTTCAATATTTTACAATTAAAATACTTTTCTGATCACATTTGTCGAAATTCCGTTCAGTTTTCTGAAATCAACACACAATCTAAATCAATTTTGAAAATTTGAAAATCCTACCGACTTTCAAAAAATGATGTTAAAATAAAAATATTTTTGAAAAATAATCGTGATGATTATTGTATAAAAATAGTAAAATAAGCAATTTAATTAAATTTCGATCGTTTTTTTTACAAATTTAAAAAAAAATTACAATTTTTTTCAACATGTGTAAAATGAAAGTTTGCAATTAATTTATTGATTTTACGCGACGAGTTTCAATATTTTACAATTAAAATACTTTTCTGACCCCATTTATCGAAATTCCGTTCAGTTTTCTATAATCGACACACAATCTAAATCATTTTTGAAAAATTGCAAATTTAACCAACTTTCAAAAAATGATGTTAAAATAAAAATATTTTTGAAAAATAATCGTGGAATCATGATGATTATTGTATAAAAATAGTAAAATAAGCAATTTAATTAAATTTCGATCATTATTTTACAAATTTTAAAAAAATTACATTTTTTTTCAATAGATGCAAAAATGAAAGTTTGCAATTAATTTATTGATTTTAGGCGACGAGTTTCAATATTTTACAATTAAAATACTTTTCTGACCTCATTTATCGAAATTCCGTTCAGTTTTCTATAATCGACACACAAACTAAATCATTTTTGAAAAATTGCAAATTTAACCAACTTTCAAAAAAATGATGTTAAAATAAAATTTTTTTTGAAAACTAATCATAGAATCGTGATGCTTATTGTATAAAAATAGTAAAATAAGCAATTTAATTAAATTTCGATCATTATTTTACAAATTTTAAAAAAATTACAATTTTTTTTCAATATGTGTAAAATGAAAGTTTGCAATTAATTTATTGATTTTACGCGACGAGTCTCAATATTTCACCATCAGAATACTTTTCTGACCTCATTTATCGAAATTCCGTTCAGTTTTCTATAATCGACCCACAATCTAAATCATTTTTGAAAAATTGCAAATTCGACCGACTTTCAAAAAATGATGTTAAAATAAAATTATTTTTGAAAAATAAACATCGAATCATGATGCTTATTGTATAAAAACAGTAAAATAAGCAATTTAATTAAATTTCGATCGTTTTTTTACAAATTTTTAAAAAAATTACAATTTTTTTCAATAGATGCACAAATGAAAGTTTGCAATTAATTTATTGATTTTACGCGACGAGTCTCAATATTTCACCATCAGAATACTTTTCTGACCTCATTTGTCGAAATTCCGTTCAGTTTTCTATAATCGACACACAATCTAAATCAATTTTGGTAATTTGCAAATCCTACCGACTTTTAAAAAATGATGTTAAAATAAAATTATTTTTGAAAAATAATCGTCGAATCATGATGCTTATTATATAAAAATAGTAAAATAAGCAATTTAATTAAATTTCGATCGTTTTTTTACAAATTTTTAAAAAAATTGCAATTTTTTTCAATAGATGCACAAATGAAAAATTTCAATTAATTTATTGATTTTACGCGACGAGTTTCAATATTTCATCATCAGAATACTTATCTGACCTCATTTGTCGAAATTCCGTTCAGTTTTCTATAATCGACCCACAATCTAAATCAATTTTGAAAAATTGCAAATTCGACCGACTTTCAAAAAATGATGTTAAAATAAAAATATTTTTGAAAAATAGTCGTGGAATCATGATGCTTATTGCATAAAAATAGTAAAATAAGTAATTTAATTAAATTTCGATCGTTTTTTTTACAAATTTTAAAAAAAAATTACAATTTTTTTCAATATGTGTAAAATGAAAGTTTGCAATTAATTTATTGATTTTACGTGATAAATTTCAATATTTCACCATCAGAATACTTTTCTGACCTCATTTGTCGAAATTCCGTTCAGTTTTCTGAAATCGACACACAATCCAAATCAATTTTGAAAATTTGAAAATCCTACCGACTTTCAAAAACTAATGTTAAAATAAAATTATTTTTGAAAATTAATCGTGGAATCATGATGCTTATTGCATAATAATAGTAAAATAAGCAATTTAATTATTTTTTGTTCATTTTTTTTACAATTTTTAAAAAAATTACAATTTTTTTCAATAGATGCAAAAATGAAAGTTTGCAATTAATTTATTGATTTTACGCGACGAGTTTTCAATATTTCACCATCAGAATACTTTTCTGACCTCATTTGTCGAAATTGAGTTCAATTTTTTACGCAATCTGTTGAAAATGCCAGTCTCATTCCTGATGGAAACAGAGAGAGTATTGTAAAAAAATAATGAAAATACAATCAAACTCTAATAATTTTTCATTATAGCTTTGGTGATTCATTTGCTGGGGGAAAAAAAGATTTCTGCAACAGATGCCCTTGACACTAATACCGAACGATGTGAAATCGAGGCAACGGACGCGACCGAAAACAGATTCTCTGAAGATTTTTCATTTTGAAAGCAAAAGGGTATAAAACTCTCTTGCAAAACCTAATTTTTTTTCGAATCTGACTCTGTCGAAGTAAAATTTAGACAGCTCGAAGATAAAACAACTTTAACATTTAAGACAGGTTATAAAAAGTTATATTTGAAAACGGCTTCCGAAAGTAATTGTTAATCTGACTCTGTCGAAGTAAAATTTAGACAGCTTGAAGATAAAACAACTTAACATTCAAGACAGGTTATAAAAAGTTATATTTGAAAACGGCTTCCGAAAGTAATTGTTAATCTGACTCTATCGAAGTAAAATTTAGACAGCTCGAAGATAAAACAACTTTAACATTTAAGACAGGTTATAAAAAGTTATATTTGAAAACGGCTTCCGAAAGTAATTGTTAATCTGACTCTGTCGAAGTAAAATTTAGACAGCTCGAAGATAAAACAACTTTAACATTCAAGACAGGTTATAAAAAGTTTAAGACGGGTTATAAAAAGTTATATTTGAAAATGGTTTGACATTTAAGACAGGTTATAAAAAGTTATATTTGAAAATGGTTTAACACTTAAGACAGGTTATAAAAAGTTATATTTGAAAATGGTTTAACACTTAAGACAGGTTATAAAAAGTTATATTTGAAAATAGCTTCCGAAAGTAATTGTTACTTTTGAATATACTCAAGAAAATTCATCTTTGTATTTTTAACATAAAAAAATTACAATTTTTTTTCAATATGTGTAAAAATGAATGTTTGAGGTTAATTTTTCGATTTTACGTAACGAGTTTCAATATTTCACAATTGAAATACTTTTTCCGACATCATTTGTCGAAAATTGCGTTCAATTTTCTGAAATCAACACACAATCTAAATCATTTTTGGTAATTTGCAAATCCTACCGACTTTCAAAAAATGATGTTAAAATGAAATTATTTTTGAAAAATAATCATGGAATCGCGATACTCATGAGATAAAAATAATAAAATGACCCATTTAATTACTTTTCGGTCGTTTTTTTTTCAATTTGTAAAAAAAATTACGATTTTTTTAAATATGTGCAAAAATGAAAGTTTGTAGTTTATTTATTGATTTTATACGATAAGTTTCAAAATTCTATAGTTGGTTTTAAAAAATAATACTATTTTCACTTTACTTTTCGAAATTCGGTTAAATTGTCTATAATCAACACATAGCCTAAATCGTTTTGAAAATTTAACTTGTCTGACCAATATCATCAATATATATTTTGTTAAACATTCACCAAAGATGGAAAAAAAAAAAAAAAAAAAAAAAAAAAAAAAAAAATTTTTTTTTTTTTTTTTTTTTTTTTTTTTTTTTTTATGTTAAAGAAAATATATAAATGGTTCGGTTTTCTAAAAGTCTTCATAATTTCTTGACAAACAATTCTTTCCATGAAATTGACGTCACGGTGATGACGTCATTGTTACTATTTTTAGAAAACTAAATGATTGACTTGAATCTCGGAGATTTGCTTTTATCGAAATTTTTTGGAAAATGAAATCTGGCAAAAACCGATCGCCGCCCATGAAATTTTAATCGACAAGCACGTATCGGTCTTAATCATAGGTTTCTATGGACAAAAAAAATTTGAAAAAACGTACTCCTTTTTTTTAATTTTAATTATTTTTTTTTTAATTTTTATTATTTTTATTATTTTTTAGGTGCGAAACGGTCATTATAAATTCTGCCCATATATCTAAATATTACATAACATGAATTATCTGTCCACGGACCAAACAATGAACTTATATACGACAAAACGATTGAGGCTGCTGAAAAATTTGCGAGTTCACCGGGAAACGCTAAAATGTTTTTAGACATTTCGAATTCTGCCCATATATCTAAATATTACATAACGAATTATCTGTCCACGGACCAAACAATGAACTTATATACGACAAAATATTTGACGATTGAGGCTGCTGAAAAATTTGCAAGTTGGTTTCTATGGACAAAAAAAATTGAAAAGTAGTACACCTTTTTTTAAATTTTAATTTATTTATTTTTTATTTTATTTATTTATTTTTTTTTTTTTTTTTTTTTTTTTTTTTTTCATTTTAAAATATTTATATATAATACAATAGCGTATTGCTAAAAACTAAACGTTTCACCATGGTTGCGGGTAAAGAACTGAGGCGTTATTCCAGTACCTTACGTAGGGATACGGTTCCGTTTTCGTGTCCGAAATGTGAAATAAAAATTTTGTCGCGTGAATACGAAGCGCATTGCACGGAAAATCACGAGTTGGATCGTTTTACACAATGCGTTTGGTGTTCGGGTGAGGTAAAATTTCCTAGATGGCAAAAAAATGACAATGTCGATCATCTTTTAGAATGTTTCAAGAAATTCAAATTGCGTGCGACTTTTTCCGCAAAACGAAAAAGTGAAACGGAAGGTTCATCGCCACCTAAAAAAGAAAAAATCTTACAATTTTTCGATTTCACGCCCATGTGCGAAAAAGTTTTGTTTTTCGGGCACGAGAAAATATCCGACATCGAAGAATATTACACGGAACCCGTTTGTCCTTTGGATCTGAGCGACGAAATCTTATCCGTGCCTTTCAAAGACGAAACTTTAAATTTGGCCGCCGCTTGCGTTCAAAAATATGTTCGAGGAGGTCACGTTTGGTTGCATGTCATGGTGCGGGCGGTGGTTTATGAAAGTTTCGTCCGAGCCGCGGAAAAAGACAACGAAGATAATTTCGGCGAGGGAAGTGTCAAAACCATACCTTTTTCTTGTTGGTGCGACGGCGGAAAAGAATCCGAGGCTCGTTTCAGGCAGCACCGACACATGATCGTGGTTTCGCGTTCTCTGCGTGATTTCAGACGCGTGTGGAAAAAGGTCGTCGTGCCCAGACACGCTATAAAGCCTTATCCCAAATTCAAATGTAAGAATTATAAACGGATCAAATCCGAAATGCATCTGGTGAACGCGATGGGATATCTGAGCCAACGTAAATCCGGATGTAATTTTAATTTTCGCAAGGACAAATACGAAAAATATTACGACGAGGAGGATGTTTCTTTTCTCGACGACGAACAAAAAATTAAAAGGAAACATAAAAGTGGAAAAAATCATTTTTGCATCTCGGAAACATTACCTTCGGATTACAGATTGGTATTGGCGACGATGTGGGACGGGGGCGTCCTAAAGTTGATCGGACAGAATTATAACCGTTGCGATCCCAAAAAATTACTTTACGTTCCCATGAAAAAGACAGATTCGAAATGGAAAGTTCAAGTCAAGAACTTACCGGGGATCGAGATGAATTTGGTGTTGCCGGTGACCGAAAATGTCAAAATTTCCAAAGAGATCACGGATCGCTATTTGCATTTGAACGATGGGAAAAAATTATATTTTGCAGAACTGGGAAAACAGAAATATAGAAAGTTAAAAAAAGACGTCGATTACGCGTTGTTTTACCGAGCCGTGGAAAACGATTGGTGGAAAACTTGTCCGAGACAGCAAGCGTGTTTGGACTGTGCGAAACCGATCGTGGAACGTTGCGAAGAATTGGAAAATTTACGTGCGGAAACCGAAATGCGCCGCGAAGAAGAAATTAGGGAATTGAAATGTAAATTGAAAACTATGGAAGATTTGTTTCAAGAAGAATATAAATCGCTTCGGATTAAAAATGACTCGCTTCAAGATGAAATTAAACGGTTATGGAACAAAATCGAATATTTGAGAGAGACCGAAATCGTTGAGCTAAAAAGAAGATTGTCTAAATATGAAAATGTTGACTAATCATAACCTTTAATGATTCACGGATTCTAAATGGTTTAATTTTTAATCGGGGTATAAATCGAAAAAGATTTTGATTTATTTTTTATTTTCTAAAATTTGATTAAAAAAAAAAAAAAAAAAAAAAAAAAAAAAAATTTTTTTTTTTTTTTTTTTTTTTTTTTTTTTTTTTTTTTTATGTTGAAGTAAATATATTTACAATGCAGATCGGATTGAGTTCATTTTCAAAAATAAAGACTTAGCTTTTGTATTGCTTATCGGAAATTCAACCGAGTTTTGAAAAGTAAGGTATTTTATAAATTTTACACGATAAGTTTTCAAAATTCCGGCGTGATGGGAGACGATCGGTGGGAAATTTGTCCCATACAGCAAGCGTGTTTGGACTGTGCGAAACCGATCGTGGACCGTTGCAACGAATTGGAAAATGAAATCAGGGAATGGAAAAACAAATATGAGAATTTACGAGTGGAAAACGAATTGCGCCGCGAAGAAGAAAATAGGGAATTGAAATGTAAATTGAAAACTATGGAAGAGAAAAACGATTCGCTTCAAGGGGAAAATAGATCGCTTCAAGATGAAATTAAACAATTATGGAAAAAAATCGATTATTTGAGAGAAACCGAAATTGGTAAGCTGATGGCCGAAATAGTTGAACTTAAAAGAAGATTGTCTAAATATGAAAATGTTGACTAATCGTAAACTTTAATGATTCGTGAACTCTAAACGGTTTCATTTTTTCTTCGAACACAAATAAAAAATTTTTTTGATTTATTTTTCATTTTCTAAAATAATAGTAAAAAAAAAAAAAAAAAAAAAAAAAAAAAAAAAAAAATTTTTTTTTTTTTTTTTTTTTTTTTTTTTTTTTTTTTAAATAATTATGTTTGATGTCCAAGAAAATATATTTACGATGTAGACCGGATTAAGTGCATTTAAAAAAATGAAGATTTAGCTTTTGTGTTGACTATTGCAAAATTAACCGACTTTCAAAAATTTTAATTAAAATAAGATTATTCTTCAAAACTAATTATGTAATTTTACAACTTATCATGTAAATATAATAAAATAATCAATTTAATTACTTTTTAGTTATTTTTATTTTAATATTTTTTAAAAATTACAGTTTTTTAAAAGAATAGGTAAAAAATATTAAATCACAATCTTTTTTTAATTTTACATAAAAATTCCATAATTAGGTTTTAAAAATACTATTTTTATATTATATTTCAAAAATTTGGTTAAATTTTTCTATAATCAATGCACAGTCTAAATCATATTTGAAAATTTAACTTATATCATAAATATATGTATTTTTAAATGAATTTATCTTATAAATTTTTTAAATGAAAAATTTTAAATGAAAAAAAAAAAAAAAAAAAAAAAACTTTCGAAAAATGCGGGTTAATTAAAATTATTTTTCAAAACATTATGAAATATTAAAATCATTGGAAGTTTTAAATTCAGCAATCAATTTTCGTTAAGACCAATAGTAAATATTTAAATTAAAAAATATTTTGGGGAAAATTTCGGAAAAATAAAGACTCAAATAAAATTTTACTTATTACATTTTTTTTAGATTGTCATTCTAAAATGGACTATAGTAAAATATTTAAATTTTAAAAAGTTTTGAGATGATTCTGAAAAATAGAAATGCAAAGGAATTTTACTTATTACATTATTTTTTGCATTGTCATTCTAAAATGGACCACAGTAAATATTTATAATTTAAAAATTTTTCGGGATGATTCTGAAAAATAGAAATTTACTTAATATATTTTTTGCGTTGTCATTCTAAAATGGACCACAGTAAATATTTATAATTTAAAAAATACAAATTATTTACTCAATGCAAGAATTTTTAATTTCTATTTATTTTATAGATAAAGATTTATTTTTTTTAAATGGAAATTTCAAGTGAAAAAATATGTTTTTCCAATATTGGTAAAAAATTAAACGTAAAAAAATGGGGTCGGACAATGTATTGTTAACAATACATTGTCCAACCCCATTTTTTTTTACTCTTAATAAATTTACTTTTATAGCTTTTAACTATAAAAAAATTATTTTATTAAGAAAAGACTTTAAAAAATAACAAATTATTAAATTTACTTTTTAAAAAAAATTCCAAGTATTTATCTCAATATGAAAAAAAATCAATAATTTTTTTTAAAGATTTATTTTAAAACTAGTTTCAATATTGGTTCATCGTTCGACGCAAAAAAATGGGGTCGGACGAGATATTTGTTAGCCGAATTTTTTTTTTGGCTAACAATATCTCGTCCGACCCCATTTTTTCACTCTTAATAGAATATTTTTTACTTTTTTCAATAGCTATAGAGCCATTAAAAAACAATTTTTTTCTATTAAGAATTTTTTTTAATTTCTTCTGTGATCCAATCGGCGAAGGCGGCACACTCTTGCATGCTGCAATGGCATCTTTTCGTAGTATTTTTAAATTTGTTGTGATACCCGCAGTCTCGTACGTCGGGCATCGGCAGGTCGTCGAACTTCGGACAGTCGAAATTTTCCAAGTTGACCGACGGTATGCCGAGTTTTTCTAATAAATTTCTCTCTTCTTCGCCACCCTTGTACGCCACTACGGTTTTCTCGTCCGTTTTGTAATTTTTATACAAGTTTTCCATTAAAGGTCCCAACGTGTGCAAATTTCTCACATCTTCGCGATACTGCGCCCTCAAAGAGAGTCCGTGAACGTTATGCGAACAATATCTCACGGTTTTCCAATCGTTTGTTCGCCAATCGTTTTTTTTTATCTCGGGTACGAGATGATTCAAATGAAATCGGACGCAATCCACGCGAGGTTTCGTTATCCCCGCGTAGCCCAACTCTCTCGGGTAAAAAGATCCTTTTTTGTTTTTACCTTTGATGAAAAACCCGTCCAAGTCGATGACGAGACAAATATCGTTCAGATCGATGAAGTTTTCCATGACTCGTGAGAAAAAAAAAATCAACTAAAAAATTTTCCGACGGCAAACAAAAAACAAAGTTTCAACCCCAAAAAAAAACAAAAGTTTTCCGACGGCAAAAAACAAAGTTTCAACCCCAAAAAACAACTAAAAAATTTCCAACAGCAAAAAAAAACAAAAGTTTTTCCGACAACAAACAAAAGTTTCAACGTGAAAAAAGCAAAGTGTGTCTGAGAAAAATAAGCTTGGACAAACTAGTTGCAGACTGCCGATATGAGAGAAAACGCCTCTATTTATACTCAAAAACCCTTGTTTTTACTAATGTTACCCCGTAGATATCATCTTGCAATCTGTCCTTTTGAACCGTTACCAAATATCACGCGATGTTTTTCCTTCTTCCTTATCAGAAACCTATTGACCTCGACCCTTGCTTTTTTACAAATGTTACCCCGCAGACAGACATCTTGCAATCTGACCTAAATACTTTGAATCGTTACAAAGATGTTTTTTTTCGACCTCCTTCTCGAAACCTATTGACCTCGCATGAGATTAATTTTCTCATGATAAAATATCTTTTTTTAACCTTTTGAACTTGTCGGATCCACTTAAAAAATTACTTTGAACCTTTACGAAATATCACGCGATGTTTTTCCGGCCTCCTTCTCAAAACCTATTGACCTCGCATGAGATTATTTTTCTAGCGATAAAATATCATTTGTTTTTTTTCACCTTTTGAACTTGTCCGATCCACTTAAAAAAAATGTAGGAAAATATAAATAAATTTTTATTTCCATTCTCATACAAAGTTATTTATAAAAATTAAATAAAATTTTCTTCGTATGGATAATCTTTTAAACCCGATTCACCTTATTACTTTTTTACATTTATTTAAGAAATTTTTACATATTTAAAGAAAATATTAAAAAGTTATTGTTATTTATTTTATCAATATTTCAAAAATCTATAATTAGTTTTCAAAATTAATTCTATAATTAGTTTTTAAAATTAATTCTATAATTAGTTTTTAAAATTAATTAATTAGTTAATTAACAAATCATTAATTTCCAAATTTTAATTTTCAAAAATGAAAAACGACTACGTCTTGGACTCGAAGGTAAATTCAATTTTCGAAAATTTTTCTGACAGATAAACAAAGTTAAAAAAAAAAAAAAAAAAAAAAAAAAAAAAAATTTTTTTTTTTTTTTTTTTTTTTTTTTTTTTTTTTTTTTAACTTTGTTTATCTGTCAGAAAAGATTTTCGAAAATTGAATTTACCTTCGAGTCCAAGACGTAGTCGTTTTTCATTTTTTAAAATTAGTTAATTAATTAACGATTAATTAATTTTCAAAAATGAAAACGACTACATCTTGGACTCGAAGGTAAATTCAATTTTCGAAAATCTTTTCTGACAGATAAACAAAGTTAAAAAAAAAAAAAAAAAAAAAAAAAAAAAAAAATTTTTTTTTTTTTTTTTTTTTTTTTTTTAAGAAAAGATTTTCGAAAATTGAATTTACCTTCGAGTCCAAGACGTAGTCGTTTTTCATTTTTGAAAATTAGTTAATTTTTATTTTATTTTATTTTATTTTTTCTCCAAAGTATAAAACTATATATAAATATTTATTTCTACCGAATTTTTTCAAATATTCATTTTCCTGGCTTCGAAATGTTATGGTTATCGAAAGCAAATTGCAATTGAATAATTATTTTAGAAGTTAAAAACTAAAGCCTTACCTTTTTAATTGTTTTTATTATTTTTTAATCTTGTAAAAACATGTAATTTATTATTTTTTTAATCTTGTAAAAACATGTAATTTATAATTTTTCTATTCTTGTAAAAACATATAATTTATAATTTTTCTATTCTTGTAAAAACTTATAATTCTATAATTTTTCTACTTTTGTAAAAACTTACAAAGTTTCGAATAATTTTTATCGACAAAATATTACATAACATGAATTGTCTGTCCGTATTAACTTATATACGATAAAATATTTCGAAATTTACAATAAAAAGCATAGAATTCCGATTGGCTAAAGCGATGTTTTCTTGTCCTCGTACTCAGTGAGGTGCGAAACGGTCATTTCTCGGGAAATAAATTCAAGCTATTTTCAAATATAACTTTTTATAACCCGTCTTATATGTTAAAGTTGTTTTATATTCGAGCCGTCTAAATTTTACTTCGACAGAGTCACGGACCAAACAATGAACTTATATACGACAAAATATTTGATGAAATTTATAATAAAAAATCAAAAGCATAGAATTCCGATTGGCTAAAGCGATGTTTTCTTGTCCTCCCTCAGTGAGGTGCGAAACGGTCATTATAAATTCTGCCCATATATCTAAATATTACATAACATGAATTATCTGTCCACGGACCAAACAATGAACTTATATACGACAAAATATTTTTTAGGCTGCTGAAAAATTTGCAAGTTCACCGGGAAACGCTAAAATGTTTTTAGACATTTCGAGAACAATATCCTAATTTAGCGATAACAATCGTAAGTTTAAGCATATTAAAGATTTCTAATAAAATATTTGACGATCGAGGCTGCTAAAAAATTTACAAGTTCATCGGGAAAAACGCTAAAATGTTTTTAGACACTCAAAAATGAAAGACATTTCGAGAACAATATCCTAATTGAGCGATAACTTATCTTGATCTTTTTGTAATTACTGCTAGTTTGAAATTCTTGTTTGAAATTATAACGTAGAAAACGCTAAAATGTTTTTAAGACACTCAAAAACGAAAGACATTTCGAAAACAATATCCTAATTTAGCGATAACAATCTATCATAATTTATCTTGGTCTTTTTGTAATAACCTACTAGTTTGAAATTATAACGTAAGTTGAGCTGAAAAATTTGCAAGTTCACCGGGAAACGCTAAAATGTTTTTAGACACTCAAAAATGAAAGACATTTCGAGAACAATATCCTAATTTAACGATAACAATCTATCATAATTATTTTCTATTGTTCTTTCAGAGAATTAACTAATTTTTATATCGTTACTCGAAAAATATTATATTTATGAAACTGGAAGATTATCAAAAAGATATTTTTTTATTGGAAAACGATTTGATATTTAAAAAGCAATCTCATTTGTTTTTTTTTGTAAATGATTCTGATTAGCGCGGACCCTTGTTTTTACAAAAGTTGCCCCGTAGACAGACCTGACCTCGCATGAAATCACGATACAAATTTTTTTTTTCATCGTGAACCCGTCCCAAATACTTTGAACCGCGATGCTCTCGACCTCACGATCAATTTTGTAGAATTTGATTTCAAATTCTTAACCCCGATAATCTAGTTTATCTTTTTCTCACGCAAAATAATTTAGAAAAAGATAAACGCATTTCTTTTTCCCCGTGACCTCGATTCTCACGAAATCACGCGACCTGATAAAGAGTATTTGATACAAAGTGCAAAAAGTTCAAGTGTTTTGTTTTTTTTTTCCTTTTCGAGAAGGAAGAAAAAAGAAACGTGTTTTTATCGAGATATCAGAGGTCAAATGTCCCTCGATGCAAAGTTCAAAAAGGCGTATATATAGCGACGGATTTTCAGTCGGTCTTTCAATTTTTTGGCGTTCTCATTGCTCTGCATTTGTGAGTTTGATCTTTTTTACATTATTGCGATGGAATGTGTAATATGTTTAGATTTGATATTACAAGACAAATATTGTTTAGCCTGTGGACATGCCTATCACAGGACTTGTTTGAAATCCTATTTTGATCATTTGTCGGTTAAATCTACTTTCGAATGTTCCATCTGCCGAAGAAATTGTTTTTATCGTTGGCTCGAAAACGATTTGAACAAGTCTCGAGTTTCAGACGGGGAGCAGAGCCTCGAAGTGCAAGAAGAGACATCGAATTCATCTACGAACTCTCGAGACGGTCCAGAAAATTTCCAATCTCCTCCAAATGATTCGGAGCCGTCGAGCACCCGCCCGGTTTCGTTATACCTGGAATTGCTCTCTTCCGAAAGAAACTTCGAAGTGCCAGAACAGACATTGAATTCCTCTGCGAACTCTCGAGACGACCGAGAAATTTTCCAATCTCCTCCCGATGCTGCTGAACCGTCGAGCACCGGCCGTCCTCTTCTTCAATCGAGATATTTTCAATCCCGACCATCGACTTCTAGAAGAAATGTAAGTTTGCCACTTTCTGAATCCTATCGTCTAGCTAAAGATCTTCAAATAGATTTTAAAAGGTCGTGCCTTTTACTTCATAATAATAATTTCAATATGATAAAATTAGTTTCTTTAAAATTTAACAAATTGAAATGCAGTGTCCGGGAAAAAGAAAAAATTCAACGTTTATTACTTAGATATGAATTTTTAAAAGATGAAAATATGAGTTTCTTAGCAGAATTTAATAAAACTTTTAATGATATTTTAATGAGTCGATAAATATTTTTTTTTATCTTTTATATATGCAACTTACATTTCTTCTACTTTTTTTGAGAAAAAAATATATTCATTTTAAATATTATTTGTTTTGTAAATATTATTTATGTATAATAAAACTTTTGTTATCTATTTGTATTTGTTTGTTTTTTTTCTTTAAGTTACATTGAAAGTCTTAATGATTTTTTATAGTGTAAAGCTATAAAAGGTAAAAAAAATTAAGAGTAAAAAATGGGAGTTGGACAAAGTATCGTTGATCATAGTTTTTTTATGGCCAACGATACTTTGTCCAACTCCCATTTTTTGCGTTAAACTATTATCCAATATTGAATTATATTGAATTATATTTAATTTTTTTTTTTTTTTTTTTTTTTTTTTTTTTTTTTTTTTTTTAAAATTAATTTATTATTTCGAGTCCAAGATTTAATCATTAATTATTAATTAATTAATAAATAATATTTTTCTATGATTCATTTTCCATGTCAATATAAATATATGACAAAGAAATTTTATAACCTTAAATGTTAAAGTTGTTTTATCTTCGAGCTGTCTAAATTTTACTTCGACAGAGTCAGATTAACAATTACTTTCGGAAGCCGCTTTCAAATATAACTTTTTATAACCTGTCTTAAATGTTAAAGTTGTTTTTCGGAAGCCGTTTTCAAATATAACTTTTTATAACCTGTCTTAAACTTTTTATAACCTGTCTTGCAGTGAAGTATTTCAAAATGTTTTTAATGGTGATAATCATAGACTTATCACCTGATAGTCATAGATTTTTCACTTGAATATGAAAAGTTTCCACTTGAAAAAGAAAGATTTTCACCTGAAGATGAGCAATTTTTCAAAAAATGAATTAGAAAAACTTAGTTGATCCTCTGAAAGAACAAATGAAAATACATCGCTGAATTATTTATAACGAAGCGAAAGGGCCGAACCGATATCTATATTGCCAAGAAAATACCGTCCGCATTCTATTTATCCGATTCATAACCGAGTAAAAGAACCGGATCAATGTCTATGTTTAATGCATCATCCATATTGCCTTGGATCTGAGCGATGAAAATTTGTCCGTGCCTTTCAAAGAAGATAAAAAATAATGTATGTACATATAAAAAATAATGCATGTAAAATTCTATTTTTTTAGAATCATCCCTAAAACTTTTAAAATTTAAATATTTACTATTGTCCATTTTAGATGGCAATATAAAAATATTTTTATTTTTCAGAATCATCTCAAAACTTTTTTCAATTTAAATATTTACTATTGTCCATTTTAGAATGAAAATATAAAAAATAGAGTAAAATTCTATTTGAGTCTTTATTTTTCCGAATCAATCCTAATTTTTTTTAATTAAAAATGTTTACTATGGTCCATTTTAGAATGGTCTTTATTTTCCCGAATTACCGTGAATTTTTTTTTAAATTACAAATATTTACTATGGTCTATTTTAGAATGATGATAAAAAAATTAATTCGTCTTAATTTCCAAATCTTTTACTTATCTCAAAAAATTTTTAGATTATAAATATTTACTATGGTGAATTTTAGAATGATTTTTCCCCCATCAGGTGGAAATCTTTCTCCATCAGGTGGAAATCTTTCTCCATCAGGTGGAAATCTTTCCTCATCGGATGAAAAATAACTTACATAAACATAATATTCTTCAAGTTTGCAGCATAAACTAAAAATGTTCTAATTAAAAATTATTTTTTTGATAGTGAAAGTTTTTCCTTTCATAAACATAATATTCTTCAAGTTTGCCAAATCTATACAGTTTCTTCAAATTATCGGAGCGGTGTTTTTGAAATATTTTACGGTACATTAAGATCGGTGCACGATCTATACAATTCCTTCAAATTATTGGATGGCGTTTTGAAAATATTTCACTAAATACCTTTCTTTGTCATATACGTTAATTGGTGTTGACATTGAAAAATATAAATTAAAAAATACTATGTCCAAGTCCATTTGAATGGATAATGAAATTATTACATATAAATTTGAATGGATAAATGAAAAGTTTTATATATGTTTTTTAACCCTCACTCTTTCAGTTAGTCAAAAATAAATATATTTTCATCTTTGATAACCTGCTTTTCGTCACAATAAATTTATCTGGTTCTATCAATATCATATATATTAAAATTCAACCAACACTTAAAAAAAAAAAAAAAAAAAAAAAAAAAAAAAAAAAAAAAATTTTTTTTTTTTTTTTTTTTTTTTTTTTTTTTTTTTATTGAAAATGATTAAATTAAAATAATTTATTTTTCAAATTGAATATTTATTTGTTTTTATTTTTTAAAATAATTCATTAATCAATTAATTTTCAAAATGAAAACTACATCTTAGATTCAAATAAAATTTATTTTTTAATCTTTTTATATTTATTTACTTATAATTTAAATATTTATAAAATAAATAGAAATTAAAAATTTTTTTAATTCTTATATCGAGTTTTCGAAAATCGACACACAGTCTAAGTTATCATTTATAATAAATTTATTTAAACCTATCGATATTGTAAATTTATATTTTCTTCAATTAAAAAAAAAAAAAAAAAAAAAAAAAATTTTTTTTTTTTTTTTTTTTTTTTTTTTTTGTAGTCGTTTTCATTTCTAAAAAATTAATTAGTTAATTAATCAATCATCGATTAATAAATCAATTATTTTTTAAAAATGAAGACTACATTTTGGACTTGAAGAAAAATCAACTTTCGATTTTTTTTTTTTTTTTTTTTTTTTTTTTTTTTTTTTAAGTTAATTATTAATTTTAAAGAAAATAATTTCTTTGTTTTATAAATTTAAATAATCTCAAGTTTTTAAAAAATTATAGATATCAATCAAAATTATATTATTTAATATTTGTTAGACAAAGTAGCGAATTTCGTATTCGATTTAAAATTTTCTTCAAGTTAGGTTTTTCGTCCATCAACCAAAGGTTATCCACTTTCCGTCTTTGGATACGGTAATTTTTGAAATCTCTACCAACTGTTCTCTAATCCAGTTTGCATAAGCGGCACATCTCTCTTTGGGACACGAAAATTTTTTATTAACATCGCGGGCGTGGTAATCGCATTTCTTTTTTTCCGGCATCGGTAAACATTTAAAGTCGGGACATCCAAAGTTTTCGAGATTGACTGTGGGTATTTTGAGAGAATCCATCAATGCTTCGATCCACGGATCCCCTTTATAGGCTACAATCGGTTTGTCTTCGGTCTTATGCGATTCGTATAACTTTTTTATGTCGGATTTCATATTTTCATATTTCTCGACCACTTCTTGGTCAACGGGGGTAAATGGTAAACCATGCACTTCACTCGTCATATTTTTAATAGTCTCCAATTCCTTCCCAAAAAACTGCCGTCGAATTTTTTCTCGAATTCTCGACCCGTGCTCTTCGTATTCCTTTTCCATACCGGCCTCTTTTAGAAATTCCTTGACACCTTCAAATGGGTTTTCGAATAATGTCTCTTGCATTTTCGTCAGATCGTACCTCTGTGAGTCGTTTGTACCGTCAATGAGGGATTCGTATCCAAATTCTCTCGTGAGAAAGAATTGGTAAATGGGAAAACCATCCATATCTACCACCAAACAAATATCGGATAGAGAAACATCCATAATTACCTTACCGTTTAATAAAATTAATAAAGTTACACGGAGTATGTTAACTATTTATATGTTTGAGTTGATGAAAAAAAAAAAAAAAAAAAAAAAAAAAAAAAAAAAAAAAATTTTTTTTTTTTTTTTTTTTTTTTTTTTTTTTTTTTTTTAAATTGATTAATTAATTAATTAATTAATTAATTAATTAATTAATTAATTTTAAAGAAAATAATTTCTTATTTATTTCATAAATGTAAACAATCTGAAAGTTTTTTAAAAACATTATAGATGCATAATCATATTATTTAATGTTTGTTAGACATTTTCAATTATATATAATTTTTCTTTTATAGCATCATCTTTAACGGTAGCCTTGGTATATTGATCATGTAACCATGCGTTTTCTTTTTTCAAACTAGTTTTTTCCTCTTTTAAAATATTAATTTCTTGTTTTAAGGTGTCATTTTCGTTTTTCAAAGTAGCAAATTTCGTATTCAATTTAAAATTTTCTTCGTGTAACCAGACATTTTCTTCCTTCAAGTTAGCTTTTTCGTCCGTCAACCAAAGGTTTTCCGCATTTAATTTGACATTTTTTTCGTTTAATTGGACATTCTCTTCATTCAACCTGTTTAAGTCTCTATTTTGCAAATAATCCAATTTTTCCCATAACCGTTTAATTTCTAAGAGCAACAATTTATTTTCAATTCGAAGTTCTTCTATTTGTCCGCATTTATCCTTTTCAATTAAAAGTTGTTCGATTTCTTTACATCCATCCGTCGTCATCTTTATTCGTTTTTTAAAAATGATTATTATCTATATTTTTTTATAACCAATATAGGATGTATACGTTGGGAGATGAATGATAACTATTGAAAATTGGAGTCGAATTAATTCGATTGATATTCAAAATTATTATTATTATTATTATTATTATTATTATTATTATTATTATTATTATTATTATCAATCGGTTAAATATTATAATGGATTTTTTTTTTTTTTTTTTTTTTTTTTTTTTTTTTTTTTGTTGGGGGGTCAGCGCTCGATTAATTTTTCTGGTGACTGTAAGAGAAGATTCTCAATACCGCAAAACTAAGAACTCTATTATATTTACGGTACCTAGCAATACAATACATTATAATTTAAAAAATGTATAATAATGATTATTTATTTAAAAAAAATAATAATAAAGTTATTACAATATTTTAATTTTGCAATAAAAGCAAAAAATATATAAAATACAAAATCCATCATGGATATTTTTCAAAACGCCCTAGCTTCTAAAAAATCAACTATTTTACACGGTCATTATGGTCGATATCCTTCTCTCGTACAGTTTTATTTAAATGCCATACCAGAACTGGAAATCGCATCGGAATACGAATTATTATTTTGGTATCGTCATCCCAAAAGGCATTTTTCTTCTCGTCGTCTTTTACGCGTTTTAATCGAACCTTCCTTCGATGCGATCGTACCTCACGATGATACGTGGACCATCGTGCTGACAAGTCATTTGCGACTCATCTGGGATCCCCGTAATACGCGAATCGAGAAATGCGAAAAACCCTCATCGTTTCTTATTCCAAAACCGATTCGAGCGGAAGAAAATCAAAAGATAGTCGTGCCTCCTTCGAGTCACGTCTGGCCTTATCTCGAAAGTTTTTCCGACGATCCAATTCGTATCGATTTGTCTTTAGCGGAAAACTCTCACGAAGCTTATTTAAAACTTTTAACGACCATCGATCTTCTCAACGCATTATCAGTATGGTCGTTATCGATTAGAGAACATTTACGCCGAGATTTAATTGACAAATTGAATCCGAACGATTCAAAACTCGATAATTTTATTATAGAAATTTTAACTCGATAAAATTATATGTTTTTTTTACATGTATAAAGAATAGTAGATAAATTTTCTTTTTAATCGTTTAAAATATAATACACGGGTAAAAAACTTTTGACTCTTGATCGATATCTTATATTTTCTCTATATTTACTTATATAATTGGCCATGGTAGCAACCTCTATGCCCGGACACGGATAAGGTAATAATTTTGATCGTTCGTGAGAATGATATACTTTCGGCACGGGTCTTCCGGTCGACAATACGATTCGTTTCACATGAGGATAACCACAGACGATACTAAAAAATCGATATTGAGATTTCCCTCGAACATAAAATACGGCGTGCAAAGGAACATATTTATGTAATTGATTCAACCAATCGCCGATTTGTAACTTCCATTCGTACACTCTCGGAGAAATCAGATGGTCGCTAAAATAATCGGAATTACAAAAACGATGGGGATTAAATATTCTAGATTTCATATTTGCCAAATCTTGTAATGAAATACGTTGTTGTAAGGGTAACGGTGCTATGCGAAATATATTGACTTCGGTCGGATTAACGGCAAAAGCAATTTCCAACGGTATACAACAATCATCGTTATTGCTTAGCCAAAAGGCTTCGGAAGATACTATAACACCTTGCGAAGACATGTTTGATAAACGTTTGGAAAATCCTATGCTTTTTATAAGGTTATAAAAAAAAAAAAAAAAAAAAAAAAAAAAAAAAAAATTTTTTTTTTTTTTTTTTTTTTTTTTTTTTTTTTTTTTAATAATATTTTAAAATAAACAAACTTTTCCAAGCCATATTATTATTCACAAATGGTTTTTTAAATAAAATTTTCGATAAAGTGCCATAGTTGCCACTTCGGTCGCAGGGCAAGGATAATATAAAAGTTTTGATCGTTCGTGGGAATGAAAAGTTTTTGGTACGCTAACTCCAGTCGAAATTTTAATTCTTCTTACATTCGGATAACCACAAATCCTTTTAAAAAACCAATATTGAGAACGTCCTCGTACATACAATGAAGTTTGTCGAGGAATGTGTACGTATAGTTGATTCAACCAATTGTTGATTTGTAACTTCCACTCGTAAATTTCTGGAGGAATCAAACGATCATCAAAACAATCTGAATTGTAAAATCGATCGGTATTATATATTCTGGATTTGATATTTGCAAGATCTTCTAAAGTCAAACTCTGATACGAGGGTAATGGAGCCAATCGAAATACATTTACTTCGGTCGGATTAATTGCAAAGGCAATTTCTAAAGGAATGGGTTTTTCGTTTTGAATATTCAACCAAAACGCTTCAGCAAACATACTGTTACGTTTAAAAAACATCATTTTCTATAAAATTGTAAAAAATATATACTTAAAAATAATCAAAGTCTTCTTATATATTTGAAAATACAGTCTTAAAAAAAAAAAAAAAAAAAAAAAAAAAAAAAAAAAAAAATATTTTTTTTTTTTTTTTTTTTTTTTTTTTTTTTTTTTTCAAGAATTTATGTTATAAAAAGATTCTTTTCGATTCGGCCCAAGATATATGTTTTCATTTTAAAAAATTAATTAATCAATTTGTTAATTAACGAATAATCAATTAACTAATTTTCAAAAATGAAAACGACTACATCTTGGACTCAATTTTCGAAAATCTTTTCTAACATTTTTTTTTTTTTTTTTTTTTTTTTTTTTTTTTTTTAAATTTTTCTTCGAGTCCGAAATGTAGTTGTTTTTCATTTTAGAAAAATGGGAGAAAACTATGTTGATTGGGAAATCCTTCATTTTCAGTTTCTAAATCAATACGACTCGCATGAATTTTATACATTTCGATTTTTATTGGAATATTAAATTTTTTATAACGTACACAACATTGAAGAGATTCATCACAAAAGTTTTCATATTGATCGTTTTTTAATATTTTAAATAAAGGCACCCTTTTACACAATGTACACCAATTCTTTGAACTCGTTACAAAAACCATCATCTCCAAATCTGTTAAATTACAACATTCTATTATAAAATAATTTCTTCTTACATAACGTTCCTCCGCACAAAAAAACAATTTCATACACGTTAAACACATTTGAAATTTTTCTGGCAAACATTCAATCGTTTCAAAATTAAATCGAACGAAAAATAGAGAAAATGGTAAATAATTGTGGCTCAATATTTGAAAAACATTGTTTGGATAAATCTTGTTGTGAATATATACGATAAATTCTTTTTTAAATACAACGTCTTGTTGAGAAAATAATTGAAATAAATCAATTTTAAAATTTTTGAAATTTTTCCACCCATTATATTTAGTAATTTTAAAATATTTTCGACTTTGACGAACAGCATTCTGTAAAACGGAATTGGGTAAATTTAAATTTTCAATATCATGAAAATTATTAATATTTTTCCATATTGTTTTTAAACAAAAATCTTCTAGAAAAAAATATTTCCGTAATACGCGACAAGATTTAAAAGGATCGATATAATATACCAAATTATTTGTGGGATATAAAATATTTATTTTAAAACCACACGTAATATTTTTCCAAACATCTTTGTTAATAACGTCCGACGAATGAAAAACTATATGAATATGTGGTATTTTTGCATAATAATGTTTAACGCATTCTATTTCTTTTATAACTAGATTTTTTATGGCTTCATTATATTGATGAAATGTATTTTTTCGTTTTTCCAACACTAAATGATAGATAAATTTAATTTTTTTATTTTTATAGTAAAATCTAGACAAATAATAATCACTACCATATAATTCTGTATCTTCGTCATCAGATTTTTCATTACACATTTATATTATATATTTTTTCGTCAAAATATCACGGTATTTTTTTTTCAACAATATTAGTATTTTCGTTTCCCTCTTTGTGCTCATTTAAATATTTTAACATTAAGAAATTTAATATTAATTTAAGATCCTTGTCGTATGATGAAGTATAGTAAAGAGTCAGTCCGATGGACATTAAAATGAAAATAATCCATAACATTATTCGTTCTTATTCTTAAAAAGAAATAAATGTTAAAAAAAAAAAAAAAAAAAAAAAAAAAAAAAAAAATTTTTTTTTTTTTTTTTTTTTTTTTTTTTTTTTTTTGAAATTATCTTATCCATTCATATATTATTTTCCAATTTCTTTAAATGTTGAATCTAAATTATTTCGTTCATGGTATATTTACACAATTGATATTTTTGAATTTTTATGGGATTGATGAACGTCTTATAATATTTCTCAACCTTTTCCTCAGTTAATACTTGAAATAAAGGAATTTGTTTGCATAAGCGACACCAATGTTTCTTACTTTTTACAAACTTTTGAGCGTTATGCGCATCTACAATAGAGAAATATCGATCAATTAAACACTCTTCTCCATAAAAAAATAATTTCATGCATAATTTCATGCATTTCAAACACATACGAATCCTTTTTTTATCCTTTACAAAGAAAGATCGAATATAATAAAATTGATCTGTTAATTCTCTTTTTTGAGACATGTGATACGTTCGACTATGAAAATAGTATGCGCTATATTTGTCGAATGCCGTATCTATTTCAGAAAATAATATTTCAATAGGCTTTTTTTTCAAAGAATCCTTAAAACTTTGTAATAAACTGTTATATTTTTCTTCAAACTGAGTAGTACGTACATTATATTTATAATGTTTTTCAACAGCTTTTTGTAAAAGTCTAGTAGGTAAATTCAAATTCTCGATATCATGAAAATATATAATATTATTCCATATCGTTTTAAAAGACCAATCTTCTAACGTAAAAAAATAATATTCCCAATACTCAAGTGTTATTATGTATTTATTACTTATGTTACCCATATCTTTGAGGATCGATTATACACATTGGAACTTCATCATGTTTAAAATGATTTGAAAAAATTGATAACGGCCAGTAAAGCTTATATATAGCTAAGTTACGCCCACGCTCCTTTTTTTACATGTTTATTGTATTTGCAATATATGCTATAATGCCAAATATTCGAATCAAAGAATACAATGTATTTTTAACCCAACATGATTGAAATGATGATAAAACATTTTCCCGTTTCATTGCAAAATCGTAATTCGTTATTTCTAACCAACCATGATGATCTTCTATCCACGATTCCAATTTTTGTTTCACTATCCGTGAAAAAGTTTCATATATTGTATACACAAATGTTATCGGCATATTTTGACGAATACCCATAATAGTATATTCTCCGACAAAAACGAAAAATGTTACGATTCGACTCCAAGTTATATTTTCATTAAAAAGTTCATTCGCTACACCTACTAATACGTAAGAACATGTCGTATCCTCATCGTAATTATCGATTTCCGTACAAATCCTTTTTATTTCTGTCCCATAATTTGATCTAAATAAATCTAAAATATTTATTATACTGTTCAACACCTCTTTTTCCTTTTTATTTCTAGCCTCAACAACTTCGAATGTGTGGTAATTTTTCAATAAATATAAAAAAACATTTTTAAGAATATAATCCGTGCGGACGAAATCTTTAGTTGAATGATAGTTTTCATGAAACGAAGCCATTTGCCAATTTGTTGGTATTGAACATACTTTTTATATACTTTGTGAGGAAAAAAAAAAAAAAAAAAAAAAAAAAAAAAAAAAAAAAAATTTTTTTTTTTTTTTTTTTTTTTTTTTTTTTTTTTTTTTTTTTTTTTTCACATTTGCCTGAGATAAGAAATAATAAATCTTTTATCATCTTAAATTTAACTTTTTATACTGGGGGGTTTTCATATTTAGATAATCTTCTTTTCAATTCAACAATTTCGGTCTCTCTCAAATACTCGATTTTATTCTGAAGCGAGTCATTTTTGTTCTGAAGCGAGCCAATTTTATCCTGAAGCGAGTCAATTTTATTCTGAAACGACTCTTCCATAGTTTTCAATTTATGTTTCAATTCTCTAATTTCATCTTCGCGTCGCAATTCCGTTTGCACTCGTAAATTTTCAAATTTGTTTTTCCATTCCCTGATTTCTTCTTCGTAACGCCGTTCATTTTCCACTCGTAATTTTTCCAAATCGCCATTTCTTTTCTCCAGTTCTTTACAACGTTCCATGATCGGTTTCGCACAATTCAAACAATCTTGTTGTCTAGGACAAGCTTTCCACCAATCCTCTCCCACCACACGATAAAATAATATTTTTTCATCATCCGCTCTAATAATTTTCCGTTTTTTATTTCTCGGTTCTACAAAATAGATTTTTTTTCCATCGTTCAAATGTAAATAGCGATCCGACACTTTTTTGGAAGGCGAGAGATTTTCGATTACCGGTAATACTAAATTCATCGTGATTCCGGGCAAATTTTTAACTTGAGCTTTCCATTTCGAGCCGATCATTTCCATCGGAATCCAAAGTAATTTTTCGGGATCGCAACGGTTATAATTTTGCCCTATCAATTTCATGACACCCCCGTCCCACATCGTTGCCATGACCAACCTATAGTCCGAAGGTAAACTTTCTGCGATACAAAAATGGTTTTCTTTCCTTCTTCCCACACCCGCTTTTTTCTTTTTCGTCTCTTCGGGAAAATCAATCTCTTCCTCTTCGTAATACTTACCGTATCTGTCCTTGCGAAATTTAAAATTACATCCTGATTTGCGTTGGCTCAAATAGCCCAGCGTATTCACCAAATGCATTTCGGATTCGATATACCTGAAATTCTTACACTTAAAATAAGGATACGGTTTTTTTAGATCTTTAGGCACGGCGACCTTTTTCCAAACGCGATTAAAATCCTCCGCAGAACGCGAAATCACAATCATGTGTCGATGCTGTCTGAAACGAGTCTCGGATTCGTTTCCGCCGTCGCACCAACACGAAAAAGGTAAAATCTTAATATTTCCGCCGCCATCCACCCACTCGTCTAAATCATCCTCGTTATATTTTTCCATAGCTCGAACAAAACTTTTATACGCTATGGCCCGCACCATGACGTGATACCAAATATAACCCCCTCGAACATATTTTCGAACGCATTTAGCAGCCAAATTCAAAGTATCGTCTTTGAAAGGTACGGGTAAAATTTCGTCGCTCAAATCTAATGCACAAACGGGTTTCGTGTAATATTCTCCAATCTCAGATAATTTTTCACGGTCGAAAAAATTTTGTTTTTCGCACATGGGAGAAAAATCGAATTGCAATTCTTCCCGTAACGAGGAGGAAGGTAAAGTCTCTTTTTCATTTTTCTCTTTTGAGATTACACGAAACTTGAATCGCTTGTAACATTTCAACAAATGATCTGCGTGATCCTGTTTCGTACGACTCTCCCAAGTTTGTTTGCCAGAACACCAAACGCAACATCGCCTACTATCCAATTTATGGTTCTTGCAATATCGCATGCAATGTTTTTCATATTGACTCGAAAAAATACAAACTCCACAATGCGGACACGAAAATGTAAATTTATCCCTATATAAGACATTGGAATAACTTTTCAACTTTCTACCGATTTTTTTAATAGGAACCATGATGAAATAGATAAATTTATAAGATTCGAAAAACACGTAAATTTTAACAATGCAAATGTATGTAATAAAAATATATTAAAAAACTCGATAAATTTATAGAAAATATAATAAAAAACAATAAATTTATAAAAAATATAGTAAAAAATCTATAAATTTATAAAAAAACGCTTATTCTTCATTTATACTCACTTAATTTTCTTCTATGTAATTTTACATTGTTGAACGTACTGTCGCTTTTACACCAAAATTTCATAGGCAACGATCGGGTTTTGCCAGATTTAAAATTTCAAAAAATATCGAAAAAGCAAATCTCCGAGATTGAAGTCAATCATTTAGTTTTCTAAAAAATAGTAACAATGACGTCATCGTTTCTAAAAATAGAATGTAGCAGAAAATGTTTTGTGAAAAAATTTTAGTTTGAGAAGCCGAACAACTTATATATATATTTGTTTTAAAAAAAAAAAAAAAAAAAAAAAAAAAAAAAAAAAAAAAATTTTTTTTTTTTTTTTTTTTTTTTTTTTTTTTTTTTTTACGTTTGTTGAATATTGAAGAAAATATATATTTACAATATTGATAGGATTTGAGAAAAAAAAAAAAAAAAAAAAAAAAAAATTTTTTTTTTTTTTTTTTTTTTTTTTTTTTTTTTTAATTATTGTGATGCTGAATTTTTTTGTTTTTTAACAAACTGAAGTTCCAATTCTAAATCTTCATTTTTTCTTTTCAAACTTTCAATTTCATTTTGCAGCTCATCACATTCTGCCATAATAGGTTTTGTACAATTTAAACACGATTGTTGTAAAAAGCACGGAGTCCACCATTCATCGCCCACGACATGAAAAAATAGATAATAATCTGTCTCGTCAGTATTAGAACGTCGAAAATATATCTTTTTTCCACCGGTGAGGTGAAAGAACAAATCCGTGGGTTTATTAGACGGTCGAAAGTTTTTAGAAACTGGAAGTATCAGATCGAGCCGTATATCAGGTAAATGTTTGACTTGGATGCGCCATTTCCCATCGATGAGTTTCATGGGAACTTGCAATAGTTTTTTTGGGTCGGCGCGGTTGTATCGTTGATGAATCCATTCCATGATACCGCCATCCCATTGCGTGACCAATGCCAATCCGTAATCTTTCGGTAGGGTTTCTAATATATAAAAATGATTAGCTTTTCCACATATTTTTATCCCGTCTTGAAAAGTAAATTTACAGTTGGATGTACGTTGGCTCACGTAACCCAAAGTATTGACTAAATGTAATGCAGACTCGATGCGATTGTGTATCACGCACTTGAAATTCTTGTAAGGTTTGTCTTCCGATTTGATTTTTCGTTTCTTGTACTCTTTGAAGAGTCTCTCGGTCGGGAAAACGACGATCATGTGTCTGTGTTGTCGATGGCGCGTTTCCGATTCGTTTCCTCCGTCGCACCAGCAAGAAAAAGGAAGAGTTTTTATTTCACCGCGATAAGAATCGATAATATTTAAAAAATTTTCAAAGACAAAAGCTCGCACGATTACGTGAAACCACAGCCCATCATCATCCTTTTCGAGATATTTCCGCACGCAGGAAGCCGCTAAATTTAAGCCATTATCTATAAATGTTACCGGAAGCGGTTCTAATTCGATCGGCCAAATTTGTTCATAACATTTCTTTGATAAAATGGGTTCATGTCCGAAGAAGTTTCGCTTTTCACACATTGGCGTCAGATCGAAAAATGTCATCGTATCAGATGATGAATCAACTGAATCGTTTTCACTTTTTCGTTTTTCAGCAGCGATTACACGATATTTGAATTTTCTATAACACTCTAAAAGATGGTCGGCATTGTCTTTTTTCTTACCCTTTTCCCACTCCCATTTTCCACACCAAACGCAACAAAGTTTACGGTCCAACTTGTGGTTATTCGCGCAATGATTTTCAAATTCACTTGCCAAAAGACGTATTCCGCATTTCGAGTGCGGACACAAAAACGGAACGGTGTCCCGAGAAAGAACTTTACGATATCCATTTATTTTGTAATAAACCATCATGCAATGTTAAGAATATATATTGAAAAGTGAAATTTCATAGGCAACGATTTGGGTTTTGCCGGATTTTAATTTAAAAAAAAAACAAATCTCCAAGATGAGGAAAATCAATTTTTTTAGTTTTCTAAAATAGTAACAATGACGTCATCATTTCTGAAAATAAAATGTAGCAGAAAATGTTTTGTAAAAAAATCTTACGTTTTAGAAACGAAGTAACTTATATATAGTGTTTCTTGAAAAAAAAAAAAAAAAAAAAAAAAAAAAAAATTTTTTTTTTTTTTTTTTTTTTTTTTTTTTTTTTTTTTTTTTTTTATTTATAATTCTGAAAATTATAAAATAATTAAATTAAAAAATTATAATATCTAATATTATGAAATAAAAAAATTATAAAATTTTAGATATTATAAAAACTAAAAATAATGTAATGTGATTTTTTAAAAAAAGAAAATATATTTATGGGAAATATATGTATTTTATAACCGTTTTCTATAGTAATAGAATATCAAGATAAGTATGCCTAGTAAAAATTCTCCACTTACCCTTTTTGATTTAAATAATGATGCGTTATCAATTCTTTTTAATGACTATATTGCGCTTCACGATAAACTAATGTTATTAAATTCACCCGATTTTCACGAAAAATTATCAAATCCTAATCTTTGGTCGATTCCCTACGATGAATTTTTCGGATTTCTGTATGCGATTCGAATCATGAAACCGGGTTGGTATCTCGACAATAACAACGATGCCTGTTATATATCCGTAGATGAAAAAAATGCGTCTTTATCCGCACGTTATTTTAATTATTTGAACGTTGAAAAATTAGACGAAACTTATCCGTCTCTAGACGATCTGATAAAAGGTGGTATCGATCATGTGAAAAAGGTAATTAAAAATTTTGATTGGGATGATTTTGATTATTATCTTCAATATGAATTTCCGGAATTTTATTTTCCGGTCGATAAGATAGAAGACATCCAATTTTATAGCATATCTCCCAATATTACGGTCGCTGTGAACCATTCTTTGAAAACCCTCCGTTGGCCCGGTAATATTTTTATGGTAAAAGGTCCTAAAATTTATCATTTCAAAGAAAAATGTATCGTGACTATTGATGACGAACCGCATTATTCAATACGATGGGGGAAAAATAAAAAATTAATTACAAAATGCATTTACAAAAATCAATGTTTTTGTAGAAAAGGAAAATATAATCTTTTTCCCATAAAAGGTTATTGGAAAGAAGATAAAAGTTACAAGTATAGTATAACCAATAATAATTTATCTTATGATGAATATACATCGTTGTATCATAAATTATGTCTTTATAGAAACGAAAAACCAAAAAAAGTATTACCCGTTGATACTTTTTGGAAAGAAGATAAAAATTATCTTGTAACATTGAATGAAGAAAACACAATGTATGATTATAGTAAACATAATGTATTTTACGATCAAATAACTGAATTGTACAACATTAAAAAAGAAATAATCTTTAATAATAAGGACGATCGGAGATATACTCATTACTATTATAATCAAATTATTGATAATTAAAAAAATATAGATTCATTAAAATATAGTTTTAATGTCTTTAATGATTGAATAACTTTAATTTTTCAACAAAGAATTCGTGTCTCAAGTTTAATCTCAATTTTTCATTTTCCGTTTTCAAGTCTTGATTTTCCTTTTCTAATTTGTCGCATTGTATTTTAAGGGATTTTGCACAATCGAAACACATTTGTTGGTGATAGTTAGGGGTCCAATAATCATCGCTCACGATATTGCACAACGAATAATAATCTGTATTTTCGATTTCGGAGCGTTGAAAATATATCTTTTTTCCATCCGTCAGAGAAAGGAACAGATCCGTGGGTTCACGAGACGGTCGAAAATTTTTAGAAACGGGGAGCGATAAATCGAGTGGTATATCGGGTAAATATTTGATTTTGATGCGCCATTTACCATCGACGAAATCCATAGGTAACCACAAAATACTTTTCGGATCAGTGAAACGATAACGATCACTAATCCAATCCATGATGCCTCCTTTCCATTGCGTGACTAATATCAAGTCGCTATTTTTAGGTAGGGTTTCCGATATATAAAAATGTTTCGGAGTGCCACGTTTAAATTTTTGATGAATATTAAATCTACAAAGAGATATACGCTGGCTCACATAAGTCAAAGCATTGACCAAACGTAGTGCGTCGTATATAAGAAACCTTTTCATAATTATTAACGTCGGCTTAAATCTTTTCTCGAAATCATGTAAATGTTTACGGGTCGGGAAAACGACGATCATGTGTCTGTGTTGTCTGAGGCGAGTTTTCGATTCTTTTCCTCCGTCGCACCAACACGAAAAGGGTAGAGTTTTTATTTCGCCTCGATAAAAATCCATAACGAATAAAAAACGTTTAAAAAATACACCCCGCACGATCACGTGATACCATAATTCATTTTTGTTTTTTCCAAGATATTTTTTAATGCACGAAGCTGCCAAATTCAAACCATCGTCTTCGAATGTTATCGTAAGCGGTTCTAATTCGATCGGCCAAATTTCATCGTAACATCTTTTGGAGAAAAGTGCTTCGTGTTCGAAAAATTGCTTTTTATCGCCCATTAGAGTAGGGTTGAAAAAAATGTTAACTTATCGGGCTGTTTAGCTATCATACGATGTAAAAAGAAATAACGTAATTGTAACGTAAAAAGTATGTTTTAAATATATAAAATGAAAAATTTTAAAAGCAGCAAATCATTAATATACATATTTTTTTTTATTTAAGTTAAAAAAAAAAAAAAAAAAAAAAAAAAAAAAAAAAAAAAATTTTTTTTTTTTTTTTTTTTTTTTAACATTTTAAGCAATTGTAAGTTTTTTCCATGCTTTGTTAAAGTTTTCGAAATCATTCTCGTCGTTTAAATTCATATATTCATGCGATTCATTTTCTTCGCCCGTATAGAAATTTTTACTTTTTTCAATTACGTGTCCTTTATCGTGAAGGTAACGACCCATTACCATTTCCTGAAGACCGCTTCGGCTATCTAAGAATGTTTTACGAGTTTCTTTCACACCACCGGGAGCAATTTTAATCAAAGACGAAGACTGACGAATTTGAGGTTGTCCGTGCTGGTTATTATCAGATATGCTGGTATAAACATTAGATGAAGCAAAATTCATAATATAACCATTTTGCGCGGATCTATGAAAATGTTGTAATGCATTTTCGTTATGATTATTATCAACCACAATCGAAGTAGAAAACATTTTCAACGGATCGAAATATGATATAAAAGAATAATTATTGTTGAAAATGCGTGACCCTAAATCGAGATTATCTTCAAATGAATTGTCAAAAAATGGTACTAAAGACATTTTTTGAAAGACTAATAAATACTTATCTTCAAAAAAAAAAAAAAAAAAAAAAAAAAAAAAAAAAAAAAAAAAAATTTTTTTTTTTTTTTTTTTTTTTTTTTTTTTCAAGAATTTAGATTATAAAAAGATTCTTTTCGATTCGGTCCAAGATGTGTAGATGTTTTCATTTTTGAAAATTAATTGAATTGTTAATTAACCAATCATCAATTAATAAATTAATTAATTAATTTTTAATTTTCAAAAATGAAAACGACTACATCTTGGACTCGAAGGAAAATTCAATTTTCGAAAATCTTTTCTGACAAATATATAAACTTAAAAAAAAAAAAAAAAAAAAAAAAAAAAAAAAAAAATTTTTTTTTTTTTTTTTTTTTTTTTTTTTTTTAAGAATTTAGATTATAAAAAGATCCTTTTCGATTCGGTCCAAGATGTAGATGTTTCCATTTTTGAAAATTAATTAAATTGTTAATTAACCAATCATCAATTAATTAATTCATTAATTTTCAAAAATGAAAACAACTATATCTTGGACTCGAAGGAAATTTCAATTTTCAAAAATCTTTTCTGAGAAAAAAAAAAAAAAAAAAAAAAAAAAAAAAAAAATTTTTTTTTTTTTTTTTTTTTTTTTTTTTTTTTTTTTTATGATATCAAACAAGAATAATCATCGTCGGGTTTATCCATTTTTGAAATTCTAGCTTCGTTTATAAATTGAATAATTTTTTCATTCATATAAAATTTAACATTATTATCTGATATATTAATAATATCTGTCGTATTGTCTTTCGCAGCGACTAAATTATAACAAATATTATGTTTGGATAACGTTAAAGCCAAACGTACCAAACTGACATCTACATCGAAAGCATTAGAATTGACTCGCATGAAAAAATTCAACCATTCTTTAACAAGATAGGGTAAACGGAAATTTTTAGGATGAGGATGTGTTTCCCGAGCCGAAGTCAAACACCACGTTTCTAATTGGATTCCTTTCAAATAAACTCGTCTCAACGAAAATTGATCGTTGTATTTAAAACTTTCGATTATTTTAATGTTCGAATCTCGTTCAATATCGGTGGAGGTAGCTATCGATAAAAGATATTCGCTATTTATCATAGTTTTTTTCGCCGGCGTACCTTCCAGTAAAGCCTGGGCCAGACAGAAAAAGATTTCTCTGTAAACCAACCCCACGACAACCGTATCCAACACGACTTTTTTAACTTCGATGTCAGTCAGTAAAGTGGAGGATACGAACGAAACCGGTGTCCAAATGATGGCTGCCGGAACATGATTATATTCTATGTACCGATCGTACGGATGTAAAACATAAAGGATTCGATTCGGATTATTTCCGTTAATACTCAACGCTACGAGTTTTCGATTAACATCGGATGTTTTGGATGGCTTAGATCCTTCAAAAGTCAAGACGAAAGGCCATTCTATAATCAATCCTAAAACAAAAGATTCTAGAAAATTATCATTTTTGAAACTATCTAAATTATTAATCTGATTCGAAATATTTTTGTAATAAGATGTTAATACGTCTTGAATTAAAAGTTCCGGTTTTCGAGAACTCAATTTACGTTGGATCATACCGGAGGATATAACATTTGAATTCTTTGAAGATAAATTAAATTCGGGTATCGGTTTAAAGTCGATAAATTTAGGAATGGCTTCGACATCTTTCGTCAGAAAAGGTATATTAAAAATTTCGCGTTTGGATTGCCATTCCGCGACTATTTTAGAAACATATTCGATAGATTCGTCTGAAAGAAAACAAATGCGATAATAATAAGAGTTTTCATTATTTTCGTCGAAATAATATCCTCCGGGATAGGGTATGTCGTGACTATCTAAATATAAAATTGTATTTTTGTAAAAATAAATATTTTCGTATGCCGGTCTAATGGATCCTTGTATATACTGACTGATCACTTGAGGATCTGAAACATAAAAGGGTGTAGCATACAGATGTAACATGGTTCCGGGTTTCACGTCTGAACTAACGGGATAAATCATACGTTCTTTTCCGAGACAAATTGTCCATAAGTATTGTTTGTTAGAAATGACAGAGGCGGGTACGTCGGATTTGAAGAAAGATTTTAAAGCTGATAAAAATGGTTTATTCGAATCGATCGTTATATTACTCGATGGATACATGCGCGATATTGCCCACGTTTCATAGGGCGAATTTCCCAAGTCAAATACGATAATATCGTCTTGTATGAGAGAAACCGGACATTGATGAAATTTACTATAAAGTAATCCATAAGTGTTAAAATTCATAACTTTAATACTTGTTTTGAAAAGTTGCAATTTAGTTTTAATTTTTTGATGATTTGATAAAAAAAATTTAGATGTAGAATTTTTTTATAAAATCACTATAAAAAGAATCTTTATTTTTCTATTTTTGATAATCATGTACTGAACTTCTTTTTGTAAAAAAAAAAAAAAAAAAAAAAAAAAAAAAAAAAAAAAAATTTTTTTTTTTTTTTTTTTTTTTTTTTTTTTTTTTTTAACGTTTTAGATTTTAACAACTCGTTTTCTTTATTTAAGATATCATTTTTGTTTTTCAAAGTATTGATTTCTATACCAAGTTCATCAATCAATTTATGTAACTCGGTAATCGAGTGCTTAACATTACATTCATTAATTTTTAAATATTTATTATTTATAAATAATTTATTAATTTTATGTTTTAATCTTTCATTTTCCTTTTTTAACATATCTGAATTACTCTTTCGTAAAATATCTATGTTTTCAGATAATTGCTTTATTTCTTCTAATAAAACATTATTTTCAGCTTGTAGATTTATTTTCGGTTCCTCCAGTTTACAGAATTGTTCTGACATTTTTTTATTTATTGAGTACTTGATTTTTTTTTTTTTTTTTTTTTTTTTTTTTTTTTTATTAATAAAATCAAGCTATAGTCATTTTATTTTTGAAAATTAATAATTAAATAAAATTGTATGATAGCATTATAAAAAATAAAAGACTCGTCCAAATATGAATCATATTCGAAAATAAAAATGTTATAAAAATCATCACAAATACTATACATTTAAAAAACGTCGCATCCCAATCGGTTTCTTTTTTCGTCCAAATAAATTGGGTCAATTTTTTTTCTTTCCCTACATATTTATGATATTCGTTCGGAGGTATTGATTGTAATGCTATTAAATATTCTTGCACCTTAGATGTCATAAATTGTAAACGATCGTCGTCGTCATCATCATCATCTTTTAAAATTTCATTTTCCCAAATATATTCGGGTGTTATTTCGGGGCGAATAGGTCCATCTTCATAATAATTACGATCCAATTCCAAATTAATTTTTTCTATCGTTTCCTTACTAAGAACTTTCATATAATCATAAGGATCAATCACATCCAAAGTTCCCATTATGAATTCGTATAAAGCATAGATCCCCGTAGCTATGCTTAAAGAATTTCCTAATGTCTCTAACGATAAGGTTCCTAATTTTTTAATACTCAAAGTCATAACATTTTTAAGAACAAGTTTAGCGGCAAGCTTATCGACGATATTCGATAAAAGTTTTGGTGCTTTTCGTTTCAAAAACTGTTGGACGGCATATTCAGAAATGTCTCTACCTAAATCTTTCGATAATTCTATCGTAATATCCCGTAATATTTCCGGATCTGGAGAAACAGAAGAAATTTGTTCATTGTCAACGATCGAACGTTTGAATCTTTTATTTTTTTTATAATTCATATAGTTTGGAATGGGTGGTGGACGGTCTTTCAAAGGTTTTAAATTACCCACTTTAGCCGCTCGGATGGTCGTCGTTCCTAACAACCATTCTCCAAATTTTTGTCCGTCGGAAGACACGCAATCACCGTTTACAAAATCTAAACCGTACGCATCGCAATAAATTTTGTTAATTTTTAAATGACCATTGACGATATCCAATCCACCGTGAAAAACGTGCCTCGATGCCCTTTGAAATAGTTTTTCGGGCATCGAAGCGAGAGATTTTTTCAGAGGATTCGAAAGTAAGCAAGATCCATCGGGCGTCCATTCCGTATCTATAGTATGATCTTTACAAGACGCTTGACACGCAAATTCGTATTTGTTACCGATTCGGATCCATTGTAAAGGATCGTTTTCGGTACAATTTTCTAAATTTTTCTTAAAAGGAAAACATCCGAATCTTTTACAGCCCGTTTCATCCAATTTGTTCCGCACCACAACAATACATTTATCGGCTATGGAAGAAGGTATAAAATAATCGTCGTGGGTAGCCGGTCGCGTTTCTAAAATTGCGTTTTGAAAATAATGCGGAAAGTTTATTTTATATTTATCCATCATATAAACTTTGGTGAGTTCGGTAGCATAGCGTAAAGCGTGTGTGTATTCGGGTTTATTCATAACATAAACAAAAACTTTATTTTTCTTTCGATAAACAACTATTTTCTAACGCGGGACCTAATCCGAAAGGAGATGCGACACCCTTTCCCGTCAAAAAAACCGGATCGTCTTTCATGGTAAACGATACGCAACAATTTTTCGTAGAAGAGGAATCGTAAGGTTTTTCGATAAACCAACAATTACATTCGAGTGTCCTATACCACACTCCCCCAATGAGTTGTGCACGAAATCTTCTATATTTGTTTCGAAACAACCAACAGATAATCGTATATATTTCTTCAGAAGTACAATTTTCGGGTAAGGCGTAACGAGGAAAACTTGTCACTCGATAATGACTACTATCTTTTTTCACTAAAATAGTCCGTCCGCGAATAGCCAAATTATTTCGAGTATTGCACGCACAAGTTTCGGTTCGATCGAACAAAGCATAAGGATCAATTGGATAATGAATTATATCGACGAGTTTTACCTCGTAAACCCAATTTATAAATTCTTTGGGTACGCTTACGGGCACGATTAGCGAAACGTACGCCATAATCGAAATTATAAATTTTACAACGTATGGTAATAAAAGATCCTTGATAATGCCAAGAAGATACAGGAAAAATTTTAAGAGTAATGCGTCCCGAATAAAAAAGTCGGAAGTAAGTGAGAATGTAAAAACCTAATAATCTAGAATTGAAAGCTAAAGCCGAATTTCTAACTTTAATACGAAAAGGTACAAAAGACATTTTTTGATTGAAATTGCATTTTTATATTTGTTTTAAATAGTTAAATTGAAAAAAAAAAAAAAAAAAAAAAAAAAAAAAATTTTTTTTTTTTTTTTTTTTTTTTGTGAAAAGATTTTCGAAAATTGAATTTTCCTTCGAGTCCAAGATGTAGTCGTTTTCAATTTTGAAAATTAATTTATTGATTGATGATTGGTTAATTAACAATTTAATTAATTTTCAAAAATGAAAACATCTACATCTTGGACCGAATCGAAAAGAATCTTTTTTATAATCTAAATCCTTAAAAGATTAAAAAAAAAAAAAAAAAAAAAAAAAAAATTTTTTTTTTTTTTTTTTTTTTTTTTTTTTTTTTTTGTCTGAAAAGATTTTCGAAAATTGATTTTTCCTTCGAGTCCGAGATGTGGTCGTTTTCATTCTTGAAAATTAGTTAATTTATTGATTGATGATTGGTTAATTAACAATTTAATTTTCAAAAATGAAAACATCTACATCTTGGACCGAATCGAGAAGAATCTTTTTATAATCTAAATCCTTAATTAAAAAAAAAAAAAAAAAAAAAAAAAAAAAAAAAAATTTTTTTTTTTTTTTTTTTTTTTTTTTTTTTTTTTTTAAGTAAGATGAAACATTCTACTTATCAAACATTATATCGAGCTCATTTAGGCGTTGTTAACGAAAGAGATTTATTAGAATCTCGAAATCAAGAATCCGATCCATTTTATCAAAACCTTATCGATCTGGTTATCGAAAAAAATGTACCCATTATTCCTTGGGATAACGACCCATTTAAAGCGAATTTTCTTTCTGGTTCTCCCCGTCAAAGATTAGACGAAACATTTTTCGCTTTCGTTTTGAGAATAGCAGCCATTATTAAAGAAGAGGCATATTTACGCACATATCAAAAACCGGAATCTCATCAAGTCATCATAGCATGGATTTCAATTTTACGTAGTACGATATTTTGTGGTTTAGGTTTACTCTATAATATCAAATGGACTCCCGAATCTATTTTTCTTCATCTCGAACCCGCCATCGTGAAAATTTACAGCAAAGGCGATGCTTCGGCATTACGTCAACTCATGATTAATTTGAACATAACTTTTAATCAGGAAGAAGTATCTTATGCTGCCGAACGTTTTTTCGAAAAATTAAATTTTTTACAATTATCGCAATTCAGTCCTTTTTACTGGCGTTTCTTACATTGGATGGCCGAAGCCGTTGCGTTAAGGAAAGACGAAAATGCCATTTTATATAAAAATGAATGGAAACAATTATTGTTGGGACCCATTTATAGAACTCTTCGATGCGGAATATGTATGATACATTTCAAGAATATGTTGAATGAACATAAAATGCAATTATTGAACGAAAATGATAAATGGCCTCGAATATTTTTCGAGATGCATAATAAAACTCATCAAACCAGACGGGAAAATTATAAATTATTACAAGAACCCGATTATACCGAAACTCAGTACGAAGCAGATTCTGAATTTATGCGCCAAGCTTTATTGGCATCGAAATAAGACGATCTTCCTGAATTTTTCATTTTTCTAATCGTGTTGACTTGCATTTTATTAAACATTGATGGAGTTACGGCTACGCGGTCTTTAAACGAAAGAACGGTACAATCTCCGACGAATATTGGAACCGACATCCACCAAATCAGAAAAAGATTTTTTTCTATTTTTTCTGAAATATAATTATCATCATTATAATTATTATTGTTTAACGAGCTACAAATCGTAGAATCACATAAACCACCATATGATCCATAATAGAGATTGGGATTTATTAATACAAAATTCGGTGCCGGATTTGTTTGTTCCGGATCGATCGCATATTTAGACAGGTTATCATTTTGAAAACATTTAATTAATTGATCAATTGATTGATATGGTATATAAATATAAGACATGTTATTTGAAAAATTAATAGTTTGAAAATAATTTTTGAATTTCTTTTTATATTTAAAATAAATCAATCGTTGTGGAGAAAAAAAAAAAAAAAAATTTTTTTTTTTTTTTTTTTTTTTTTTTTTTTTTTTTTTATTATATTAATTTCTTAATTATTAACGTATCGATAAATTCTGTTACCTTCGATGAATCCTTTTTAATAAATTCTTGAAAAATTAATCCTTCATCTATTGTAGGACAAAATAAAGATTGTTTTACAAAAGACTTTTCGGTCATACAATCGATTCTTCCCGTAAGAGTTTCGTCTTCTATCCTCGTTAATTCTCTTCGACACGGAGATGTTTTATCATTATTATTCAAATGAAAATAAGTACCACACTCGCAATATTTTCCATTCCAACCCATAAAAGGATAAGGATTAGGAATGTCTCTCAGACAATAATCTATTGAACATGTAAAAGGAAAAACGGAAATCATGGGTGTTCCATCTAAAGATTTAGATCCGCAATTACATCGGAACCTAAGATCATTTCCTAAAGGTTCGTAATAATCATCGATATTATCCCCCGCTTCTTCATTTTTTAAATGATCCCATAAAATATTTAAATTGTTATCTTTGGCTTCTTCATTTTTACAAGCTCTTTTCTTATCGCCTTTAAATATGACTTCATTCAACGGTAAACACGACCATCCTGCTAAAGAAAACATATGATAATTAACTTTTAAATTACAATTTTCTATACCTTTTGGTAAACAATAGGTTCCGGAATTTAATTTTTTATTCATAACATATATACGCTCATCGCGGTTATTATCGGTAATATGAAAAGGTACAAATTCGGTTCCATTAATACAAAATTTATTACAATCGCATGGTTCATTCGACGGACATTTAAACCCTTGTAAAGGACATATGGATTTCGTGATCGGATGAATAACTTTTTCGAACCAATCGATAGGTCGATCTTTATTGGTGAGATTAGGTTTGTAATATAAATTAATCAACGTTACTAAGATGATGAGGAGCAAAATCAAAGAAATGTATTTATTCTTTGCCATTCTCTGTTTAGTATTCTTGGCTTTCAATCTAGAAATTGTACCGGGTCGTCCATGGCACGGAAAATATATTTTGATATGGAAATGGAACGAATTCACACTTTTAAGAATCATTCCTCAAGATATTTTCATTTTAATCGATAAAGATTTATTATACAGATATTTATCGACCAATTCCAAAAATACGTATATTTCAGCAATTCGTTTGGACACACGCGTACAAAAAGAAATTTTACATTATCGATATTTACTAGATTGGATAAAACAACCACCCGTCGTTAAGCCTTATCCGCCAAATTTGTCAAACGAGTACGAAATTTTGAACCACGTTGCAAAGTCTTTGACATGATACGACAAAAACAATCGTAAGAACCCGCCGTATAAATTTTTAGGTTAGGATGATTTTCACGCAATTCTAAAAGAATTTTTTCGGAATACCATAATTTATATAAATACACAAATTGAATATCTGTCAATTTTAAATATAAATGAACAAATTCTAAACCGACATTACAAAGTGTATTGTTGTGTTCTCGTTTAACCCGGAAAGGATAGTATGGAAAAATGGATACAAATCGAGGCACATTATTAATTTGTGTGTTTGTAAAAGTAGTTAAAATTAAACCTTTAGCTCGGGGAACCAAACGGGTTAAAACGGGTTCGGTAGGATCAAATGCTACAAAATGGCTCAAGTTTGAATTTATTTCGACAACTTCTAACCAACGTCGAATAAAATATTCAGTTTGAAGTTTTTTCCCATATGGTTTAAAAAGTTTTAAATAATGTTCTCCAATCTTTATTTTTATACGATTAGAAAGAGGCATGATGAGATTTTTATAAACAATTTACAAGCTTTAAAGCTTTATTATATCCAAAAAGATTAAAAAAAAAAAAAAAAAAAAAAAAAAAAAAAAAAAATTTTTTTTTTTTTTTTTTTTTTTTTTTTTTCTTAAATTTTTTTCACCAATTTTTGTTTGTGTTTCATTTCTTCATCTCGTTTTCGTTTACATCCTATTTTCTTATTCGTATTTGTATTTTTCTTTTTTGATTGACGACCTTTCTTTTTCTCTTTATACAAATGATCGTTAATTCTAAATGTATATTTTAAACCGGGTAGTACCAACAAAATTAAATTTCTGCCAGTAGCATGTTTATGTAAAAGTTCAGCTCGAGTAAACCGTTCCCAACACGCATTATTTAAAACCATATCGGTATAAAATTTTAATTGCGGATCAGGTAAGTTCCAATAAGCAATATTTAATAACAAACAGAGTGTTTTCTTTTGACTTATAAATAATTTTTCATAATTAACACTTTGACAATCTTCCACATCCACTATCCAATTAGACACTTCTTTCTCACAAACATCTGCTCTGCAATATGTAAATTCTATATGTTCTTGAGCTTTATCCGGATATTTTTTTAAATATTTTACAGATGCACAAGATAATGATTTGTATTCGTTTAAATTTTTTATTTTACGATAGATTGAGTATTTTTTAGGATTTCTACATAAATACCTAGCTTCGAGAATTGTTTCGACCCAAATGATCCAACCATTACTTACGGTTCTTTTTTTAGGACATTCAAAAATGGAATGCCAAACGTTTTCTTTAATTTTATTAGTCATGTGCGTAGTAAGATCATTAATTTTCTTTTTAGAAGCTTTATCGACAAGATCGAAATCTTCGGACGTTTTGTAAATATATCTCTTTTTCGATAAAACGATCAGTTCTTTCATTCGTTGTTCATATTTTAATTCTCCGTGGGATAAATTTAAAAATGCATTGATTTGATCGCAGTTTTCATATGGCCACTTATGAACCATTAAACTATCGGTATCGGCATAACAAATATCGTATCCCAAACTTTTTATATAATGATAAGATCCGAGTAATTGATAACGCGCAATAGCGACAGTGGCCATTGCTATTGGAAGATAACCTATACGTGAATTTTTATTACCCATGACTCCGTAGAGCGAATTCATTAATATTTTTATACTCAATTGAGCATTGTAATGATAAATTTTTTTAGTTTTTTTCCATTCTTCCTGATGATACTGTCTCCTTTTTATGAAATGACTAATAATTTTAGGTAAAAATGCTTCTGCTTTCGTATTGATAACGATGGCGCAATCATCTTTATCGGGATCAAATTTCGGATAGGAAAAATTCGATACTTTTATCGTTTCCGTTAAAAAATCGGCGTCGGAATGCTCGCGATAAGGAATAGTGGTCATTTCTTGATACACCTTATTGGACAACCATTCGTCACGGGATACGATAGTACAAGTTCCATAACATAAATTTAAATTCATTATGGCAGAAGGATACATGCTCGTAAAATCCATATTGGACACATCTTTATAGGTTTTTTGAGGTACGCAAAAATTTAAAGCACCTTGGTAAGTTTTTCCTTTAAAAAATTGCATAAATTTTTTCTCATATTTAAAAAAATCCATATTGGCAAAATATCCTAGACGTACACCGTAAGATTTAAAAAATTCACACCAATAACGAGAATTTCCGTAATGAAGAGCTTCCACAGCATTGTATGGAATGATATTCGCACGTTGTATTAAAAACGATATCACTTCGAATTTTATAAAGAGACGATACACTAAATCTGAATCTTTTAAACAATATTCTAAATACGTATGAAATGTTGCAAACTCCCACGGTTCTAAATTTTTGGGTAATAACGCAAAACAATTTTCAACTTTCATCTCTTCCAACAAGTCTACGGCCAAACTATTTCGATACCAACCCCATATTCCCGTAGGATTGACCGCCATTTTCGTTTCTCCCGATAATTTCGCACGAGCCACATCCTCCACCTAAAACTTTGACATTTCGAATTGCAAAATGTTTTAAAAAAAGTATAAAGATCCAATACGATTTTATCTTTATAAGTCGTAACTATTTCGGTACCCACTCTGAAAGAAGTGTAAAAATTGAGCACGGTTTTCAGTTTCAACCATACGAGTCTCACGAAAATAAACGGAAAATCATAATTATTAATATTGTAACCCGTTATAATATAAGCATCGTCTATCAAAGCATGAAATTGAATTAACATTTCAGACTCTGTGGCAAAAACATATTCGAATTCTCGTAAAGGTTTTTTCAATCCATCCGGACGTGTATACAGTACCCATTTTTGAAATCCTTGTCTTTTACTCCATTTGATTACACTTATCATAACGGTAATATCCGATTCCAAATAACCTTTAGGAATATGATTTCCTTTCAATGGAACGGATTCGATATCAAAAGCGGCTATAATCCAATCCGGTTCATCTATATTATCGCGAATCAATTGTAAAGAATCTATTAAATTTCGAGAGTTTTCTCGTATTTCATACCAATTATAATAAAAAGAATACGTATCGTATAATGTACAAAAATCAATATAAAGTCGCGTCATCCATTCCTCAGGGCGAAAAAAATTAATTTCATAACGATTGAAAAATTGGCCGATATTTTTATGGGGGATAGTCGTATATAATTTGTAAAGTGGTTTTGACAAATAATCCAATTTATTTAAAGCTAACCTTTCTTCAAAGTATGGTAAAACATCTTTAGAATTTCCTATTTCCCGATATACGACATTATGACCCGGAAAATATTCTTTTATATCACGAACCAAATTATCGATGTTATCGTAACATACTCCAATCCATTCTTCATAATAACGTTGAATTTTCTTTTCAAAATTTCCATCTTTGTTTAATAAAGTAACTTGTACTTCAATAAAATTTTTATATCGTTTAACAAGTTTCCAATTTATAGCAAAAAACATGGAAATGTTTAGACAATATTTATTTAATATTTATGAATTCGGATAATTTTAAATCAACTTTTAAAGATTTTAAGAAAAAAAAAAAAAAAAAAAAAAAAAAAAAAAATTTTTTTTTTTTTTTTTTTTTTTTTTTTTTTTTTTTTTAATCAATGAATAAAAAATATAAAATACGGTTTTTATTTGAATGCAAGATATAGTTGTTTTTATTTTGAAAAATTAAATAATTTTTCAAATTGAAAATTTAATTTTCAAAAAACTTTATAGTCTAAATTCTATTTATATAAAAATATTTTGTGTAATAAATTTTCCATTCGAGTTTAAAATGTAATTGTTTTCATTTTTGAAAATTAATTAATTTTTAATTAATTATTAATTAATTAGTTGTTCGATAATTATCAATTAATTTTCAAAATGAAAACGACTACATCTCGGATTCAAATAAAAATTTAATTTTCAAAGATCTTTTATATCCTATATTTACCTTGAAAAAAAAAAAAAAAAAAAAAAAAAAAAAAAAAATTTTTTTTTTTTTTTTTTTTTTTTCCAAAGATTTAGATTATAAAAGATCCTTTTCGGATAGGTCCAAGATGTAGATGTTTTCATTTTTGATTTTTTTTTTTTTTTTTTTTTTTTTTTTTTTTTTTTTAGTTTTTAACTTTTGCAATTTTTTCACAGTTTTTGCATTTTTTATACAAAGTAGGAGTTTCGTCTATTGCTCTATCTTGAATTAATAAAGAATAATAGACGGGCGTTTTACAACATTGTTTGTTAGGAGAATATTCAAACCATTTTTCACATTCAGCTTTTGTAAATAATGATTCCATTTCTTAATTAAAAAAAGATGATACAATTCTTCTTCTTGTGTTTATTATTAATCTATTATTGGTATTTCTATGCATATGATATTCAAAATATACAGAAACCCTCAACGGGATCCCCTTCTAAACCAAAACCATATAATTTACAATTTCATTCGAAAAAATCTAACCATTTTCAATTTTTAATTAATGGAAAAATGGTTTGGGAACATAATTTGCCTAACGATACTTTTATATTTCATGAAAATAAAATTGTCGCGATCGATTCATGTCATGGCGCTCAAAACGGCTCCTTCGTTCCAGCTCAAGGTAAAGTTCTATACGAATATTTAAAACCCAATCCCGAAATTAAAAACTTTTTCGATTTTAAAAACGACAGTCAATTTACCATTCAAAAAGGTTCCGTGTTTTATTTCGAATGTTTAAATGGATACATTGAAAAACTTCACATTTGTCCTTCCGGTTCAACGCTCATAGCAAATATATGTAAACCTGTCAATTCTTGTACGAGTAAAAAAGATGGAACTTTACTTCCCCATCTCATCGCTTCCAAATACATTTTATGTTCTAAAGGAGAGGAAATTATTAAAGAATGTCCCAAGGATGAAATTTTTCATCATAACCGATGTGAAAGCATAAAAGATTTAAATCATTACTGTAAAATTTTTCCAAATGAATCATTTTTGCTCAACGACGAAACTCGAGTCGAATGTCATAACGGAAAGCCCGTTTACGTTACTTGTAAACGAGGAACCAAATTTATCAATAATAATTATTGCGAACCAGCCTATTGTATCGGAAAACCGGATGGTAGCAAATTACCTCTTTCTACCCGAAAAATGGATCCGTTTAATTTTATACCGGGATATATGACATGTCGACAAAATAAAATTGATACGATTGTAGAATGTCCACAGCACTGGAACGAAAATTTGTCGCACGGTGATAATTTAACATTTTTACCTATGGTTTTTGATGGCGAAAAATGTTCAATTCCCGTATTTTGCGAAAACGTTTATGCTAACGATGATCCAGACGTTATAGTACCCGTCCACGAATTCACCAAACACGTTAAAAATTGGAATCTGTCAAAATTATTAGATCACGCCGTCGGTTTTGCGTGTGAAAATAATATCAGAAAACGAAAATTATTACCTGCAGACTCACGAATTTCAAAACGATTCAAAATCGAACCCGCCTGTAAACCATCGATGCCCGATTTCTTATTACCCATCTATGGTGATTTTAAACATTTTTACGATTGTAATTCGAAAAACATTGTTTCTTGTCCCGATTCTACATTTTTTAACGGAATAGCTTGCGTTCCCGAACCAACAACAACCGCCTTTGAATACAAAGGGTTGCCTTTATTTCATTTCGATTCTTTGAATTTCGAATCTTGGATTAAACCATGGGATTATTCTAAAGAGCCCGAAGCCGCTTGTAAAGAAGAAGAAAATCCAGAATTTAAATATATACAATTATATAATATTTGTTCCCATCTCGATTGTGTAAAATATTCTTTCGTATCTCAAATTCCGGATATAGCTATTCTGTTACCTAAAGAACAACGGGCAAAATGTAAGTTTTATGAAGATGAAAAACGATTGAAAAAAGAACCGGTGGATTTCGACTATCATTTTTGGACTCAAAAGGTAATAATCGATGGGGAAAAAGAAGAAAATTGTACGCCGGGACAAAAATTAAAAACGGGAAATTTTATTTGGGATAGTACGATATTTGCCACGTGTAATCTAAATCAACCATTTATTTTTTGTCCGTCCACGCATAGTCGAAGCATCGTTCCGATACCCGGTTCCGATTATTATGCTTGCGAACCTCCCAATTCGACAGATTACGTATTTAACCGAGCAGATTGGACACCTTTTGAAACGAATGAAATCAAACGTGTTTTACCTCTGGTTTGGAATAACGACAATCAACCTCATATTCGAAGAAACAAAAAATTGGGAACAGAAATAGTACCCGAACACGGTTTAGAAATTCCGAATGAACGTTTAAATTTATTTATCAGCCAGCCTGTTAAATTAGAACCTCGTTACAGAGTAACGTATCCACCTAACATAGCATTCGAATATAACGATCAACAACCCTACACCGCACTCGTATCGACTCAGGACCGAGGATTTCTAACGAAAATAAAAAATTTTACAAATAGACATTTATCATTTCCGAGATACAAACCTATTAAATTGGTCGAATCCTTTAATCAAAATCTGTACATTTAAATAAGTGAAAAAAGCATGGATGAACGTTCTTTATCTCAAGGGGTATTATTTTATTCTTCTTTATATATAAATTGTGTTCTTTTATGCATCGGCATAACGACAGGCCGATGGATTTTTGTATTATTAATTATTTTAACTTTAGGTTTAACGGCTTATATGATATATTTGATCTATCATAATTCGGATCATTTGAAAAATATAGGTAATTGGGCAGAAATGTCATTTTATAAGCAATTGGAAAAAATCAGAAGTTCGTTTTGATTTTAAATGAAATTATGAAGACTTTTAGAAAACCGAACCATTTTTATATTTTCTTGAACATCAATAAAAAAAAAAAAAAAAAAAAAAAAAAAAAAAAAAAAATTTTTTTTTTTTTTTTTTTTTTTTTTTTTAAGGATTTAGATTATAAAAGATTCTTTTCGATTCGGTCCAAGATGTAGATGTTTTCATTTTTGAAAATTAATCACTAATTAATTACTAATTAATTAGTAATTAATTAATTAGTGATTAATTAGTAATTAGTTAATTTTCAAAAAATAAAAACATCTACATCTTGGACCGAATCGAAAAGAATCTTTTATAATCTAAATCCTTAAAATTGAAAAAAAAAAAAAAAAAAAAAAAAAAAAAAAATTTTTTTTTTTTTTTTTTTTTTTTCAATTTTAATTTTCAAAATTTCTAAATAAATCAAATCTCAGAGATGAAGTCAATTTTTCAGTTTTATAAAAATAGTAACAATGACGTCATCACCTTGACGTCGATTTCATGGAAAGAATTGCTTGTCAAGAAATTATGACGAATCTGGAAAACTGAACCATTTATATATTTTCTTGAAAAAAAAAAAAAAAAAAAAAAAAAAAAAAAAAAAATTTTTTTTTTTTTTTTTTTTTTTTTTTTTAAATGTCATTTTAGAAATTTTGTAAAACTATTCGTAATTTTCTTCGACATTTTCATTTTTAGAATTTTCCTCGATACTATCTTCTTTAGAAATTTCATCAGTAGTATCCTTTTTTGAGGTTTCGTCAGTAGTATCCTTTTTTGAGGTTTCGTCAATAGTATCCTTTTTTGAGGTTTCGTCAATAGTATCCTTTTTTGAGGTTTCGTCAGTAGTATCCTTTTTTGAGGTTTCGTCAGTAGTATCCTTTTTTGAAGTTTCCTCAGTAATATCCTTTTTAGAAATTTCTTCTGTACTATCCTTTTTCGACGTTTCCTTAACATCGTCTGTTTTAGTTCTTTCCCTAAAATCGATGTCTTTTATACCCAGTTCAAATTTACTATACTTCATGGTATATGATTGTAACATATCGGGGCGAAATTTATCCCAATCGTGGTTTTGTATGCGTTCGGCTATTTCACAGAATCTCGAATCACATTTAATAATGTCTCGCCAAACATAATAAACTGCCAATTTATGCTTCAATAAATCATCCAAATAATCTTTTACACATTCGAGTTCATCGAGATCCTCATAACGAGTTAATTTTTTAAATTCGTTTGTGGAATATATCTTATTATACCATCGTCCTCGAAGCGTAGGCACGATTTTGGAAGGTTGTGGTAATTTATCTTTCACGGCAAGATTCCATTTACCCCATTTACCCTTTTCAATAACGGCGCGACATTCGGCAATAGTTAATTTTTTTCCTTCTTTACGAGCCCAGCCCATTACAGTTCCCAACAAATCGCAAGTTAATTCCATTCTAGCTTCAAATGGCATTTCAAAATGTTCGGGATGATGATCGTTACGTTTATAATGAGCCTCCAAACACGTTAAATAATTAATTTCGGGTTCAATTGTTGTCGTATGTGATTTACCCATTTTATCAAACATCTATCTACTTGTATATTAAGCGATCAAAAAAATAAATAATATAAAAAAGGTTTTATCAAGTTAAAGTTTATTATTTCTCATTCAATTTTTTTTAAATCTTAAAAGTTTTCGAGATTTCGACCACGCATGCAAATTCAAAAAAACAAACCGTTAAATTCGAGTATGATAGGCAATGTGTAAAAAGAAAAAATATTTTTTTGAAGATTGTTATCAATATCTCATGTTTTCTATTGTTTTTTACAAGGATGATTATTCAAAATATTTAAAAAATTTATTTTAAATTTTAATCAATTTATCCATCCATTATTATTCTTAGTTTTTTCATTTATTAAATACTCTCGCCATTCAATAGGTTTAATATCATGAAGTAATGTATTCCAAGTCATTTTAATATACATCCGATATATTCTATGATTCCAAAATACGAAAAACATAAATATCCATAATATGATAAATAACATAGCTTTTTTTAACATGTGTATTAAAAAATAAGTATGGTGCATTCGAAACCAATTTCAATTTCTACAAACCTGAATAAACGTAAGAAAAAACAAAATCCAAAAAATGATTCTCCGACAAATAAGATTTCGCGGTTAGAAAAAATGGTCGATTCTACAAACAATGAATTATTAAATGAACCCGAAATAAAGATAGAAAATATTGAAGAAATGAATTTATATAATCCCGTTAACGATGGAAATAGAAGACGCGGTGATGATGGAGATGTAGGAAATGAATTTAATGAAAGACGGGATGACGAAGGAATGCAACCGTTCAACAATGATGATGGGAGGGAAAAGGAAGTTTTACCGAGACATAATGAGAATGGAGAAAATGTATTACCAGAAAACGACGACCCCATGTTAAAAGATGAAGAGCCGGGTTTTTTCAGAGAAGATGATTTTGGAGGTCCGAGGTTTCCTCGTGAGGATGAAGAGGATCCTATTAACATGCATCCTTGTTCAGAATTTTATTTGGATAAAGGATATTGTACTAAACGAAATAATAAAGATCAATATTATGCAAAAAATGAAAAGAACGATGAATTCTTCTGGACAAATAAATCGACTGGAAAGAAAACGTATGCCGCGCTAACAATACAAAATGGTGATTCTGAAGAACTAGTTGAAATTCCTCCCGTTTTGAGCGGTGGAAAACTCAATTATATTTATGAAGACGGAGTACCAATATATCCTCAAAACTTGAGTACTTGTGAAATAGTTTTTCCTAAAGATCCTTTAACGAATGAAGAAATATATATTCCCAATGCTGACGGAACTGTAACTTATCCTAAAAACGAATTCGGTACAGAATTTTACCGTAAAGATCCCAATGGTAATGAAATTCCTTTAATGGAACACGGATATGCAAAAATGATTAATGGAAACGAAATATATCCGAAAAGGGCTAATGGGGACGAATATTATTTAAAATTTGAAGGGAGTGATTCAGAAACAGGAGCGACTAAGTATGAAAATGACGAAGTTGTCCAATTTTATGCTCGTAAAGCAAACGGAGATGAATTTTATCCTCGAACATGGAAAATAGAACCCTAAAAAAAAAAAAAAAAAAAAAAAAAAAAAAAATTAAAAATTTTTTTTTTTTTTTTTTTTTTTTCTGTCAGAAAAGTTATTTTATAAATTGATTTTTTCTTCGCGTAATCCAAGATATATAATGGTTTTCATTTTTGAAAATTAATTAATTAATTAATTAATTAATGATTAGTTAATTAATTAATTAATTTCTAAAAATGAAAACGACTTCATCTTGAACTCGAAGGAAAATTCAATTTTCGAAAATCTTTTTCGACAGATAAAAAAAAAAAAAAAAAAAAAAAAAAAAAAAATTTTTTTTTTTTTTTTTTTTTTTTTTTTTTTTGAGATTAAATTATTTCTCTAAGTTTTCTATTAATTTTTCTAAATGCAGTTCAGTTGATTTCATACATGTTTTCAAAATTTCATCTTTTGGTATTTCTTCAGTGAATGGTTTTATCAATTCTCCGTGTAATAAAAATTCTAGATCAGACTCTACATATTTCATTAAAACCTTTAATAATACATTTTGACGTTTCAAAGATGATTTTTCATGTAATATTTCCAATTTATTTTTTATTGTCATTTTAATATCTTCATCATTAGGCAAATTATTTTTTAAATAATCAATTTTTAGTGTAAAAAATGCTTTATATATCGAATAAAACAAATTTTCCATTTCTATATTTGTCCAATTACCCGCCAATTTTACCTTTTTTACGTCTTCGAAACTTGCAGTTGAATCATCATTTATCTGTCTTTTTACAGACGATGCTTTATTCAAAGCTTCCCTCAATTTATTGGTAAAATCTTGGGGTAATGTATTGGAATCTAAATGCATTATTTGTAACCATTCTTTATAAGGATTATAAATATTATTTAATTGTTCATAAAATAAATTGAAATACGTATTAGAATGATATTCAAATCCCTGATTCATAAATGATCCTTCGGGTTTTAAAACATTTAACTGACGAATTATATTTTGAAAGACCGAATCAATTGCTAAATAAATATGTTTAAATGAAATATTCGAAATATTAAAATATTTTTGTAATTGATCAAAAATGGATTTACATATTTTGTTCTGCAATGCAGCGTTTTGTATTTTTATAGATTTAAACTTTAAACTTTTTTCTGTATTAATCTGGGGCTTTTGTTTTACTAGATCTTTTCTTTTTTTAATCGGCAATCTATATTTTTTCAGCATTTTAGAAGTTTTATGTTTTCCTTTTAAAGTTTGCTGTTTGGACAAGTCCTCGTCTAAAGAAGATGCGAGTGGATTTTCCTCCAGCATTTCTACACTATCCAATAAAGATTCTGCTGCATTTTCTGTTGAAACGACGTTTTCCAATATCAATTCAATTGTATTTTTCGAATCCTCTAGATTTTTGTTTTCCAATTCCTGCATGTCCGCATCTTTCTCCGAATTTATGACATTTGACGTTGATTCCTCTGTGACCATATCGATTTTATAATTAGTTAAGACATGCTGCATCCATTCGTCAAAATCCATATGCGATTGAAACTTTTTGTGTAACTCGGCGACAAAATTTATATTTTTCATAATGAATATTTTCATATACTGATTCGAATCACGTAAAATTTTAGGATTTAAAAGCGAAATGTTTTCCGATAAAAAGTTTTCGAATTCAGTCGTGGATTCTTGATGATCTTTAAAATACGAATGAAATTTATCCAAATTTTTATATTTTTCGATAAATTTATCTTGCCAATAAGGTTTATTTTGTAATGGAATGTTGGGAGTTAAATTTTGAAGGTGTTCAATAAAATGATTTGTCTCGTATAAATCTTGATATATATTAACAAATTTATTTAACCAGTGCAAATCATCTATTAACTCTTTATGGTTTTTCTTGACACTATCATATAATAAACCAATATAATACAAACCTAAGTTTTTAGACGGAAAAAGTTTTTTCATACGAGTTTCGTGATTTATAACTGATACTAAGAATTTGTCGAACCATTTTGAATCATTCTTTAAACTTGGTTCAAATTGAATTGCGATATCTTTTAAAGAACTCCACATTTCAGGCATTTTTGTTGGAAAATCCTTATGGGTTAAACCAGAACCCATATCATTAATCGTTTTTTCACATTGAAAATGTAAAGTTATAATCTCTTTGATATTTTCGACTAAATTATCATCGTTGCTTAATAACGCATATCTGGCTATTTCGTTTAGCTTCGAACGATTTTTTGGATATTCATTCACGATTTCTTCTATTATAGATACGAAATTTTCAGCGTTCACATTAACGCGATCCGTATATTCTTTGAGTTTATAAAATTGTTCCTTTACTTTTTTCACAAATTGAATATTTTCGTCCCATTCACTTATAAAAACATCTTCCCAGTTCTTAATACCTTGGTATTTCTCGTTTAAAAAATCAATTATTTTATCACTTTTCTGAGATTCGCTCAAAATATATTCGGTCGATGATAATTTATCGCGAGATTTTTCATATTCCAAAGACTTTTCCGTATTCTTTAATTTTTCTTTAGCATCATTATATAACTGGATGGATCGAGTTAATTCTTCTTTAACGTCTTTTAATTGATTCAAATACTTTTTTGATTCTTTCACTGCTTGTAGTTTTTCCTCTTTTTCATTTTCCAAAAGACTTTCCGTATTCTTTAATTTTTCTTTAACATCATTATATGACTGGATGGATTGAGTCAATTGTTCTTCAACGTCTTTTAATTGTTTCAAACACTTATTTGATTCTTCCACTGCTTGTAATCTTTCCTCTTTTTCATTTTCCAAAAGTTTATCATTATTTTGCCGTATATCTCTTAAATTTTTTTCATGTTGTTTCCAATCTTCTATAAATTTATCTTCCCAGTTATATTTATCAGAGTATTGATCTCTTAAAAATGTAATTATTTTGTTATTCTTTAATTCATCGATAATACTTTTATTTTCCTTCTCCTTATCCAATAATTTTTTTGAGAGATTTTTATTCAACTCCGTAGATTCTTCCAAAGTTGTTTTTATCTCATCTAACTCTCTTTTACGTTTATTATACAATGTATTTATTTTATCCAATTTTTCTTTAGTGTCATTTAATTCGGTCTCAAGTCGTGTTTTTTCCTTTTTAAGATCCAAATATCTTACTTCATTATCCATTTCTGTTATTGAAGCCGATACTAATTTATTTCGTTCTGATAATGAAGTCGATAATAAATTTTCTCGCGTTTCTTTTAAAGCATTTATTTGTTTATTTAAAGTTTCAATTTCTATTTGCTTTGATTGTATTTCTAAAGATCGATCAGTTTGATTACCGAAAGCAAATGGAGAAAAACCGGTATTTATGGACATAGGTAATGCGGGTAAATTATAAGTTGAAACTGGTGTAGTAATCTTCATTGATTTTTCATGTTGATTTTGAGATATTGTTTGTGATGTTTCTACCGTATATTTTTGTATTTTTTCTTTATATGCGTCTATATCTCGTTCCAACGAGTCAATTTTTCGTTTATATTCGTCGATATTTTCTTTATATTTGGTCGATTCTGTTAACAACTTTTTATTTTCTTCATCTTTTGATGCCAAACGTTTATTTAGGTCTTCCATTTTTGAATGCAATCGATTTTTTTCTTGCTCGCATTCATTAAATTTTTTATTTAATTCGCATAATTTTATCTCATCAACATCCATATTAAAATCTGTAGTTGTCGGCATTTGATAAAGTTTGAGTAAAAAATCCAAAAAACTTTTACTCTCCCAAAATAAGATAGCATTTTTTTCGATCAACGGTCGACTTAAATCGAAGGCTTGAATCAAATCATTTTTCAATTCACGCGTTAATGTATTTATTGTATTGAGTGCAAATATATCATCGGGATTCCGTTTATATTTAATAACGGCTTCAACTAGAGCCCTAAAGACCATCTTGTTTCATTTTCTCCTAAAAGTATTTTAGAAACAATTAGTAAATCCGCATACAACATCTGATATTTTTCGGCAGTTTGGATTTGTAACCATCTGAGAATTTTTTTCAATTGATTTCTTTTAATATCTAAATCGTACGTATAAAAATGCAAACCATAATTTTTCCACGTTTCTTTGTTTTTATACAAAGGAAACCACGTGTTACACGTAACATAATTATTGTCTAGAAAAACTTGACTAGTTTTTTTAACCACCATAGGCGACACATAATCGAGTTCGGAATAACTAGATCCGGAAAACAAACACATTATTCCGACGGGTTCCGAATTCGTGAAAAAAATTTCACATTCGTAAAACTTTATATCGTATATTTGATCGGGAAATTTGTGCGATCGTTTCAAAATTTTAAAAATTTCTCGTCCTATATATTGATTAGGCAAAGTATTGGTGACGGGATTACAAGATTCGATACAGAGATAAAAAGCAAATTTACCCCATCCGTTAAAAGCCTTTATATTTTTCGAATGTTTCTTGAAAAATCGGAGAGCGGCTATTTCTTCTAATTTCAATAATCTTTCGCTTCTTTTTGCTTCGAAAAAAGTAACTAAACTTTGAAATGATACCTCTCTCCGACAACGTTTCATGATTTTTTCAAAGCAATTTTCTGAGGCAATGATAAAAAGCGTATCATTAGTATAATAACTATAAATAATTTTATTAGATGGAAATAATGCACGCAACAAAGTATTCGTTGATTCATCTGTGACACGTACGCCGACTTTCGACGAGTTTCCAGTAGTGAAAAATAAAATGCGTCGATTTTTGAAATCGATATTAGGACATTTACCGCGAATAACAACAATGCTATTATCCGGAAAATCTATTTGTTCTTGATTTAAATGAAAATATTTATAAGATAAAATTGGACGTTTAAAACGCATGGCTATAAAATGCTTACGTCTAAAACGATTTCCATATACTTCGATAAAATGACTATAATCGGACAAAAACAATTCATGCCAATTTTTAAAGGACGACATGATAAACTTTATAATTGTATATTTGGCCAATAATTATCTTCTCTTTTATATATTTTTCTCAAGATTATTTATCATTATAAAAAAAAAAAAAAAAAAAAAAAAATTTTTTTTTTTTTTTTTTTTTTTTTTTTTTTAATTAATTGTATATTTGTCAGAAAAGATTTTCGAAAATTGAACTTTTCCTTCGAGTCCAAGATGTAGTCGTTTTTATTTTTTGAAAATTAATTAATTTGTTGATTAACCAATCACCAATTAATAAAATGAAAACGACTACATCTTGGACTCGAAGGAAAGTTCAATTTTTCAAAAAAATTTTCTGAAAAAAAAAAAAAAAAAAAAAAAAAAAAAAAAATTTTTTTTTTTTTTTTTTTTTTTTTTTTTTATTAATTTATTTTAGATAATTCGAAATTTTTTCCAACAAGTACTTCGTTTAATATAAAATCAAATGTTTCGATTGACATAGCATCGGTGTAATGTATAGCATCTAATATATCTCGTTCCACAACACGTTTTGTACTATCAATTAAACGACCCATATAATCTACTATTAAACCTTGTACGTTAAATATAATTTTATTATGACCATATCCCGGTTGCCAAATTTTTGACGTTTGCCATAAAGCTACATGAGATATTTTTGCATGGGCTATGGCTTCGGAAGGTGTTAATCCCGACCAAAATGAATTTTTTATTTCAACGTTTCCTTGCTTTCCCACTCGACCAAACATTTGATTCAAACATTCAAAGTTACCCTTGGCTCCCGCTAAAATCTGAGTCACGAGACAACCGGTACCTCGAGTTATATCACCGCCTCGAGATATCGTATCTACCAACCAATGAATTTCTTCCAACGTTAAAGAAAAACAATATCTATTTTCAAAAACATCCAAATAAAATCTTCGCATGTCGTCGAAAGCTTTAAATGCAACTTTTGAGCCAAAAATTTCATAAATTACTTTAAAAGATTTTTTTAAATTTTTATTTTTATAAGGTAAAAATGAAATTTCATCGTAAAATAAATAATAGGCTACCAACATGTCTTGGCTCGGATTTAATTTCATTTCCATAACAAAACTACCCATTTCCCATTCCGGATTTAATATGGTTGCGCATTCTGTCTGAGATAAAAGACTATAAAATAAATATACATTAACTTCGTCTCCATCGAAATCTCCATTAATCGAAAGTAAAATTTCTAACGGTACGCCAAAACAATCATATGGCCACGGCGGTCCTTTTTCGGGTACACGCAAGGCTACAAAATTTTCAGGTTGTAATGAAGGCATCCTATTTATAATAACCCATTTATCTTTTAATCCAAATTTTTTTACGATAAAATCGGGTAAGCGTATTTCGTTAGGTTTGAGGGTCGCGTCTGGAACAATCATTCCTCTCATAGAATAAGAACATCTTTTGCCAAACGCTATTTGACGAATAAAAGTAGCTTTACCACACGATCGAGAATCCAAACTACCATAATTTAAAGGGGCTTCTTGTATTTGTTTGTAAAATAGCGGCGCTTTGGTAGAAGGTTGTACGGATTTTGTTCGATAAGTCATGGGACGACCTAATACAAATTTCATAATTTTTTCATAGGTCAAAGTAGTTGTTACTTGCCAAAAAATCGGATCGGGTATAATTAAAAATTCTTGATTAGTTTTAATACGAGCTTTTTTTATCATTCTTTCGAGTTGAGGCAAAAGAAATTTATATCCGGGTGTAGGTACGGCTATGGATGTAACGGGATAACATGAAATTTGATCATTGAAATAAAACTGACCATGACATAAAGCATAATTTGTGGATCCCGTATTAAAATTTAATTTTTTTTTACATGTTAAACAAACGTGTCCAAAAGCATTATTTTTTCGCCAAGCTCTCAACACTCTTATTACTTGTTGTGGTGTCAAACGTAAAGGACAATCTTTCAATTCGAGAATTGAAATTTTATATTTATTTACGGCCATTTTTTATAGCTATAAATCGAAAGATCAAAAAACTAAGGAAAACTCTATGTATCCGAAAAAAAGAAACGGTGACGAGTACTATCCTCGGGGTCAATTTCTCTCAAACAAATACGGTAAACAAATTTATGCTAAAGATCGTCATGGCAACGAAATCTACCCTAAACGAAACGAACAGGTTTTTGCTCGAGATGCTTTCGGTGTATTTTATTATGCAAAGGATAACACGGGAAATGAATATTATCCTATTAAGAACAAAAGATCGCTGTTTATAGAAGATCCTTTAAATTCACGTATTAAATTGGCTCTTTATGTCGATAACGCTCAAAGATATCCGATCGATTCTAAAGGAAATGAATATTATCTGAGAGATAATGAAGAACCTCTTTTATTAAGAAATGGTAATGGTGAAATATATTGTGCAAAAAATCGCAGAGGTCACCCGTTAATTCCGTGGAATCATATGAAAAATGTTTGTGAAAACGAGCCTTTAATTTATATGAAGGATTCGGATGGTAATTTAGTATACGTTAAGGAATCTTTTTTTCCATCTACTTTACAACCATTAATTAGATGTATGTGTTATGCAAGTGTAATTTGTCCCCAATATACTAGCTGTATATAAAAAAAAAAAAAAAAAAAAAAAAAAAAAAAAATTTTTTTTTTTTTTTTTTTTTTTTTTTTTTTTCAATTAATAAAATATGTCAAATTTTATTTTAAATGCATTTTTCTAAATGTTAAACTTATCCGTACACCCGTTTTTTTCGGTTCTTTAGGTATTTCGTGAAACCAATATTCGTTTGTTGGAGGATACATAACTATCAAACTACCGCTCGTCATGTTATAACAAATTGATTTAAAACCCGGTTTCGAAAATTTTAAAGTTCTTGTTTCACCTAAACTAACACATGATATAAGAGAATTTAAGACTAGATCAGATTCATTATCTTTATGCTTGCCGATACTATCATATCCGTTACGATATTTATTAACTAAACAAAAATTATAATTATCTTTTGTTGCAGATTCCACCATTTCTTTAATGCGATACAAAGTAGGCGTCCATATTTTAGCTTGTACAGTTGTACCCGAATAAGTATAACTTATAAAATCATTATCTCCATAACCAGATACTAAACGCGGTACGTTATATTTTTGATAAATTTTATGATTTTTCAAATAAGTTAATTCTTTTTCTAACAAATTGAAATATTTTTCGGGTTTTGAAATAAAATTGGCATCAAAGAATACGTTGAAATCAGACATTTATATATAATTCAACAAAAAAAGAATCAAACAATGGAAGATTTTACCAAAAATGAAAATAAGTCTAAACATTTATCAAATTTTAAACATAAATATTGTAATAAATAAAAAAAAAAAAAAAAAAAAAAAAAAAAAAAAAAAAAAATTTTTTTTTTTTTTTTTTTTTTTTTTTTTTTTTTTTACACCGTTTTTAAATTGACATTATATTTTAAATAATCGTACCCAACAAGTCTGCGCATTAATTTAGTTTCTTTAATATCATAATTTTCAACTCTAGGTATAGGTTTTCCATACGTTCTTGGTTTTTTTCCAAATGGTTTAGTTTTATGAGGCCAATGGTTGCAGGTTCTTCTCGCTTTGAAATATTTTATTCTATTCAGAATTTGTTTTTGTGATGCTAATGAGGCAGGCGTCATACAAACATATAAAACACAGCGTATATTTGGATTTTTTCTCCATTTCTGTGATTGCATACCGAAATGAATCGTTCTACTGTCCCATAAAACGAGCGACCCGGCTTTAGCTTTTACACAAATATCGGAATCATTTCCCAATCTATCAGTGTAAAATTTTTTTTGTTCGGCCGTTTTTAATTCAAACCAATCTGACGTGTCATTAATTTTAAAATTTTCTCGAAACGCTTTGTGTAACTTATGACTTCCTTTCAATACACGCAATGTAGCATCTCCCTCATTTACATTAAACAAATTAACCAATCCTTGAACGCATTCAAATGCATTTCTCGTAAAAGACTGGTCCGTATGAAATTTTTCCTTTCCCCGATACCATCCTCGTTTTGTTATTTCGCAAGGTAACGACACACTAATACCATCAAAACTAGTTAATAATTTATTTGTGTTCCAAATTTCGGTGAATTTATCAATAACATTTTGATTTTGACGAATATTCCAAGATAAGGGATTATGTCCAAAATCCCAATGCTGAAATAACATTCCGTGTTTTGGAAATAATTCAAAAATTGATTTGTATGTTTTCGGATTATTTTTTACAATTGGTTTTGAGAGATATTTTGTTTTAAAATAGAGCCATTTCCACATTTCGCTTCGAAGTGTCCGTAATTCGTCAAAAGTCAATACATTTTCAACAACCTCGATTCCATCTTCCATTAAAGTATAATTTTTACAATCATCGTAAATCATATCTTTTTTATAAACGAAAAACAATTATTTTTTACAATATATTATAGATATAAATATTTTTATCTTTATATTTGTCGCACAACTCGTTTAATATTTCTTTATTTCTTTTAGAAAGCCATTCGGCATTCCGACTATTATAAATATATCCATCTCTCAGAAATGAAGTTTTATAACGATTTTCTTTATCTTTATTAATAAATAATTAGCGATTGATTCTAATTCTTTCCGTCATCTTTTATATATGTATGTGTATATAAAATTTATTAAAAAAAAAAAAAAAAAAAAAAAAAAAAAAATTTTTTTTTTTTTTTTTTTAAATCTAAAATGAAATAGTTTAATTTTTTTAAATGGAATAACTATTTTCGACTATTAAAAAATTCATTTTAAATTATAATCAGATTTTTTATTTAACATATTAATGTGTTCCAATTTTAACATTTTAATTATTACAGAAAATATTAAAAAAGATGTTATGATACATAAAAAATATAAAACAAATTGAAATAACGAAAATGTATCTGATGAATCAACGGTCGGTTGTGCTGGAGAATTAACAGGTAAATTTAGAAATGGATTATTCACTGGAATATGTGATGGTGAATCAACTGGAGGCTTATCAACGGTTAAAAGTTTCGGACAGTTCGGTTTTGTCCACGTTCCATCTTCTTTACATTTTATAGTAGCAGTTGTATTTCCATCATCACAATTAATTATAGCAAATCCCGGAAAGGTAAGTTTTATTTTTAATCTATCGGGTAATTTTGGACAAGGTTCACACAAAATATCTTTACCACTCCAACTTCCATCATTTAAACAGGTTCGTTTTCCATCAGTACCGGCATCATCAACGATATAAAATCCCAAATCACATTTATGAGTTGCCACCGATCCGAAAAATCTATCAGATGGATGATAAGACACAGATCCGTTTTTAAAATTTTTTAATTCATTACATTGTACTGGATCACAACGTAAATTTTTAATAGGTGGAGACCATTCACCAAAGGAAGTACAATATTGATTGTCTATAGAATTGTTGAGTTTATAACCTTCATTACATTTATAAGTGATTTTGTTAGGATAACAATATAATGATCCGATATGATAACCATTTTTTAAAAAAGGTGGTTTATTGCAAGGTGTAGGTATACATGTAATGGATGGCGGATTCCACGTCAATTGATCATTTTTATTTTTAACTAAAAAAGAATATATAATGTTTGATTTATATCCGGGATCGCATTGAAGTACGGCTTTATTTCCTTCATCATATGGAGGATTATGATTACTTGTAAATTTACCATTTACTGCAGAAGGTAGAGCGTTTATCATTCTTTATAATATTAGAAAAATGTATTATAATTTTTCTTAAACTCGAACCTTTATTTAATTTGATTTTAAAAAAAAAAAAAAAAAAAAAAAAAAAAAATTTTTTTTTTTTTTTTTTTTTTTTTTTTTTTTTTAATTAATTAGCTAATATTTTTCTTAAATATTCTTCATCTTCACAAAATAAATAATATTTTGGTAAATAAGGGTTTAAAATTAAATGCTTAAAATCGGGTTTAATAATCTGTTGCTTTTTAAGAAGATTATAAGCTTTAGAAATAGACAACTTGTGACCCTCAAATACAAGCCTATCATCGTTCCAATTTTTAATACCAATTCTAGAATTAAATAAAGTATTTTGAAAAGAATCAAATAAACGATATCTTCGTATAGTTTTATTTTCAACGATAAAATAAAATTGTGTATACCATATTTCATCCAATCCTTCAAACTCTACTTTGACAATAGGATATTTTTTTACTTCCTCTTTTGTAAATGGAAAACTATAACCCGTTTCTTCTTTAAATTCTCTATAGGCTGTTAGAAAATATTGATATCGTGTTTGACGACGAGTGTGATCTACTTGACCGTGTGGAAAATCATACAAATCTTCAAATATTTCCCCTTTAAGGAAACGTTTATAATCTAATTTATCGTGTTTTTTAAGAGTCGGTAAACGCTTGCTTTCAAATAAATCTCTTATTTCATTAAAAGAATCAAGTTTCGAATTTTCTTTGTATTCAATACGTTTTCTATATAAATCAGTATAAAAATTTTGTACGCAATATGGTACTTTACGCTTAATGAGCATAATTTCATTCTGGTTAGTTTTTACAATTAAACCATAAGAAGTGGTAAAATTATACTGCTTCATAGTACCTTTTTTTGTTTTTGTGAACCGATTATGGATTGAAAAGATAAAAGAGCTGAAAACCTCTTTCAATATTTTATTATGTTTAGTTCTGCGTTATTTATAAATATTTATACCCAAATTCTTATTAAAAAAAAAAAAAAAAAAAAAAAAAAAAAAATTTTTTTTTTTTTTTTTTTTTTTTTTTTTTTTTTTTTTTTTTTTTATAAAGAACTAAACATATAATCTAAAAACTTATAAATATCTCCTGATAACACCAAATATATAAAATATTTTTCACGGTTCGGGAAAGTTTCTGGTAAAAATTTATTAAATGGACTATGTTCAGGTAATTTTTTAGAATACATATCATCTAATATAGTTGCATCTAATGAAGATACCCGCGCACAATAATCGTAAAATTCGCACCAAAAATAATAAGGTACATTATATATTTTACATATTTGTTTATGTAAAGATTTTAGTTCACAATATTGTAAACGATCAATACGTCTTTGAATTATTTCGTTAATGTTATTTTTTATAGAAAAATTGTCAGACATTGTTTTAAAAATTCTTATATTTAATAAATTCTTATCAAAAATATAAAAATATATTTTATAAATGTTTTTACACATATAATGTTAAAAGTTATATAAAAACTTTTTAAATACATATAATTTAGACCACGCATAATGTAAATGTTTAAATATTTCAATCTTATAAATACTCATATTAAAAAAAAAAAAAAAAAAAAAAAAAAAATTTTTTTTTTTTTTTTTTTTTTTTTTTTTTTTTTTTTTTTAATTGCCTTTTTTTGAATCATCTTTTTTTGAATCATCTTTTTTTGAATCATCTTTTTTTGAATCATACAAATATGATTTTATCTCATCAATTTTCATCATCTTTTTTATACGGTTTATGTCATTAAGCTGTTTCTCTTTTGGCTTTGAGGCAGTATAAGGATGATTTATTTGAAACTCTACAGTAGTGTCTGAAATAGGATTTACTTTAAAAAGCGTATGTTCATTTTCTTTACCTTCATAAATTTTAGCCATACCCTTCATTCTTCGCATAGTTCGTACTGCATCTCTCATTTTTAAAAAATAATAACTTAAAGGCGCATTGTTATCATTTTTATTAATTTTTTTCAAACTTTCTATATTCTCAACTTTTGCTCCCGAATTATTTATTATTGATTTATGCGTTGCTTCTTTCGGAGGATCTCCAGTCTGAAGCGGATAACCTTTACTAGTTGATGTTACTGTTCTCTCTTGCCCGTCTTGAAGTCTAGATCTTTTTCTTTTTAAGCATAAATTAGGTGGTGGAGTAAATAAGGGATTCTCATAATTTTTCAACTCTTTATCCAAATATATATTAATAAGTCCCATAACTATTTCTTTAACTGATCCCTCAGCACCTTCGGCATGGCTCGGATCAAACTGAAGATGTTGGCTAACATCTAAAGGATTTTGAAATGTATTATTTGTATTATCTATTGTTGTAATAGCTCGATTAAATATATAAGTTGTAAAATATGATTTAAGAGTTTCTAAATTGGGTATATCTGGTATAGGTTTACCCGCATCTTTTAATTCTGTAAGTTTCGCTATATAATGATTTTGGATCTGACTAGAATCTTTACGAATAATTTCCTTATCAAAAATATCCGTAAAAGTTCCATCTGCATTCCATAAGAATATCGTTGTAAAGTCCGTTGCTGTACGTAAAAAACTAGCTGATTCTGGATCGTCTATATCATCCATGATGTTTTTTCCTTACTCCTTTTTTTTAAAACTTATAATATAATATTAAGGTAAAAAAATTGTTTTTTAAAGACAAAGCAATCTCTCGTTCGATATCGCTATAATTTCTTTTTTACGATTAAATAGTATCAATTTCTATATTTGGGAAACAAAATAATTAATTCCTTTAATTATTGTTGAGAATGGTAAATTTTTGACATACTTAATTGATTGAAAAAAAATTCTTATAAAGAATATATTTTTAACAATGTTTAAAATTATATCAAATATTTTAATCTTAAAAAAAATTTGATGTATTAAGAAATAATAATTTAAACATTTTAATAAAAAATAAGTTTTTTCAAAAATGTCACTCGAACATATTTTGTTTCAATCTCCATGGATTACTTATAATGATAAATTTCTTCAATCTCGAATAACTTTAACTTATCCCGAAAATATCATTTTCACAGCTCAATTTTTAAAACACACTGTAGAATCTGATATTTATAAAAAATACCCTCATGCAAAAAAAATGAATTGTTCGGCTTTTCAACAAGTCGATTGGAATAATGCCATCATAGTATTTGACAACGATTTACAATTAATTTTAGCACCGGATCCAGTTCATGAACTCGTACGTTTGAATCGTCGGTTAGAATATAAAAAAGCAGCCAATGTTATTTTCAGTCCTTTTAAGTTTTTTCCATTCTTTGAATTATATTATGGAACAAAAATTATTATTTTTATAATATTATTTTTGTACATTTTTAACAAATTTTATTCATTACGGTACAATATTGGTCTTTTGAGTCTATCCAATAAGATTTCAAACGATTTACCAATTCCTCCGAATCCACAAAAACGTGACGTTCTGCATTAGGTACCGGTTGAGTTATTAAGCCATCGTAATTTTCTTTAGCTTTTTTATACATTTTCATAGAATATGTTTTATCCATCAGTCCAGTGAGTAATTGATTTCTGTCAAAAGTATCATAGATATGATTTTGTAAAAATTGTTGAGGAAAATTTCGTAATTTATAATAATCTAGAATCCAAAAATAGGTAGTCCAAAACCAAACCATTAAATTTTCATCCATAAATTCTACGATGGTAAAACGAATACGTTTTTTCATTTGTAAAATAAAAGATGATAAAATAATTGGCGGTTCATCACTATCTTCAATTAATGATAAACAATTATGAATAGTCGGTGAATTTATATCGGTGATGGCTACGAGAGTTGGAATAAAATCATTTCCGAAAAGAAACGAGACTACGAGTAATCGTTTGATCGGATATTTTAATTTATCATCTACGAAATCATTAATATTATAAAATTCATTGTATCTATAAATTTGAATAGTTTGATATCTATCTAAACGCAAAAACGATAAAATAAAAACGTCTTGATCTACACTAACAACAATAGGATTTTTACAATTTTGTAAAGCTTCTGCCACTTGAAAAATTTTATGTTCGCCTTCACCCGGAACATTACATCCGCATAAAACGATATCTATCGGTAAAATACATTTGTTCAATTTATAAATTAAATACTTTTGTACCAAAATCGTTAATTTATTATTGCCAAATAACATATATCGATAAAAGGATTTTTTTGAAGACGCATTCTTGGATCGGCGACGTTCTCTTTGAGTCGCCCATTTCATCGGAACACCTTCGCCATCAAACGATAAGATTAACATAAGTTTTTCTTTTTCCTGCGAAGTATATGACAAAAGTGTTTTTATCAAGTTTATCAATTGTGTCCATACTGATTCACAAATTTCATTAAAAATTCGTTTTTCTTCACTTTCCAAAACATGTTCAATAGCTATATATAAAAAACTTTGACAATCTATTAGAATAGAATCAAAATAATTCGGTTTAGTCGATGGTGGAGCGATAACTTGAATAAATTTACAAAAATTAGTAATACCCATGATTTTTCCAAAATCAATTCTAATATAATCTTTTATATACTTTATAAAGAAATATATGTTAAAAAAAAAAAAAAAAAAAAAAAAAAATTTTTTTTTTTTTTTTTTTTTTTTTTTTTTTTTTTTTTTTTTTAATTAAAAGTTATATTTTTATATTTTTTATATTCTGTCGTAAAGAATATTTAAGATAAATTAATCCAATAATAAAAATTTTTATAATTAAAAAAAGAATTACAATTCCCCAAAAACACCATCTTTTATAAAATGGAATCGAAGAATTGAAAATTCCAAAAATCGTAAATGTTGAAAAGGGTTCTTTTGGAATAATTAATCGTATTTCATTCGTCACTAAACTTTTATATTTATAAGATTTAATATACGATGATTTAAAATTAGGATATGAAACGTTTGTTAAATAATCTAAAGTATCTTCTTTTTCTCGAATCAGTTTTCCAATTATATTTTCTGGTTTTACGAGTATTTTTATATTAGGATTTATATAAAATGTATTTGATATTTCGGGTAGAATAATTTTTCCATCATTCGTCAAAGCATATCTTTCCAATAAAACTCTATTCATCGATTTTGTACGTTGATATTCTTCGATATCCAATGTAGAAATTTTTTGATAATATTCATTTTTAAATCCATCTCTCGGATAAAAAGGCTTTTTGTTTTTATCAACAGCATACGTATTATTTATTAAATATTGTGCTTCGTTATTTTCGAATGTTAACCATAATGGATAAATTTCATCGCCGCAATTCGAAATTGCATAGCGATTAGGAATTGTTTCGGGCGGCTTAGTTACATCAACTTGAGTCAAATAATATTCGTTTCCATGAACATCGAAAGGAAAAATATGTTTTCCATCTACAGCAGATGCGTAATAAGGAGTACCGTCTGCTAATTTAGCCGGAGTATTATCGTCAGGATAATATTCGTTACCAAATTCATCGATAGCATAATATTCCTTTTTATCAATACCTATACCAATTATCGGTTTACCATTTACTATTTCGTAAATTTGTTTTCCATTTATAGTATTATATCTCGGTTTACCCGTAACAGTCAACGGATAAATATATTTTCCATTGTTTTTGATCATTGCTAAACTAGAAACGCTATATTCGTTTCCAAATCTATCTTTAGGATAATAATATGTTCCATCCGATTTGCGTGCATATTTATTGCCTAAAATTATTTCTTGACAACCAAGATTTGCGTATATTTGATACGACATTTTTATAATCAAATACTTATTTTAAATTAAATAAAAAAAAAAAAAAAAAAAAAAAAAAAAAAATTTTTTTTTTTTTTTTTTTTTTTTTTTTTTTTAAGTAAGATGTTTACAATTTACATCTTATTATTTTTTATAATGTATACTTGTCATTGTTATATGGCTCGAAATTTATTGTCTTATTATATGGTTAAGCCTTACAAATTTCATTTAAATCTTTTTCGTTGGAACAAAGATGTCAAACTCGCATTTGATTGAGTGGTTCGATCAATTATTGTTCGGTAGTAATTTCGATGATCTTTCTTCCCCTCCACACGAAACAAAAAATTTAATTTTACGTATGGAATCTGAAAACATTCCTTGGTCTCATATGATTCTTCATGGCGGTCTCACGGCTTTCCCTTATCAAATACACGGTGATTTAAATATTTTAATCGATTATTTAGAAAAACAATGGATTGATGGACAAACTCATATCGATCCTCCAATTTGTAAAACCAGAGCCGTGTCGAAATTTTGGAATCAATTGCAAATTTTATTGGCAAAAAAACTCGAACAGATTCCTCCACCTTTACCTTTTCCATCTGAACGAGACGATGAAATTTTAAAAGAAATTTTAGAACCCACACGCTATGATTACAGCGTTGAAAATTTCGAGTATCAATCTGCAGAATTTTGGGGTCGCGTGGCTCGCAAATTTATTAATTTAAATAGATCGGTAGAAGAAGTCTCCCCGCTGCCAAACATTTCTTCCAATTTAATGAAAAAAATCATTCAGTTATACGATATCGTATGCAAATCACGCGGTCAATATTTTGACCCTTTAACTATGCATCTGGTACCCAGTTATGAATACGTGAATGCTGCCCATTGGCAAACGAGTAAAAATTTAGAAGCTTTTATGCATGATCGGCCAACGCATTCCTTAACACTTTCTATACAAACTCTTTTGAAAAATAGTATAAAAGATGTACTCGACGGTAAAAAACCTTCGGTAATGTCAGTTAATTTTTGTCCGCAACTAGACGCTCTTTTACATAACGTACAAATTATTCATGATAAAATTGAACAGGTTCCTCAAAGAGACTTACCACCTAAATTGATCGATGTTTTTCAAAGACTTTTAGCTTTATGTCATCAAGACGGATTATGGGAAAAAGATGTTTCTGAAATTAAACCCGAACCCACATCTCTCAGTCTTTTACATATGGCAACGCACATTCGAATTTTAGAAAGAGAAAAGAAAATTTTATGGAAACATATTATTGATGAAAATGATTCAAAATTTCATTCAGAGCTGTCAAAGCACACTTATCCGAACGACCTTTATGTAGATGGCAAAAAGAAGCACCATTGGTCGTCGGTCCGGTCATAATATTTCGTTTTCTTTTCAAAGGGGGTACGCCAAATTTTTCTACGTTAACCGTATTACCAACCGGTATACCGGCATCGTATAAAATATTAGGTTGGAAAAAATTTCCTTTATAACCGAAAATCACGGGCGAACCAGGATATGATTTTTGTAAAAAATCAAAACGACTTTTCAAAAATTTTAATGTATCGGGATAAGAAGTTCCATCGTTCATCGTTACTAAAACGTCGGGTCGACAATGCGGATTTATTTTTCGCATTTGTGAAAAACTCATCGGACTCGTAATTAAAAAATGTTGAAGCAATCCGGTGGCATCTTTATATGCCAATTCTAAAGGTATGTATGTTTGATCTAAAACCACACCTTTAGTATGAACTATGGCATGCATCTTTATTTTTCTTTTCCTCTCTAAGAAATAAAGATGAAAGGATTAGGATTTACAACACTTCTTCTAGGTTTTGTATTGATTAGTTTAATAATAAGCGTAAGCTTAATTGCCTTTACAATGTTTAGAATGGCTAATGCAACAGAGTATACTCACGATGCTGACAAAAAGATGACAACACAAGGAGTTTCGGCTAAAGCATTCTTTACAAGTAATAAATTAATGTTAATAATTCCGAACGTTACAAATGTTCTCAGTATTATAGTTATAGCCGTATTAATAGCAACGCATTAATAACAAAGCATACACATTTCACATAATGAATTTAAGACTGATTATATCAGCTACCTTATCATTTCTAATATTATTCGGTCTAATAATGTATGGTTATTTGGTTTACTCGATAAAGACCGATTCAACCAGCACAAATGGACCGGGCGTATTAAGCAATAATAAAATATGGTTTTATACACAATTATTTATACAAATAACATCATTTATCGTTTCTGGTTTTATCGTATATAAGAATTGAAAAGAAAGAATAAATTTCAAATACAGATTCGAATATATATAGATTGTAAACACATTATAAAAAAAAAAAAAAAAAAAAAAAAAAAAAAAAAAAAAAATTTTTTTTTTTTTTTTTTTTTTTTTTTTTTTTTTTTTGTAAATTCAAGATATAGTTATTTTTAGTTTTATTTTTGAAAAATAAATTATTATATTAAATGAATGATTAATTAAATAATTCATTCATTTTCAAAAATGAAAAATGATTACATCTTGGATTCTAAAAGAATTTAATTTTCAAAAACTTTTTATAATCTAAATCTTGAAAAAAAAAAAAAAAAAAAAAAAAAAAAAAAAAAAAAATTTTTTTTTTTTTTTTTTTTTTTTTTTTTTTTTTTTTCAAAGTTTAATGTTTTTATCAGACAAAATTGATATTTCTTTAAGTCCAAGATGTAGTTGTTTCTATTTTTGAAAATTAATTAATTTGTTAATTGTTAAACATTTTGCAATTTTTTATCGTATAATTAAAGAAGATTGAAAAATAATATTTGTTGAACCTATTTAATAATTTTTTAAAATAAGTAATATGGATTCCGAAAATATTATACGGCGAACATATGATAGCGTCATAAAATTTTTACAATTAATGCTTGGGGCAGATAAAATGATGATTGTTTCTAAACATTTAAATGAACATTTTCCGCATTGGAATGATTTTTGGTCAGTAATTCGTAAATGGCTTATGACGGAGCATCCGTTAACGAACATGCAACGAAGCATTAAAAGTTTTGCTCAATTATTTCCCGGTTATGAATCCTTTTCAAATGATCTGGACCAATCGTTGGTTCTTCACGAAGATTTTTGGAATAAAGTATACTTTCAACTTCGCTCGGCTCAAGAAAAATTAAAATGATAAAAGTAGGACAATTAGAACCTTTTGCCTTATTAACATTAGCCGGCGGATTATTATATTCTATAGGTATTTTAACTATCGAATCTAAGGCAAACACGTGTTATAGAATACATTTCATTGTTCTTACACTCATCATTTTTACAGCTCTTTTAACTATATGTGTGCTTAAATATTTGAAATATCGATTTACATGTAGTCAAATGAATGATTTAATTATGTCTATGAAAATAAAATAGGTAAATAATGATTTTTTTCATTTCGGAAAAGAATAGCATCTCCGGACCGAAAACCTATTATATCCCAACACATTATTGGAGACTCGATACAATGTTCCGTATTTCCCGAAATCGTTTCGTATTCTAAATTTTGAATACAACATAAAAATATTCGAAGGCAAACATCGTCTTTTTTACAAATTTTTACACCATCTTCAAATTCTATCGTGAATGTGAAATGAGGCGAAGAAATATAAGCTTGTTTCAGAGGTCTAAAAGCCTTTTTTTTAATAATTTCTAAATATTCCATCGCCCTTTTTGTTTAAATCGGAAAAAAATTATTATTAAAGAAATGGATTTCGATCAGTCGGCGATAAACGATGTAGTGGTCGAAGCTCTTTTAACAAAGGATAAGAATATATTTGGACAATATTTTACACTCGATGGATGCGCTGCTAACGTCGATCCACAGGTGGCTGGACAAGCGAAAGAAATGTTTAAATCGTTATATCCCGATTTGGATTTTGACAAATTTTTAGACGATTATAAAAAATCTAAAATTATAGCTATAAATGCGGATGAAAACGAACTTCCTCCTCCCGTTAGTCAAATATGTAATAAATTGGCTTTCGATGCATCGAGTAGAAGAATGGTAAGTGTGTTGAGTCCAACGCATGCAAAAAAAAATCGTAAGACGGAATTTGATATATGCGAATTTATAAAAACGCGAAGTGAAAGCGGAATACCGATCACATTTCAATCTGACGCGGATTTAGAATCAGATTTAGATATTTTAATGGAACCACAAAAAACTTCAACAATCGATACGGGACTTAGAAAAATTGCACAACTTGTAAGTGTATTAAATTCATCCTGTAATTATCGTTTATTGGATGTACATCCTGAAAGAACTATTCGTTAGATATAATTTTTAAAATGTTATTCATTTGTGAAAATTATATTTATATATTTTTAATATCTCAAAAAAAAAAAAAAAAATTTTTTTTTTTTTTTTTTTTTTTTTTTTTTTTTTTTTTAAGATTTTTTTCGGGGTCAGTTTAAGATGTAGATGTTTTCATTTTTGAACATTAATTAATTAATGTTAAAAAATGAAAACATCTACATCTTGGACCGAATCGAAAAGGATCTGGTGGAAAGCTTGTCCTAGACAACAAGATTGTTTGAATTGTGCGAAACCGATCATGGAACGTTGTAAAGAACTGGAGAAAAGAAATAGCGATTTAAAAAAAAAAAAAAAAAAAAAAAAAAAAAAAAAATTTTTTTTTTTTTTTTTTTTTTTTTTTTTTTTTAAATTAAGGATTTAGATTATAAAAGATTCTTTTCGGGGTCAGTCTAAGATGTAGATGTTTTCATTTTTAAACATTAATTAATTAATTAATCATTAATTAATTAATAATTAATTAATTAATGTTAAGAAATGAAAACATCTACATCTTGGACAGAATCGAAAAGAATCTTTTATAATCTAAAAAAAAAAAAAAAAAAAAAAAAAAAAAAAAAAAAAAAATTTTTTTTTTTTTTTTTTTTTTTTTTTTAATAAGTAATAGTATGGAATCTATTCAAGATTTATTCAAATTTATTTTGGAGCAAAATCGATGTATAGTTTTTGGTGACATTGGACGTTATCCCCATCATCTTTTAAAAGCTTTAAAATCTATTCCTATGTTAAAAGTTGTAATTATTTCACAAAATGAAAATTTATATTCTCTAGATAATAGAATTCGCGTATTACGTTCCGGAGACATTCTAGAAAAATGTGATTTATTAATTTATATAGAACCGATGTCTTTGCAAATGGTTGAAAAACATCCTTTAGCTTCTAGCGTCGTTGTATTTACATCTCATTTCACTTTTAATATACCTTGCGGAGAGTGGTGGCCAAATGTTTGTTTTTTTCTCAAAATAGATCCTGAAGGTACGAGACAATTAATAGAAAAAGAAGATTTTTCAATTCAAACACGAAACATCGGTCTTGTAAAAATTGATCATGTAAATACCGTCATTATTTCAGATAAAGAATTACCATCGACTCCCTTGAATACAAACAACTCGTATGTCATTATAGATCTTACAAATTATAATCGCGATACATTGAGCATGTATTTAGCATTTTGGAATGCGTTTGATTTTATGTTAGAAAATAAACATATGATCGATCGATGGGTTATATGTTTCTCTGAAAATGGTTACACTGCTTATAAAACATTTACGCAAAAAGTTTTAGATTCACTTTCATGTAAAAAATTTGAAAACGGTAATGTAACAGATAATCGTACATTAGTAAATTTACTACCTTTTTACAAATCCGGAATAATGGATAAAAAATTTAATTTAGAAGTATTTTCTTTTGGCGAAATGAAATTTGTGGTTCCTAAAACAATTGAAGATGCTTGTAAAGCTGCCGTTATGTATAATACTTATCCTTTAGTTAAAAACGTATTGGGAGTACAAAGTTAAATATATAAAATCTTTTATTTCTTTACAAAAAAAGAAAAATTATACATATGTAAATATAAATAAAGATATGTCGAATCCGACAGTACCCAATTTGAATTCAATAGTCGCGTCTCTCAATCCAAATTGTAGTAATGCAGGTCATTGTATGGCAACGAGATCACGAGGTCGGCCAAAAAAAATAAATCCTGTTATCGCTAATATAAATCCGCCTCAGAAAATTTCCAAAAAAAGTAAAAGGGGTAAAAAAGGTAAAAAAGGAATTTGCAGTGATGGAAGTTGTAGTAGTGGAAGCAGTAGTGGAAGTCCGAGCGGAAGTCGAAATGGAAGTCCGAGCGGAAGTCGAAATGGAAGTCGAAATGCTTCTCCGTCAACTAGTAGTAGACGATCTATATCTCATCCCTATTTGAAAAGAACATCTGAGAATGAACTTCGTTACGATTATGATCCACATAGTTTAACATTCAAATTAAAAAATTCAAAATTTCCACAAAAACGACTTCCCAATAAAGTATGTCGTGTTTTTACGAGTCATTGTGCAAAAAGATTTCCTTTAAAAAGAGATGAAAAGCCTCGTAACACCATTATAGAAATGGAAGAGATTTAATGAAATATCCAAAATATAAAGCTAAAATACTTAGTATTAAATATTATTTAATGAATTGTTTTTGGTAAAATTTTTCATAGAAAAATGAAAACGGCTAAATTTTTATAGTCTTATAATCTAAACCCTTGGAAAAAAAAAAAAAAAAAAAAAAAAAAAATTTTTTTTTTTTTTTTTTTTTTTTTAACTTTCTTTTAAGGATTTAGATTATAAAAGATTCTTTTCAATTCGGTCCAAGATGTAGATGTTTTCATTTTTTAACATTAATTAATTAATTAATTATTAATTAATTAATGATTAACTAATTAATTAATTGATAAGATTTGGTTTTTCTTATAATTCTATTGCAAGTATTTGTTTCATGTCTCTTACACGACTTAAGGCAGTGTAAACCCAATTTACATCTCTATTTTTATCAAAACTAATGACAATTTTATTATCATCTATCGTATCGCCTTGATATTTATGAACCGTACCGGCAAAACCCAATTCCAAAGGAAATAGTCCCGTCGTTTTGTCTTTCCAAACAGTGACTTTTAAATTAGTATTTGGATTTTTACACATTACCTTATTTTCATCGATTTTTTGTTCAAAAATCAATTTGGTTCCATTATCATAATGCGGAGGATGATTTTTAGTCACAAATACTATACAACCCGGCTTTACAGTTAGATGTTCCTGAAGTTGAATTTCCGGACCTTCAACTTTATTTTTTAAATAAAAAGAATTGAATGTTTTTACTCTATCGTTTCTATAAGCCATGGCTTTGTCTACCTGTAACAACATAGTATTATCAATATTTTCCACGACGGGAAAATATTTACTCACAAATTCAAACATATTTTTTTCGTCGTTCTCCTCGACGAATTTGCGTAAAGAATTTATTATTGTTTCGTATTCAGGTGTAAATCTTTTGCTTTCTTTCAGACGTATATGACGAACATCGTATCTTTTTTCGTTAAACGTAATGGAAAATAGATTATGCGTTGATTTGACCGGATTCAGTTGATGACGATCTCCCATGCAAACAAAAAGTAGAGGTAATTCGGTTCTATCCATGAAAAATCGAATCAGCCAATACATTAACCATCCGTTAATCATAGATACTTCATCTACAACGACTATATAGGGATAAATGGCACAAGTGAAATGAGATAAAATATCGCGACTTTGTTTGATATTCTTTAATAAATCTTTTTCATCCTTTAATTTTTTTTCGAACATATTACAAATATGGGGACTTAAATTAACGGTGGAATGAACCGTTTTACCATTTATCGCATGAGCACTTCGAGCAGTAAAACTCATTCTAAATTGCAAAGTATCGATATACTCGAGTGTTTTTTTAACGACATAAGTTTTACCAGTTCCGGGTCCTCCCGAAACTATCACCAACATTTTTCGTGGTTTTTTTAACCATTTTGCAACGAGCTGAACGAATGATAATTGACATTTTGTCAAAGTAAGGCAATGTTTACGGAGCCCCGGCTGATCAACTTGGATTTCGGAGGATATAGTATGCGCGGATGTCATTTATGTCCTATGAAAATAATCACTTTGGTTCTCGTTAAATCGGAAAACGGTGAAAATGATAATAGCAATTCGAGCGAACAATACGTTCTCTTAATTTGTTCCCGCGTACCAAATAGTTATTTATTAGATTTATATTCCCTATACGTCGGTCGAGAACAAAATCAACGAAACGAATGGTTATCCTCGGCGTACGTTAAATCGATTATAACTCTGAGCGTAGAAAAATTTATAAATCCAAAAAAATGGTTAAATTCTATGGTATGGTCGCGATATCGACAAGAAGATAAAAAAGCTAGTCTGGAATTATTTATCAAACGACCTAAAAAATCTGAATTTTATTATGCGGTAGGTGTCGACGGAACCATTTTGATATGTAAAGAAAATCCAAAAGAATCGATAATTATTAACAAAAGTACAGTAGAAATTTTATGTGGAAAATCTAGATTTTATTGTAATAATCCGACCATAACAGTTGTTGATCAAGAATTCTAATAATATTTTTTTTAGAAAAATACTCTTTTCTATATAATTTTTATAAAAAAAAAAAAAAAAAAAAAAAAAAAAAAAAAAAAAAAAAAAAAAATTTTTTTTTTTTTTTTTTTTTTTTTTTTTTTTTTTTTAAATAAAATGTAATTATACAAATATGAATAAATTAATTTTTTTTGGGATGTAAACTATACGAAAATCCTACTCCTTCATTATGTTGTTCGCCGAAAAATATCTTTTCTGCCGAGCATGTCACATTAAACCACGAGTTTTTCGACGGACCCGTGCTAAATTGAGCAAAATTCTTTTTCGGAGCTTCAAAACTCAAAACTTCTAATGGTGTTCTGTCAGGATTCTTAGCCAATCCATCTCGAGTTAAGGGTAAAGGTTTACCGCTTCTACACTGATATTTAATCAAAGTCAAAATATCTTTCTCGTACGCAGATTCGTCGTTATTAAATAATTGTCTTTCGACAATATTTATCATATTATAAAAATGAATTGCAATTCCGCATTTAGTAAATATATTACGAACATCTGAAAATGCGACTATTTTATTTGGTGAAATTCTTCGCAACATAATATATAGATATTTTAAATGTTGATAAAGAACTTTAATCGATCCCCTGTCTTCAACCAAAACATAATTGAAAGTATTCAAATATCGAAATTCTCCCTTTAAGTTTTTACCTTTGTTTCGGGGACCTCCTTTCACGAGATGACAAGCGTCGGGTAATACTTTCATGAGTTTTTCAATGGAACAATCTACATAAACGGTAGAATATCGACGTTTGTTAGAAAATTCGAATACTTGTTTTTGAGTAGAGAATAATGCCATATCGTATAAAATATCTTTTTCGACATTAAATTGCGGCTCGTTTCCGGCCATTAAAGCTGATAAATGTTTACTGTCGAGCGCGCCTTGAGTATCCGATTTGGTGGCTCGGCAAGCTCGATGTATTCCAAAAGCATCGCCGGGTGTTGGAAATTTTAAATATTTTATTATCGCCCACATAAATTCGGGTACCGCATCAATATGTTTGTTAAAAATATTGATATCGGGAACTTTTCGAAAATGAAATTCTATTAATCTTAAAACGGAATCTAAACTATGCGGTCGTATTTTAAACAGAATGGCTTCGAAAAGATCGGGTCTTTTTTCACGAGTATATTCCATCAATCGTTTTGCTATGAACAGCGACGGCATATTTTTGCTGTTTTGCTGTTGAACAATGAAAAATAATAACAATAATAATATTGCCAATAACAATAACAAAAATAATAAACAAATGGATAAGTCGGATGTTTTTTCACTCCTCATAGAATTAAAAGCCATATATAAAATAATTCGTTTTCAAAAAACGACGAACGAAATGAGTATGCTCGTATATATAATAATGTTTACGGGGTTAAAAGTAGCAGATATTTTAGGTTGGTTTAATTACAATTCCCGTAAACGACGAGAATTTTTAAAACAAAAATTAACAATTTTAGAAGATTATGAGTCGCTTGGAAGACTATTTACAAAAAAACATCAAACGTATTTGATTCAATGGAAAAAATTTTGTCAAACTTTACTGCCTAACAAAAAGAAAAATATTACATTCGAAACCTTTAGAAAGTCATGTAAAAATGCAAAGGCAAAAGGGTTTTTAAATATAAAGGATGATGAAATTATATTTAAATAAATAAAAAAAAAAAAAAAAAAAAAAAAAAAAAAAATTTTTTTTTTTTTTTTTTTTTTTTTTTTTAGATTTAGATTATAAAAGATTCTTTCCGATCCGGTCTAAGATGTAGATGTTTTCATTTTTGAAAATTAATTAATTATTAATTACTAATTAATTAATGATTAATTAGTAATTAATAATTAATTAATTTTTAAAAATGAAAACATCTATATCTTGTATCAAATCGAAAAGAATCTTTTATAATCTAAATCCCTTAAAAAAAAAAAAAAAAAAAAAAAAAAAAAAAAAAAAATTTTTTTTTTTTTTTTTTTTTTTTTTTTTTTTTTTAAATTAAGAAATACATTTTGACAGAATTGATTTGTCATTAACGTAACTTTTCATAGCATTATTTGAAAAAAAATCATTTATTACTTTTCTACAAATTGGGCAAGTATTTTGTTCTTCAAACCATTTTTTAACACAGTTTTTATGATATGAATGCATACAAGGCAAAATCACCATTTCTTCATTTAAAGAATATTTTTCTATACAAATAAGACAAGATTCGTCTTTTGAAATTATTTTTTTATCAATTTTTATAACAGATAACATTTCAAAAATACTTTTCGGAAGAGAATTTAAATCATATATATCAGAATCGGAACTTGAAGAATCATCCGATGATTCTTCAAAGTAGTCAAAAAACGGATGCTTGGTTCGACTAAAGCAACCCATAACCTTAAATTTCAGGATAAATTATTTAAATTATTTGACAAATCATTTTTATATTCATATAAGTTTCTATCTTTTCAATTGAAAAAAAAAAAAAAAAAAAAAAAAAAAAAAATTTTTTTTTTTTTTTTTTTTTTTTTTTTTTTTTTTAAGAAACGCGTTCTGACAGATTTGTTTCATTATTAGAATAATTTTCCATAACATTGTTTGAAATATGTATGTTTGCTACTTCTCTACAAATTGGACAAGTGTTCTGTTCTTCAAACCATTCTTTAATGCAATTTTTATGATATATATGAGTACAAGGCAAAATTATTATTTCTTCATTTAATGTGTATTTTTCTATACAAATAAGACAAGATTCATTTTTTGAAATTATTTTTTCATCAATTTTTACAACGGGTAACGTTTCAAAAACACTATTCGGAACAGGATTTTTATTTGGAGGAATATTTAACGATGCTTCCAATACACTATTTAATAAATTGTTATCAAAAGATTCTTCCATTAAATTAATTAAATTATTGGATCTGTTTCTATTTGCAATGCGTCGTCTTCTGTTTTCAATAACAGGATCGAGTAAAAGTTCATCATAAAAACTATATAAATCTAAATCTTCGTCATCGTGGCCCATTTCGAAATCGGAATCATCAGTACCAGAATTTGAAAAATCGTCCCAGTCCAATAAAGCCATTGATTCTTCAAAGTCAAAAATTGGACGTAAAATTTGACTAAAGCTAAAGCAACTCATACCCTTAAACTTTATTAAAATTAATCTGAAAAAATCATTTCTTTTTATACTTGTATGATTCTCAACATTCTATATGTAAAAAAAAAAAAAAAAAAAAAAAAAAAAAAAAAAAAAAATTTTTTTTTTTTTTTTTTTTTTTTTTTTTTTTTTTTTTTATGCTTTTTCTTCCGTTATTGATTCATGAAGAGAATTTGTTGGATCATCTGGATACTCAATAGCATAATTTAATACAGAGGGAAGAGAAATAAAATTTTCTGTATTTAACGATAATTTTTGAAAAACGATTATTTGTTTGATTTCACCACAAATTTTATACGAATTATCACCAAACGAAGTCCGACTTCTAATTTCCATATGACATATACCTAAAAAACTAGGAGATGATAATAAAGTCGATTGAAGTACCGATGCATATATATTTGTAATCTTTTCGCCATCGAAAATTTTTAAACTTAAAAGACACCAATTTTGATCAGAGATTTTAATATTATCTTTGATATGATAATGAGTACAATAATGACATAATAACGGTTGGCATGGCGTATAAAAAAATCGACCACCTGTATGAAGTTTTTCATCATCGTCTTCTCTTAAAGACATTCCTATTATATCGAGCGGTTTACATTTTTTTACAACAAACGATAATATATTATTCTCTGATTTTTGAAGAATAAATTCTCCAGCAACTATTATATTATATATTTGATTTTCTTGAATAAGCGTTTTCACAAACGCCTTTTTTTCAGGACCACAAAATTTCCCTTTATTATATTTAGATTTACCATTCATATGCGTTTGATAAACAGAATATTTTTCCAAATCTTCTAACCAAGAAGTTTTAATCAAATTAAAAGCTCCGGTTTTCTTTTCTAACGTTTGAATTTCAGTTTGAAGAAGAGGTAACGATAAAATTCCATTCACTAAAGCATTATAATCGGAATATTCCATCTTGTTTTTTTAATAAAATAATTATTTTTTTCCGTAAAATATAGAAATATTTATTACTTATTTATTCGTTTTTTTTCTAATTTGAACAAAATAATAAATTATTTTTGTTTTCCAAATTATTTTTTTCTTCTATCCAAGTATATTTTCGTTCAGATGATATTAATAAATGTACATGTTGTCTAATACTATTAATCATATATTCGATTGCTAACCAGGATAATTTCGGATTTATTAATCTTATGAAGAAATAATAAATTTCAATCATTGTTATTTCATGCATTTGACTTCCTTTACAAGCAAATTCACTTGCTAAATCTTCAATCATTTTCTCTATTCGATCTCTATCTACAATTTCCGTAAATAATTCAATTCCTTTAAATCTCACAGATAGTTGTATTAATAATTTTTGACCGCTCAAATAATAAATGTAACCGTATTGTTCTTTGTCTTCTAAAAGTTTAGAAATATATTTTCTCATCACATCCAGAATTTTTGGATGAGTCATTAAATCTAAAGAAATATAATATTCTATCGGCCATTTACCGCGCTTTAAATTTATGGTTTTCAAAACCGATTCCAAAGATTCCTTTTGATATAATTCGCGTAACAAATTATCGATGGGTAATCGACACGTCGCCAGTCTTTCATACATCTTTCTTTTTTCCAAAAAAAGATGTATAAAAACGAATCATCATACTTATGAACAAAAATAAAAATAAAACTACGATTCCATAAATGATATACGTTATCCACGGAAAAACACCTTCTATTCCCGACCAAACTGTAGAACTGACTTGATTCGCAAAATGATTTAAAGCGTCTGCCACAGTGGGTCTTTGACAACGCATGGTTTCGTTGGGCGAACAATTTACATATTGACAGTCACACAATCGACAACAAGATTTTTCTTTTTCCTCGTCAAAATTATCGCATACATTCATCAGCGTTCCATTTCCATTATCGTCGCAAAACGGAATATTATCGAGAGGTTCTTTTTGACAACAACTTAATTCGCGATATTTACATACCGATCCATCGGCTTTTTCTTTAAAGCATCCCGAATTAGATTCTATATAATTCCAAACACTCGCTATGCCGATTCCTACGGCCGTTCCCGTAGCCGCAACTGCTAAACCCTTTTTACTGAAAAGGGTTTTAAATGTTCCGCGTAATTTTTTACTATTTAAAACGAGTGTTTTTAATCCGTGTTTAGATCTCGTTACAAATTTGAAATTGTTAAAACGACTCGTAGCTCGAGGTTGTTGAAAATTAAATTTGCGTTTCAAAATCATAGCGTTTTCAAAAAAACTTGATTGATAAAATTTTTTATATCTTTGAAAAAAATACAATAAAGAATGGTTGCTACTGAATCGACACCGTGTTTATTTAATCCCGTGAAATCAGAATGTAAGGGTCCGAAAAGAGCAAATTTAAACTTGCTTGCATGTGAAACACATTTGAAAAATCTTTACGGTTTAGAAATGTGGTATCATTTAGAAGATCATCCATTGAATGTCGCATTCGTCGGAGGATTTTTACGACCCATTAAAAATATGACATATTTTACCCCAAATACAGTTATTTTCCCGACAAAAGAATTTTTTGATAGAACTATACGACCGGAAGAATATAATGCTGAAGAAGCGAAATATCGAGATTATACAATGAATCCCATTATTATAGAATACATGAGAAAGTACGGCATGGTAGCAGGTCAAAGTGTAGAACATCGATTGGCAGTCGAAATTTATCGAAACTTGATTCCTGACGATGTAGATCCCGGACCGAATCAAAAAACTCAATATCCGGGTTTGAGTACTCTTGTTCGAAGTAAAAAATTAATATCGGAATCTCATATACGAGATCGTCCCGTATATAAGGTTTTAGAAAACAATAGTTTATATACTGACGATAAATTAGATAAAATAACAGCCAAACATTTTTCGCTTTGTATGCAATATCTTCTATTTAATATGATAAATTCCGAATTTCAAGTTCATACAACAGAAAAAAATTTTTTAGATTATTTGATGTATAATTGTGAATTTGTGGAAGGAATCGGTGTAGTAGCAACAGAAAATATCAATTATCCCCATCCTTTGGTATTAAACGGTCATTCCAAAGGAACGCAAATTTTATATAATGCTTTTGTAACACTAATAAATAAAGATATTTTGAATAAAAATTATAATATAAATCAAACGCCTTCTCAATATGCTCTAACGCAAGCTTTTAAAGGTGGATCTTTGTGTTAGATAATATACGTAAATCTGCGTGTTAAAAAAAAAAAAAAAAAAAAAAAAAAAAAAAAAAAAAAAAAATTTTTTTTTTTTTTTTTTTTTTTTTTTTAATATATTGGTGAACCATCTATTTCTGGCAACGATGCTGTTCCTGGTTCTTCTCGAGCAGAGCGATTAGTTTCTGGTAATTCAAATTGATTAAAATTAATCAAAACCAATTGATTATTAAAATCCAAAAACCAATTATCTCCTTTACACATCATTTTTGCACTCATTCCAGCAGGCTGTCTTTTAATTAGTAAAAAACAATTGATAATTTGAGACAAGTCGGCATATCGTTTAAATCTATATGCTTCCCCTTCTAATTGCTCCAAAGACATTTGTGTCATTTTGTTGTAAAGGGTTTTATTATCATCATATATATCCAATACATTTACAGATTTTTGATTATCCATCTTACTTATTTTTTCATTTCGTGTCACTTTCACGAGTACTGACATTCGGTTCAACCTCTTCCCAATCAGGCATATATCGTTTACACAATTTACATCTGTACAAAATTTCCCGGTTTAATTTTCTAAAAAATTCTTCAGGATTTTCAAAATCTTGATCACAAGTACATAAAATTTTATCGTTGTTTTTAATTTCAGACATTACACTTTTTTCACAAGATGACAAATGCCATCCGTGTCTTTCATTGTACATCACGCGTAAATTCAATTCTGGTCTCATTAAAAGCGCATGATAAAATTTTATTATTTTAGAATATTTCTCGAAACGTTCAAATTTTATAATTTCTTTTTGTAAATTTGTTAAACGAATAAGTTTTTGATAAAACACACGAGGTTCGTCTTCAGGATGTAATGTAATCCAATCCATCATCTTTATTTTTTTAAATTAATAACATATCATCCACTAAATAATTATCTTCGGTTTCCAAATCATTCGTACAATCATCCTCAAATTTAATTTTTTTTGTACTCGATTTTGAAACTTGGGATGATCCTTTTCGTTTTTTAATAGGATCTACTCGCACGATATCTTCTAGTTCTTCATCAATATCATTTTCTTGTTCTTTCAAATTTAGCAACGATTCGTCTTCATCATCACCCATTTTATCTGAGCTATTATTTAACTGTTCTATATCCTGTATTAATTCCTCCAATTCTTTCAGTTCTTTGTCATTTTGTGTCTCGCGTTTACTCTCTTTTGATACGATTTTTTGCGGTTGTTGCATCGACAGATTATTATCACCCGAGTTTAATAAAAACTCTTTTTCTAAAGAAATTAAAGGTCCTATATTAACTGTTTTACTCGGTCCCAATTTATTTTCTAAAAATCCTATAATATCTAAAACTCTTCCACTTATACGATAAACCCTTTTTTGATCGCCTCCTACATCTTTTACATAACTATACCGAGAATTAATTTTCAATTGTAAAATACTTAAAAATGTTTGAGGAAATGTCATTTCCATATGTGAATAAAAACGATTATAAATGTCTTGACCGTTAAACACTTTAGTATCGAGAATGCAAGGTTGAACAAATCTATTTATTTTATATCCGGCTCCCGAGAACTCTTCGGCTTTCTCTTCACAATCGTGACAGTTTTGTAAACTGCATTCTTTAAAAGTAAATTTAAAATCGTCAGAGATTAGAATTTCTGGACCTAAATCAGACGTCATTGCACGAGCAATTTTCATTAAAGGCTCTGAATCAACTACCGTTATAGTAGGATTCACGGGTTTACCATCATAAGGTTTAACAAATTTACATCGTGCTACGATAGCGATATCAAAATTAAAAATTTTTGAATTTTCGTACTCGTAATTAGAAGTAGAATAACTCGGATTCCACAAAGATTTTGAATGAGATATATAATCTTGATAAATTATATTATTTTCTAACTTTTTCAACCAGTCGGTAGATATGAGATTTAAACAATGTTCGTCTGTATATTCCTTTACGGCCTTTCCCAAATATTTGTTTTTCAAAACATTCGAAACAAGTTCATTATAATTATTATCCATGGTATATAGCGTTCTTATTTTATGAAAAATTGTGAGAAAAAATAATTATTTTATCTTGTTTATACGTAAAATAGTATAAAATAAAATGATAGTAAAATTATAAAAAATGTATCCAAAAAGTATAAATTATAAAGTAAGTTACTTTTAAAATTACAAACATTTATATATACTCATGCCTTAACAAAAAAAAAAAAAAAAAAAAAAAAAAAAAAAAAATTTTTTTTTTTTTTTTTTTTTTTTTTTTTTTTTTTGTCTGGATATATCACGAACATAATTAATTTAAAATAATACAAATATTTCATATTTAACGTAAAATTTAAATTATTTTTTTCTATATTTGATAGGAGGACCATACCAACCATTTACCAACACTTTTTCGATTTGAGCGAGCGAATTTCCTTTAAATCGATCAAATCGTCTTCGAATAACTCGCCCGTTCATTGTAGAAATTTCATATACACATCCGTCTTCTAAATTTGTTTTTTCTAAACATTTTATACGTCCATTAGGTAAATGAAAATAACCTTTATAGTATACTAAATCGATTGAATGTTCAAATTTATATTTATATAAAAGATCTATTTCTACATCGTGAATAATTACACCGTCGGTTTTTAAAGTTTTAAAAGCGGAAGAATCGAGTGCCTTTTTATATGAAACATGATAAGTTTGAACAAAATATCCCGGAATTAATTTAAGCTTGGGTAAAAATTCCGATAAAATCGCTCGTCTGCACCAACTAGCCGTATCGTATCCTCGAACTTTATAAACATCTAATAAATAAACTTGACCATTTTCCATTTTTTCGGCAGCAAATACAAATCCGTCTCCTAATGAAACATCGTTCCTCATCACACACTCATATCCTTCCCATTTTTCTTTAATTTTATCTCGATAACTATATACTAATCCGAAAATCCCATCTAGTTTACGAGCGAATAAATATTGTTTCCCATTTGGAATTTCGGAAACGCATTCTACCGGTTTTCTAGATATGTTATTTTTCTTTTGAGTCAATTGATAAAATGGTGATGAAACGGTATAAATTTTCATAGCATCATAAATTTTTTTGTATTTATGCAATGATTCAAATAATTCATTTTTTATTTTGATGAAAAAATCATCAGATGGTCGTTTTTTTTCCTTAAACGTACCATATTCCCATTCAAATACCAACTTATAACAATAATCGTAATCGTCGTTGTTTTCTGAGTTATCGTTGCTCTTGAAAGAATACAATTGAGTGTGAGAATCGATCTGAACAAAATCTCGCGTTTCTACAGTTATTGGATTTTGAAAATTACCGATTTGATGTAAAAAATCTTTACATGTAGATTGCGACCATAAACGATAAGGCGTCTCTATTGAATGAACCCATTTAAACCATAAATCATCGTGATAAACGGAATGAATAGATACGATTCGTTTTGTTTCCCAATTTCCATCTTTATAACGAAAATGCGGTTTGACATAATATATTATTTTTTTTTGGATAGAATAACCTAAATTTTGAAAAAACGATTCAAATGTTGATACGTGTTGAACGACGAGTCTAAATTCATATTCGTGCATTTTTTATTTTATCATTATTTACTTTTTTTAGTTACTACTAATGCTGTTCTTATAACGATTGAATAAATTTTGTAAATGGATGCTTGACCAAATGATCCAAGAAAATCGAAAACGTACCACAAAAAATAGGATACTTAAAAGTATCAGCAAAAGAAACGTGAGTTTATAAATACTACGAAAAGCTAACACGTAAAAGAAGGGTATTAGAAGAACAGGTATGCTCGTACAGAAAATAACAGTATATGCTATTCCTTTTTCCAAAGAAGCAAACGAACCTGGGTTGAGATCGTCCGATTTTAATATGTCTTCGATATGTTCCATGAAACTTTATTATATTTTTTCATTAAAAAAAAAAAAAAAAAAAAAAAAAAAAAAAAATTTTTTTTTTTTTTTTTTTTTTTTTTTTTTCAAAGTTTAACAACTTTAAGGATTTAGATTATAAAAGATTCTTTTCGATTCGGTTCAAGATGTAGATGTTTTTATTTTTGAAAAAAATTTATCACTAATTATTAATTAATTAATAATTACTAATTAATTACTAATTAATTAATTAATTTTCAAAAATGAAAACATCTACATCTTGGATTGAATCGAAAAAAATATTTTATAATCTAAATCCTTAAAGTTGTTAAACTTGAAAAAAAAAAAAAAAAAAATTTTTTTTTTTTTTTTTTTTTTTTTTTTTTTTTTTTTTTTTTAACTTTAAGGATTTAGATTATAAAAGATTCTTTTCGATTCAATCCAAGATGTAGATGTTTTCATTTTTGAAAATTAATTAATTAGTAATTAATTAGTAATTAATAATTAATTAATTAATTAATTTTCAAAAATGAAAACATCTACATCTTGGATTGAATCGAAAAAAATATTATATAATCTAAATCTTTATTTAAAAAAAAAAAAAAAAAAAAAAATTTTTTTTTTTTTTTTTTTTTTTTTTTTTTTTTTAAGATTATAAAAGATTCTTTTGAGGTTAGTTCAAAGTTCCAAGATATAAATGTTTTCATTTTTGAAAATTAATTATGAATTAATTTTCAAAAAAAGAAAATAACTACCTCTCAGAAGTTGAAAAGAATCTTTTTACTTAAATTTTAAGCTAAAACTTAATCAAACTGAGTATTATTTAAATTAAAATCTTGTTTAATTTGCTTATAATTTCTTTCAGTTAAAATCAGTTGGTTTAGGTAGAGTTTAAATGATTCAATCATTATGTATGCTGTATCAGTATTTGAGCCTTCGTTTTTAAATAACTTATAGTTATCAATATTTTCAATTGATTCTAATATTTGAAATAGAGGCACTCTTTTACATAAATGACACCAATTTTTACGATACATGCTAAAAGATAATTTAATTTTTCCATCAAAATTTACATATTTATAATAGTAAACTCTTTCAATTTCAATATTCAAGCCATACAAATATAGTTTTATACATTTTGAACACATGTAGTAAACACAATCATTTTTTAGATAAACATAATGAATTATTATCGGCGTATGTAATGATGGAATTTTAAACTCATAATCTATCAACGTATCCATATTAACAACTACGTCTTTTTGTGAAAAAATATCCATAAAAGAATACGTCTGTTTCATATTTGTAAGAGGTAAGCATTTACCAATCGGTAATGTTATATATCGATAACCTGCTCTAACAACTTCCCGAACAAAAGAATATGGGAAAATAGATGCTAAATTCACAATATCGTGTACATTAGACACACGTTTCCATATTTTAGAGAGACATAATTCTTTTAATGAATACAATAAATTAGAGCTGAATGTTAGGTTGCAATAAAAAGTAGATTCAATATAGTTTTTTTTAAAGTGTAGATATTCTTCGTTTTTAATTAATTGTACTTTTAATCCTTTACCTACAATTTTCCAGGCATTGAGATCTATGTATTCGCGAGAGGCTGCCATGAAATGAATGTGATCATTACCACAAAACGTAAAAGGATGTTCTAAGAGAATCATTCTCGTTTTGATTTTTCTTCGGTATCGATCTTTTTTTCGAATGGTTTCAACGCAGACCTTATAAAATTGATAAAACGACGATTTTCGTAAAATAAAATAATATAAACGAATTGAATTGCGTTTAATCAAGTCATATTTATGGTGGTTAATGGATGTATTCATTTGAAAACCACAATCGTTATAAAGAAAATTTAAAATGGTTAAAAGATCTTCTTCGTCCGTATTAAAAACATGATGTTTAATATTTTTTAATTGCTTTTTTTGCCAACTATATTTTTCGAAATATTCATCCACAAATTTATTCCAGTCTCTATCGAGAATTCTTTGAGAGGGATTTAATAAAATATTCATTGTGAAGTTTTATACTCGTATGTTATATTTTAAAATACAAAAATCTTTTATATAGTTTAAAAAAAAAAAAAAAAAAAAAAAAAAAAAAAAAAAATTTTTTTTTTTTTTTTTTTTTTTTTTTTTTTTTTTTTTTTTTTTCCGCAGTATAAAAAAGTATGATGACAAATAATAAATGGATTCATATTAAATTTACACCCGATATATTAAAAGATAATAATAAATTGTATGAAATGTTTATATATGAAGAACAAAAAATTTTATATTTTTTCGCGAATGCCGTTCTTTGGTGTTTGGGTTACGATCAACCTAACGAAACTTTACATCAACTCGTTCCTGTTGATAAACAACACAAAGGACCATTTTTAGAAAACGGAATTTTTTTAAATGAAATAACGGTTCGTGATTTAATTGACGAAAGATTATCGGATGCTCAAAATTTAAATTTTAGAACATTTCGTACACTCATACGATTCGAGAAATGGTTTAACGATTACCTTATTGATTGCAAAGGTAAAAATCCCAGTAAACAATGTCCTTATTAAATGGAACAATAAAATGCCATATTTAAAATGTTATCATTTTCGGCATCGGTATTCATCATCACCCGTTCCATTTGCTGTTTCGTATCAGCCAACATTTTTTTTAAAATGTCTCGATCGCGTTCTTTCATCAAAATTTCCACATGTCTATTACGAACCATTTCCTTTCCCGTTAATAATCTGAGATAAGCTTCGTTTGCAGATTTCGAATTTCGAACGTCTAAAGAAATCGTTTCGTTTTCGGGTACGGTCATTGTTTCGTGGAATATCGGAGGTTTAAATACCGTAATGTTATCTTTTTTTTCAAGATTAATATTATTTAAAACATGTTGTGCATCATTATCGATATCCGAAAGATGAAGAAAAAAATATTTTTTATTAGAATCTGAAACAAATAAATTCAAATGACTGGTTAAAACAATCAAATGTTTTATTCCTCGCGGTTTATATATAGTTTGTCCAAAGGGCGGTTCTACAAAAAATAAAAAATCAAAATTTTGTTTTTCTCCGATATTATAGTCAATTTGGTAAAGAGAATCCATTTTCCTTGGACAATATATATTTATGTTTTCTCGATAACTAAAACACATATCCAAATAATAATCTAACAAATACGGTTGACGTCCTAAATTTCCAAATACTATACAAACATCATAATTTCGCCACGATGCAATTAAACGTTGGACATGACCGAGTTTTGTATCTGGATCACCGAATACGGATTTTTCTTTGCGGGAACGATCGGATGACTCACGTTTCCAATCTGAAGAAGATGGATTTTTATCTCCTTCATAAAAATAATAGTCTACTTTTTCATTTGCTGGTATGTAAACAGACTTTTTCATATTTAATATTCTTGTATTCTTTTTTAATAAATTGTTAAAAAAAAAAAAAAAAAAAAAAATTTTTTTTTTTTTTTTTTTTTTTTTTTTTTTTAAGATTTATAGATTTAGAGTATAAAAGATTCTTTTCGATTTTTTTTTTTTTTTTTTTTTTTTTTTTTTTTTTTTTTTTAATAATCTTCTATTAAATAGTCTTGCCATGCTGAAAATAATATTATTTTTCATACTATTGAAAAATGGATTTGTTAATATTATGTATTTGTGTTATTTTATGGTTGATATGTCGTTATTATTATATTTTATTTTTAATTTATTCAGATGTGAATAAATTATATGATTTATATTATAAAGATGATAAAATTATTGATAATTTGAAAAATATAGATGCATTAAAGTATAATTTTAACGAATCATTTTCTAATTCAAAATGTAAAAAACTTTTCGGTTATTTAGTAAAATATGAAGATTCTAAAAATGTAAATAAACATTTTGAATTGAAAGGGTCTACGTTTTATTTTATTTGCATTATAACTTATTTGTATAAAATACATCCTATTGTGAAAATTTTAATAATTTTCTTTTACATGAGTAAATATGATAGACAAAATATGGATGTATTTTACAAATTGAGTATAAGACATTATATGGGATTTTATTTAGAACATAAAAACATAAATGAATCATTACAAAAATGCCTCACTACTTTCATTTTTGATCAATTATTTTTTTTAAATAAGTTTACAAATTTAAAGCGAAAATATTTTATAGACTACTATTATAAGCGTAGTTTCGATCATAATTTTTTGATGAAAGAATATTCAGAAACTCAGTCTGTATTTAATCTCATAAATTTAAAAAATAAAAATATACTTAATATATGTGCTGGAAATGCTTGTGGAATTCATCTTTTAGACACTAAAATGACATGTATTGATTTGAAACAATACAATGGAATGAAACTATTACAAAAAATGGATACATGCAATTTTATACAATGTGACATTAATAATAGTGAATTTGAAAAAATAGTGATACCATATAATGTATGGATAGCTATTCATGCATGTAGAAAATTACCTATACGAATAATTGAAATATTTCAAAAATGCGCTTCGAAATTTTCAGAATTATATTTAGTTCCTTGTTGTACTTTAAATAAAAAATATTATAGAGAAAATTTTGACATGTATGATAGAATACATAAAAAATATTATACTGCTAAAAAAGATTTGTTAAGACAACATTGTTATCCAGCCATGCATTTTGAGTTGTTATGTTCTTTATGTATGACGCATAAATTTAAAATTAAAACATTAAATGATATGCAATCTGTAAAAAATAAAATTATTATTGTATATAAATAATTGTATATATATTTTTAAGAATATAAAAAGATTTTTGAAAATAAATTTGCCTTTTAAATCTAAGATGTAATTGATTTTTAAAAAATGAAAATGACTACATCTCAGACTCGAAGATGATATTTATTAATTATTTTTGCTAAAATGAAACAACTACATGTCGGACTCAAAGAAGAAATTTATTTGACAAATTTTTTTTATAAAAAAAAAAAAAAAAAAAAAAAAAAAAAAAAAAAAAAAAATTTTTTTTTTTTTTTTTTTTTTTTTTTTTTTTTTTTTTAGTTATCGTTTTTCTGGGCTTTGATCTTCGTCTGTACCTTCCATATCAGTAGCGGGTCGTTTTTCTCCACGAAATCTTAAATTTTTCACAAAATTTGCAATGTTTTCTTTTCCCATACTTTTCATGTACATCGTACAAATTTTTTCTTCCAATTTATTATTCAATGCCGGTTCGATTTTATTTTCTGGAAGAATAGTTCCTATCATTTTATAGAAACATTTTCTCAAAATCTCATAAATATGTTTTTCGGGTTCGGATATATTGCTTCCTTCCATCATTTTATACATTTCTCTAACCGTTTGAACATGAAGTCGTTTAAAATCACTCTCTTCGTCAAACATGAATTTGGATTCACCTTTGCTGGCAAATCGAAGATTACCGATGTAATGTTTCAATTCGAAATTGGGACCGTTTGTAATATTTCCCGAAAGACCATCCACGGCTAATATTTTTTGTATTTCCGTTCCGTTTTGTTCTGCGTTAGCGAGATTTTTCACAAAACGAGTAAGTTTATCATTTCGAACAAAAATCTGAGAAAACGATATGGTGTCATCGTCGCTTTTTCGAAGTAACATGCTGGCAATTTTAGGATGAACGGGTGTTTGCGTTTTAAACAGTTTTAGGATGAAATCCCAACCTAATCCGAATGCTTCTAAAACTTCGCCCACCGCATATAATTTCATAGTTTTAATGGTAATCGAATCGTCTCCGATTCCATTTTGAATTTCTACAACAGTGTTTAAAAGCTTTTGAATTTGTTCGTGAAGTATTTCCCGGTGATTGATTTCCATCTTTATTATTTTCGTTTTTTAATCAATTTTTATCGTTACCATCAAAAAGAGTTTCGATTACTTTAAATATTTCTTTCTCGTAATCCGAATCACTGGCTAAAAATAATTTAAATGTATCCAAAGTCCATAATAATAACGGCGGAGAGGCATTATTTTGTTCGTGCGTCGATAACTTGAGCGAGGGTGGTAATTGTAATGAGGATGACGAAGATTCGAAATCTTGAATTTTACGGATAAATTTTTGAATCAATTCGTGAATATTTTTAGCTTTTTTATAAATCCCTTTAGGCACGTTACCGTGATTTTGATTAATAATTTGAATTAAATAGTTATAAGACATGGCAAAACCCAAATAATCGGCATGGTCATGGAAACATATGGCCGGAAACGTTTGGACGAATGCTATTTCTTTGACGTTGTTATCACCCACGCAAAATTTATTTTTCAAAAATACTTGTAACTCGTTGAAAGGTTTCAAAATCGTCGAATAATATTCGATGGATTCTCCTTTACGCAAAGGTCTCAACGTATTATATAAATGCGTATTTTTGTTAAATTTTATTTCGCGATGCATAATCTGTTTCATGGTTTGGACGAAAGGACTATCGGGATACCGTTTCCAAAAATATTCACCTCGACAGACTCGCGCTAGGAAATCTAACACGAAATTACCGACGATATCCATATCGACCGAACAAGCAAAACAGCTCACCATGACATGTATGACATCAAAAGGAATCGAAAATTTTCCAAATACTTTACGTATTTTTGAAGACATTTGAAGATGTATGAGTAATTCTAAAGCCAAGTTAGAAGAATAATAATCCTCGTTAAATTCCAACGGATACCAATCGGTTAAACTTTGTTGCACGAAAGGAACCAAATCTTCAAAATAAGTTTTGAAAGGATTCATTATTTCTTTAGCAGACAAAAGATCATGCATGGCTCGTATCAAGGCATCTAACATGGTTCGCGCGCGATGACTCTCGGAAGACTCGTCGTTTGGATGTTCGTATATAATATTTAAAAAGTTGATTAAAAACTGATCGGAAAATTCCGCACATTTATCAATAATTTGTTGATAATTAGTCATTTTTAGAAAAGGGGCATTAAGAGCTTTTAATAAACATAAACTTTTACGTACTCGACTTAAAGATTGTCCGTAAACGGTTTTCGAAAGTATTCCTTCTAAATCGATAAGGGTAAAAGTCATCGGAACATTTTCATCGCCCGTCCATTCGAAAAATGCCTGAGCTAATTGACTGGAACGAAAATAGTCATTTTCGGTTGTAGCCGATGGAGGTTTTTTAATATATTCATAAATATTTAAAACATTTTTTTGACATCGATCGCAATATAATATCGGCGAAGGTTTTTCGACAATTAAACGAATATTTTCTAAATGAGAACAAATATCATTCCGAATAAGATTCAAAAAATTCATCTTCTTTATTATTTTTAATTTTAGAAATATTCATTCTTTTAAATGTACTCTTTCGCGTATCGCAAATTCTGCATCGGCCTTTCAACATAGGCCTACCCGTTTTTGTAACATCATCTATTTCATCGACGGTTTCTGTATGGGTTCGACATTTTGAACAATAAATCAAAGTCGGAGATTCCATTGTAACCACTATCCTTATTTCTTATCGAAATTTTATTTTTTTATCGTTTAACCCTACAACAAAGATGGATTACAGGTATGAAATTAAGAGACTTTACGAAGACGAACATCTTAGCGAACGACAGATTGCAAAAAGGTTAAAATTTGCTCCTTCTACGATACATTATTGGTTAGTTAAAGAAACGACCGACGTATCACCTCCTACTATCGGAAGACCTCGCGTAACAGATAAAGTCACAGATTTATATATTCAAAATGCTTCCATGACAAATCCTTTTTTAACGGCGGTAGATATCCGGGACGATTTGGCACCTCATATCAGCGTAGACACGGTTCGAAATCGTTTGAAAGAAAAAGGTATGAAATGTCGCATTCCAGCACGCAAGCCTTTTTTGAAACCCATACATATTCAGAAACGGTTTCAATTTGCCGTAAATCATATCGGATGGGGTATCGAGGAATGGAAAAATGTAGTTTTTTCCGACGAAAAAATATTCCGTGCTTCCTCCAAAGGTCCGTTAAAAGTTTACAGGCCTAAAGACAGCGATCGATTCGATGAAAAGTATATCGTGTCTGAAAGTAATTCTAGTCAAAAATTCACCATATGCGTTTGGATGGCGTTTGGAGAAAATATAAAAATTATACATAAAATTGAACGAAAAACTTTAAATTCCGAATATTATACGACCGTTATTCTACCCCTCATCGAACAAAGTCTCGTAGAAAACGATCTGATATTTATGCATGATTTATCTCCAATCCATACGAGTTTAATAACTAGACATTGGTTAGAAACACACAATATCAATGTAATGGAAGATTGGCCACCGAAAGGTCCCGATATGAATCCCGTGGAAAATATATGGGGTGAACTCGTGAGAAAAACGCGTAGAGATTCTACTAACCGCGATCAATTGTGGGAAAATGTATTGGCAGCTTTTAACGAATTGAGCGACGATTATTTCAAAAATCTCATCCGATCCATGCCAAGAAGAATAGCCGCAGTTTTACAAAAACGTGGAAAATGGACAAAATATTAATTTGTTAATCGGATAGAATAATTGTCTAAATTATATTCGAATATAGTTTGATCATCATCTTCTCGAGTATATTTCCAATTCAGAGGTTTTATCCTGGCATTTTTTAAACACATTTCTTTAATATAAGGCCATTTTTTTACTCGCATGAAATACAAATCGCGTTCCGAATCGTATTTTACTTGAACAATGTCAGAAATGACAGATCTGAGATTTTCGACTGCTTCTTTACCTTTAAGAATAAACGTATTCGAATCATAAAACGTTTCGATTTGAACTCTTTCTTCCGGAGTAATTATTTCATCTGCCACTGAAAAATCTAAATATTGTCGATTAAATCGTCTGTAATACATAATTTAGAATATGAAAAAAATCTTCATATAAACTTTTTCTCTTTATATACATATAGCTTAAAAAAAAAAAAAAAAAAAAAAAAAAAAAAAAAATTTTTTTTTTTTTTTTTTTTTTTTTTTTTTTAATATAAATCTTCTTGTAAGGATTTAGATTATAAAATATTCTTTTCGATTCGGTCCAAGATGTAGATGTTGTCATATTTTAAAAATTAATTAAATAGTAATTAATTAGTGATTAATTTTCAAAAATGAAAACATCTACATCTTGGACCGAATCGAAAAGAATCTTTTATAATCTAAATCCTTAAAAAAAAAAAAAAAAAAAAAAAAAAAAAAATTTTTTTTTTTTTTTTTTTTTAATCTTTTAAGGATTTAGATTATAAAAGATTCTTTTCGATTCGGTCCAAAGATGTAGATGTTTTCATTTTTTGAAAATTAATTAATTATAAATTATTAATTAATCACTAATTAATTAGTAATTAAATAATAATCAATTAATTTTCAAAAAATGAAAACATCTACATCTTTGGACCGAATCGAAAAGAATCTTTTATAATCTAAATCTTTAATAAAAAAAAAAAAAAAAAAAAAAAAAAAAAAAAAAAAAAAAATTTTTTTTTTTTTTTTTTTTTTTTTTTTTTTTTTTTTTTTAATGAAATATTTTTCAGAATTGAATTTTCATTCGAGTCCGAAATGTAGTTGTTTTCATTTTTAAAAGTTTTAAAAATTAAGATAGTTAAAATGTATTTAAGTGTACAGTCTCTACTTTCACATATAAAAAATCCTCAAACTAAATTGAGGTTTTCAAAATGTTTAGAAAAGTTAAATGCGATCGATTCCTCTATCGGATTAGCATATCAACGAGGTGTTTTAAAAATTGTTCATATATACTAGAAAAATAAAAAAAGCATGTTAATTGCGTTTTGGTTTCTTTTGATCTTATACATTGCTTTAACTTTACTTTATGCGACGACTACGACCATGAGTAAAAACGATAAAATTTCGCCTTGGCCCATTTTATCCGTTGAATCCCAAAAAGATAGGGTCGGTAGTATTTCCATTTGTAAGAATCACGCAGATTGTCCATCGACCCACGTGTGTCTGAATAAACAATGTGTTCCAAAACTTTTCAAAGAAATTCATCACGATTGCGATCCTCAAACGGGACAATGGATTTCATATCTTTATCGAGGCGTCACGTTTGCAATTTGCGTTTGTTTAAATCCAAATTTGGTGAATCAAAAATTTTTTGGAGGTAATTGTGACGTGAATGTCGGTTGTGGAGTCCACGGTCGATATCTTTTAAATAAAAAAACATGCGAGTGCGATCCGGGTTATAAAGCCGTCGGTTTAACTTGTCAAAAATTACCGGCTGTCGAGTATGTAAATTTAAATCCTTGCGATGAAAATAACGATGAGATAAAAGTTTCGGATATTACACCGGCCGATGGATTTCATCCAGATTATATTCATCGATTAGCTTCTTCCAAAATCAAATGTGTAAAACGACCTTGTTCGTTCGATGCGTTGAGTGGAAGACCTTTTAAACGGACGGCGAGAGGAGAAACAAAATTTTTAGACGGATGGGGTTGTGTTTGTGATCCGCGTTATGGATTTTTTGGCGTCGCGTTAGAAGGAAAAAATAAGAAATATTTGAATACGCCCGGTTACGATGCATGTGCGAGCATTTTTCAAAAAGATTCCGTTTCCAACGATCCTATCGATGTTAAATTAATAAAATATTTTTATTTGGGTCAACGAGACCCCGTATCTGTAATTCTTTTTGAAAATTTAAATGAAAAAACAGAAGATGGAGACGATGATGAAAATAGTCGATTAATTCCGTTATTTAAAGGAAACAATCATATTTTGTTAGGTCAAAAACTTTGGCAATACGATTACGCTCAATATTTTTTCGATACTCGTTCTAAATTTCGCGCCCGAACCAGATCCGTTCAAACTTATACTATTTTTGGAATCGAAGAGGTAAACGAATGGTTATATAACGATAATTTTTCACCCGCCAAATGTCACGAAATTCCAAAATTTTGGAAAAACGAACGTAATTCGCGCATAGATGCATATAATTTATTATATAAGAGTCCCGTATGTCGAGTAGTTTATAATGATAGAATGGCTCCCCTCATGTTTCGGAACAAAGTTATAGTCAATCCACAACATTTGACGTTTAAAGAATTTTCCCATCTCCACCGTTTCAACGCATTCGTTTTATATTATAAAACGGATGATACGATGACCGAAGGAGGAAGTTGGACATTGGATTTAGATCACGAATATAAAATGGATGTTTATTCTTCCATTGAAACAAATGCTCCATATTATGAAGTTAAAATGGTAGGCAGATCACTTATCAATGAAATGATAGAAGCGGGCATGATGTAGATAAAAATGTTTAGATATAGTTTCGGATGGTAATATAGTAAAATTAAAGAATGAAACGCCCGCGTGAAGAAGACGAAATAAATGAAGATGAAGCCGCACCCGTGGAAACGGATATTTTACAAAATTTGCAAACAAATTTATTGAAAGGAAAAAATTTAAACGAACATATGGAAAAACGTTTGTTTGAAACCCAAAAACAATACTTTACAATTTATATGGAAAGACTCATGGAAAAAATTCCTATGGGTCAAAATTTAGTGAGCATACTTGCAGAAACGACGGGAGAAGGAAAAAAAGCAAACGGATTCGAATACATGTTTACCGCTGCCAAAAGCGTTATTCAATCAGAAATGCGTTTAAAACAAATCAAAGCTTTTCATGCCGTTTTCGATATGGTAAACGAGATTGTTTGGCGTTATCTTCACGAAAAAGTCGTTTCGCCGGCGTTGATTAAAGTTTTATCCTCCGAACAATTACGAACTGCATACAATAAATATCAATGTTGTTCCAAAACGGAAGAAAATGTCTCGGTAGTAGAATTACAATGTCTTTTATATTGCATTCAAGAAATGTTGGAAAATCAGGAAACTGTTAAAATTCCGAATCCTTTATATAGTCGATTCACTCAACAAATGAAAGCCATGAGCGAATATGTTATAGCATTGTTGGTATTTATGGCAAAACCAAATACGAATATCGATGAAGATGCTTCCATAACCGATATGGATTCAAAAAATACTGTAACGAGTTTTAATATAGATCCGTAAATTGAAAAAAAAAAAAAAAAAAAAAAAAAAAAATTTTTTTTTTTTTTTTTTTTTTTTTTTTTTTAATCCAAGATGTAGTTATTTTCATTATTGAAAATTTTTACTACATCTTGGATTTAAAAAAAAATTTAAGTTTCACAAATCTCCCTCTCAAAAAAAAAAAAAAAAAAAAAAAAAAAAAAAAAAATTTTTTTTTTTTTTTTTTTTTTTTATTTAAGGATTTAGATTAAAAGATTCTTTTCGATTCGGTCCAAGATGTAGATGTTTTTCATTTTTTTGAAAATTAAATTAATTTTCAAAAGATGAAATTTATTCATAAATTTCCAAATATAAAATTACAAAATTTTAAATTCATTAAGAAAATATTCTAGTTAAATCTTTTCGGTTAATTTTTTTTCAATTTAACCAATTACATAATTTTTCCTTTTCTTTAGGTATAAAATCCGAAAAAAATTCACGCGCATCGGCTAAATTATAATTTTCTTTAGACAGATTCCAAGGAATAAATTCCGTCTCAAATCTGTACGCAGCAGCCAAAGTCTTATTTTCTTCTCCATAATATTCCGAATCATACAAAAAAACAAAATCGCAAAATTTTTCCAAATAAATACAAGTCTGTACATCAACGGCTGCCAACTCAGTCACCGGATCATCTTTCCAATTATTTCGTTCATTAATTTTATTAAGTAGGGATTTGAAATTGAGTGAATTGATTTCAACATTCGATTTCATAGACAAATTTCCACAATTATCGAATTGTACAAAATCATACTTTTGGTTTTTATCGTTCCACTTGAAATATTTCGCAAATAAATCAATCTTAATGGTTTTAAATGGTGGTTTGGTCGACGTCAGAGTAATATATTGTGGAATTTGTTTATCTTCAAAAGGAACAAAACAAACTTGGACGGTACAAACGTGATTTGATTCAACCATCTTTTAGATTAAATATATATTTTTTAAAATTTATTAATTTTCCATGAAGGTGGATTATGTTCTTTAGTTTTAATAATCAAGTTTCTTTTTAACATATTATATAAACATTTATTAGCAATTCGTTTGTCACATTTGGCATAATTACAAATTTCTCCAATAGTATGATGAGTATTATAACGCTCATTTAAAAATTGTAAAATTGTATTATAAATTATATTTTCGTTCATCCAAATGGAGGCCAAAGCAAAATATTGCCATGAAGGCGGGAGACTTTCTTTTGTTTTAACAACCAAACCTTTCTTTAACATTTCATATAAATGTTTATTGGCAGTTTTCTTATCGCATTCAACATGTCTATAAATATTATCGATGGAAAAAGATGTATTGGGTTGTGAAATCAAAAAGCCTAAAATGTCGTTGTATATTTTGCTATTCATGAGTTTTTTATCAATAGAAAAATATGAAATTAAATGATATAAATGCAACAAATATAATTTATATTTATAGTTTGCTGTAAATTTATTTTTATTAAAAAAAAAAAAAAAAAAAAAAAAAAAAAAAAAAATTTTTTTTTTTTTTTTTTTTTTTTTTTTTTTTTTTTTTTAACGTTTGATATTATATTCAACTTTAATTAACAAATCATTCATCAATTCAGCAAATGTAGAATTATATCGCCAAAATCCATCTTTCATTTTTTCAACTAACCCAGATTCCAACATGTCATATAATAATTTATTTGCAGTTTGTTCATCGCATTCTACAAATTTAGAAATTTCGGTGATATTATGAGAAATATTATATTCATTATATAAATAATGTAAAATTTTTTTGCTGGTTATAAAATTATTATTCATTATCAAAGACGAAAATTGTATGAAAATGATTGTATATAAAAGCTTAAAACTATCAAATATAAAGATTTATAAAGATTTAAAGTTTGTTAGGAAAAAAAAAAAAAAAAAAAAAAAAAAAAAAATATTTTTTTTTTTTTTTTTTTTTTTTTTTTTTTTTTTTTTTCGGGTTCAATCACATTAACTACAATCCAATACAGATTTTACTCTTGTTTGCCAAATGGATCTTTATTACAAGATAAATCGCTTTTAATACAATCTATTAAACCGTAGTTTTCCATACATTCTATAAATGTTTCGGATGCCGAATCAAATAAAGAATCCAATTCGTCTTCGAATTTGGTCGCACACTCTCCGATAAAACATCCGGTGACGATCAAACATTCCATGACCCAAGGTTGATAGTTATTATGGTTTCTCCAGCAGCAAAATGTCAAAACTTTATCATCAAAAAGGCTTCGAACTCTAGGAGATAGAGATGATAAATCAGAATCGACGATGGTTTTTAATTTTTCTTTCAATTTGGGAATAGCTTCTTCGAACTTGTCGACTTTGATACCCGTATGCACGGATGGGATCTGAAAATAGACTTCGAGCATTCTCAAAATGGAAGCGGCAAATTTACATTCTCTCGGTTTTAAATCTGGATCGTCCATATGATTCGCGGGGTCGACCAACATTGCTTCACCCGTATCATCCCAATTTGCAAGATGAACGCAATCTCGAAGTAGGTGATGAAAAATGTTCTTGACAGAATCAAAGTAATTCATTATCAAATATAACAATTGTGTAAAAAGGGATTGTATATAAAAAGTTTTAAAATACAAAGCATAAATATTTTTCATTAAACAAACGTTTATATATACTTGTAGTTCAACACAAAAAAAAAAAAAAAAAAAAAAAAAAAAAATTTTTTTTTTTTTTTTTTTTTTTTTTTTTTTTTTTTTTTTTTTTTTTTTAAGTTAAAGATGTTTTTTCATACTCGGACAATCTTTGTTTAAACTCAGCATTTTCTTCATTTAATCTAATAGTTTCTGTCTTAAACTCAGCATTTTCCGTATTTAATCTAATGATTTCTGTCTTAAATTCAGCATTTTCTGCATTTAATCTATTGTTTTCTGTCTTAAACTCTGCATTTTCTACATTTAATCTGATATTTTCAGTTTTGAATAGGGTATTTTCTGTTTTTATAACATCGTTCTCGGCATTTAGTTTAACAATTTCTGTTTTAAGCTCGTTATTTTTTAACTTTAATTGATCATTCTCGACATTCAATCTAGTATTTTCATTATTTTGTAAATGATCTATTTTTTCCCATAAACGTCTGATTTCCACATACAATATTTTATTTTCGTTTTTGGCAGTTTCTAGTTTACCTCTCAATATTTTGTTTTCATTTTCTACAGATTCTAGTTTCTTTTTCCATTGAGCGATTTCGTTTTCGTGAACCATTCCAATATCCTTAATTTTAATTTTGCAATTCGTTATAACACTGCTCTGCAGGTTTATCTCGATATTATCGTAATTTACTCGATAAACGAATTTTTAACAAAAGGTTACACTTTATACAATCTCTAAATCATCAAAAAAAAATAAAGATGAAAGACATTTTGATTCAATTTAAAATAAAGATGGAACAACAACTTACTTCTTCGGCAAAAATTGAAAACGTATTTCGATCTAATATCCAATCTTGTGATATTAAAAAGAACGATACCGTTAGTTTGAAGACATTGAAATTAGAATTTTTAGGACATGTATTAAATGAACTGGGATTCACTTTGTCACAAGTTTTGAAACTTTTAGAGACTCATACATTTGTTCACCCGGATATCGTTGCAAAAATTATGAGCACGATGGAAGATATTCTCAACGATGGTGATCGTGAAAAAATTAAATGTATGTTATCTCAAAGATTAGTCGAAAATGAAAAATTATCCCATATATTAGAATTACTTTCAGAAAAGAAAATTTTTAATATCGATGCTTTGCTGGCCGTAGATGGTTTATTAAGTCATCGTGGTGGCCAGGAAAAAGATTCTTCTGTAAGTTTACCTGATTATCGACGAGAAAATTATATTCAAAATTTACAATATTATCATGATAAAAAAGAAGAACAACAATCTGTTAAAACCCTTTTTGATAATAAACCCGAATTTTTAAAATTACATGTTAAAACTATTCGGGAAATGTATAAATTATTGGCGGAAGAAAATATTCCGGAACCTACTAAACAAATTTATCGTGTCGTGAGAGGATGTATAGATGAAATGACACGAGTCGTATTACCAGTTGATCCAAATTTCACAGAAAACGATGAGATGGATATTAAAATTTTGGCTAAATGTGTTTCCATGTACAATCGAACCATGGGAATGAAAAATATCAAGGATTTGGTACAATATTTAAACTTGCAACCTTCTACTGAATAAATAAATAAATAAATAAATAAATAAAAAAAAAAAAAAAAAAAAAAAAAAAAAAAATTAATTTTTTTTTTTTTTTTTTTTTTTTTTTAATAAATATTTTTAATAAATATTTTACGCGAACACTCTTCTAAATAATTTATTGAAGATTTTAATCTTTCGATATATTCATTATTGCTAATAAAATTATCTTTTATCATATTATCTACCATACGCCTCATTTTAAAATAATCTATCCCTATTGATTCTAATGTCAAATATAATTTATTCATATATTCTTTACTCTCATATAAATCATCTTGAACCGCTTTAGTAATATCTGTATCAAGGGATTTTGTCGATAGTTTTTCTATTCTGGCAACATTCTCTCGAACTGCGTAATGAAAACTATGATATTCATTAGTCCATTTATCAATTATTATATGCATAAGAGTAAAAACATCAATAATACGAATAAATTCCTTATCTTTTTTAATTAAATTATCAATATTCCTTTCTAAAGATTTTATTTCTTCCTCAAATGAATTAAAATCGTGAATTGTACCATCAATTAACGATTTCTTAAAATACATCATTGTATTTGAGTAATCGAATTGCAAACGTCTTGCGACATTTTCCAAAGATGCCATAATATCGTTATTTTAGTGCAGAAAAAATTATAATTTTTCTGAAACAACGTAACTCTCTTATATGCTAACTTAAAAAAAAAAAAAAAAAAAAAAAAAAAAAAAAAAAATTTTTTTTTTTTTTTTTTTTTTTTTTTTTTTTTTTAGAAAAGGTTTTCTAAAATTGAATATTCCTTCGAGTCCAAGATGTAGTCGTTTTCATTTTTGAAAATTAATTTATTTATTAACTAATCATCAATTAATTAATTAATTAATTAATTATCAAAAATGAAAACGACTACATCTTGGACTCGAAGGAAAATTCAATTTTAGAAAACATTTTCTAACAAATATTATTAAAAAAAAAAAAAAAAAAAAAAAAAAAAAATTTTTTTTTTTTTTTTTTTTTTTTTTTTTTTTTTTTATGTCATCCAAACTTTCTTCTCACATGTTTTCATTTTACCCGTCAAGCGAGTTCCAAATTGATGATAACGATTACCATTTGCTATATAATCAATAGTAATCCAATTTGTATGAGGATTTACCAACAAACTATAAAAATAGACTAAATACAAACAAGTAGCGTCAAATTCTAACGTACCTGGTTTTGAAAATTTTTCGGCAATTTTTCTAATTTCGTTTAACACAAATTCTTTTTCTGTCATAAAAGGAAAATTTTCATAATCAAAATGCGGAGCATTGTACCAATAATTTTTGTTATCTGTTAAAAAGTAGAAATATCCAAATATGCTTTTATTTTCTTTTATCGATTTTATATGTTGTTCTCCTTCTTTTTTAAAGGTTCCGACTAATTTGGGTGTGATATTGTAAAACATACTCCATATTTTATTTTGTTCTCGAAGTTTACTGATTTTATTTATATTTTTTACTAAAACCTTTTCAATCAAACAATCTATTGATTGATTTGCCTTACTCAAAAGGTTCAAATCGTAATAATATTTAAAATTTTCCATTTCGAGTTTATAAGACATTTTTTATTTTCTTATATATAGCTTGATATGTATATATCTTGATTTATAAATTATCTATATTCGTTCGTCTTAAATTTTTAATGACAACTCCTTCATAATAAACCATTACCATATCCTCCGACTTTGATATTTTTTGAGGTGGTGATGATAATTCTTCTTGATCCGCAATACTTATGTAACTAAAATTGTCGACTTTTAAACTAATATCGGTACGGCGTAAATGATGAAATTCTTTTTGAAAACTACATACTAAATCACTTTCATGAAACGATGTATTTTTAGTCGTTTTTAAGTATTGTCGAACGGCCGATTTCACGTCATTCATGGTCGTCATGGTTCCAGACATTAGCTGTATATCCATATGTTGCTTAAATTGAATATAAATATCCGCATGAAATAAATAATCGTATGTAAATTCGATTACATACTCGGGTTCTTGCCTATATTTTAATTCACCTTCTTTTAAATTCATAAATTTTCTTAAATGATAATAGAGTATAAAAAAACATCCTTTATAGGATTGTTCTACGACATACACGTCTTTTTTATACGTGTTGGTTTCGACTTGTTTCGAAGTTAATAGCGGAGCATAATCGGTAAATTCGGCGTCAAAAGGTATGGCCACCACACGATCTCTAAATGCCGGCGAAGCTTTACATTCGGGATAATTGTTTGTGGAGGCAAATAATTTCGCCGTAGGTATTCCGCCAGAATTTTGTTCGTACATGTTTCGGAAAGTCACGAATGAATTTCCCGTAATTTGTTTGACGCGGTTTTCATCGATTTTCTTTTCCAATTCCTCGAGAGTGACCATGCGACAAGAAAATAACGTAGAGGCTAATTCGGGAGTGGCATTATTGACCGAAGAATGACCCGGAGACAAATTTTCAGATTGAATCGAATGATAATACCCTTCGAGAACTCGACCCATCAATTCAAAGAGTTTACTTTTTCCATTACGCGTTAAACCTTTCCAAACAAAAAATTTTCGTTCATAATTTGTCGCTATAAACACGCTCGCTAATATATCCAACATATACATAAACACATCGTATTCGAACGACATACATTTGCAAAGATTTATGTAAAAATGTAGCATGGATTTCGATAAATCATCTATGTCATTATACACATTTTTAACGAGTTTATAAAGCGTATCGTATAAAGTATCCGTTTCGTCTAAAAATAAATTTTTTAAATAATAGAGAAAAAAGGTTTTATCGGTCAACGTTTCGTACAAAGCAGCATAAGTCGAAGAAGTATGACACAATTGAATCATTTCGTGTCTCGAAAATCCAATATTTATCGATTTATCGGAAAGATAAAAATCGGGAACGACGCCACCAATATGACCCGTCAACAAATCTAAAACTCCGTTATTTAATCGAATAAACCATTTGTGCGAATCCATTTGAATGGTTTTTCGTTCCATGCTCGTATCGCTATTAATGGCCGAAATGACGATATTAACATTAAATTTATTTAATAATTCTTGATCGGGACCCCCTAAACCTCCCGATGCATTATATTCATTGATAAATTGTTTAATTTTATTCCATAAATTATTCATATGATCTACGATTTCACCCGACAGCTGAATTTCTTGCCAAGTTTCTTTCAGAGCGTTCCATACATACCGATTCGCCCGTTTCAAAGCGTTTCTCAATTTAAGAACTCGGATAGGTAAATGTCTGTCTTGTATGTTTCGAATTAATTCGATCATTTGATCTTGCGTCGTCACAGACAAAATATTTCGTTTGTTATTTTCAATGATAAATCTTAATTTTTCCTGATAACTTCTATGTTGTTCCAAATATAAATTATTTGCACAAAAATGTATGGTATTGATGGAAATATCCGTAATTTCATATTGTATAATTTCTGGCTTGAAAGAGCAAATTCTGTCTAGCAAAGAATGAAAAGATTCGTCTAAAATTGAATATAATTCTTTGGCCATCGATAAAGAATCTTTTTGATAATGTTTACACAAAGCATAAAATATAGGTATGAAATAATATCCTTCGTTAAATTGCATGATGGTTTTAATGGGGTTAGGGTTATTGAAAAGTAATGCGTGTTGAAATTGCAATAACAGATGTAAATCTCGAAACAATTCTGGAATTTGAGAACATTTCGATTCGAGCATCCTTTCGCGATTAAAACGTTCGAACCACATTTTTATAGCATGGTTATTTGTTTCGAGTTGTTTAATAGTGACAGAATTCAGTTTTAAATAGTGATAAGATTTGAGCAAATTACAATTATTGAAAGCTAATATTTTCTTTTTAGTAATAAAACCCATCTCATTAGAATTTTTATAAAGAAACGATGCCACATCCTGCATATCTACCGAATTATTGCTTTTTTTACCGATGGTTGTAGGATAAAAAAGCGCATGAGTTTGAATATTGACGACGATAGGCATCATGCATTGTTTTAATTTAGAAGGAATAAAATCTTTGGAAAAATTTAAAATTTCTCGAAATAAAGATTTTGCATTATCTTTTCGTTTGGGAAAACTTTTTCTCAGTTTTTGTAAATCATCGTTGTGATAGTTTAAAACATTCAAAACGAACTTATTTCGTTCGTCTGTGTAAATTAACCTAACCGGTTTATACGGATAAGTATTAGGTTTAGCGGCTCCGGTTAACATCATATTTTGTACTATATCTAATCGATATACATCTTTCCCCATCAAGGCTTGTTTAAATTTATGTTGTAAAAATTCACAAAATATTATATAATCATCATGTGCAATTTTAAATTCTGGCAAATGAATATGTATCCCTTTTCCTTCTTTTCTCATAGCTATAATATAAGTAAAATTTTGTACGTGTGGCAATAAAGTTGTTTTAAGTATACAATCAATCAAATCTAAAATTGATTTTAAAGAAAATGGAACGGAAATTTTGTAATCAAAATCTAAAAAAATGGAATGCATGCCGGCCGATGATAAATCCATCGTTAAAGAAGGAGGCGTAGTTATACCGATCCATACTGAAACAAAATTTGGATAATCTGTAGGTGAAATCCAAAATATACCCCCGTTAATATTTAAAATAATATAAGCTTCAGGGGGCACTTCAATTTTACTATTTACTTTATGTAAAAAAGGAGATTCAAAATTCATTTTAAAATCCTAAATGAAAAATTAATATTTAAAATGTATCTTTCTTTTATATACTTGCAACAAAAAAAAAAAAAAAAAAAAAAAAAAAAAAAAAATTTTTTTTTTTTTTTTTTTTTTTTTTTTTTTTAATTAGTTTCTGTGTTTATCGTTTTGGAACAACTAATATTCTAAATGTATCTTTCTTTTATATATTTGCTTAAAAAAAAAAAAAAAAAAAAAAAAAAAAAAAAAAATTTTTTTTTTTTTTTTTTTTTTTTTTTTTTTTTTTTTATTCAGTTGTTTCCGTATCCATCGGTTTTTCTTCATTATCTTTTAATTTTACCTCTTCCTTTTCTTGAGCTATTCGTTTTCCTTCATTTTTCTTTATATTATCAACATGCATATATATATGAACTTTACCTCTGTTTGGTGTCGTATTTGTTATATAAGGAGAAATCAAAAGATGCTTTTCGTCATTATAAAGTATTAATTCTTTATCTAATTTCATGTAAATTTTTGACAATTGACTTAATCTCCTTAAAGTTCGTATATATTGTCTCATTTGTAAATAACTCAATATTTTAATATCTATTTCAGAAGAAGATTCATCTCTCCCACGAAATTTTGCTTCAACCATTTTTTCATTCAATTTTTTTCGGTTCATTATATCGGTTCTCAAATCATTTATCTCTTTCTGGCCTATTGATATCATCTTCGTTATACTTTATTTTTTGTAATTAAAAATCTATTGTAACATACTGAGGCGGAGTTAAATCTTTTACCAAAGAAATACATTCGACGATTTTTTCGCATACGTCCAATAATTGTCGATCGTTATTTTCGGGGGTTTTATATGGTTTTACGAGTATTTTAATATCATATTCAGAATCCATATTAATGTTTGCTTTATCATCTACTCCGATTAAAAATATAGGTTCGGTGTACATTCGTCGAATATGTTCCGATGCTTTGTAAAATCCATACATATTCATCGAATTGTATGCTTCGTTCCGAGCAAATATTTTATGTGCGTATAACCGAATAGGTTTTAAAAATCCATTAACTACTCTATGAACATAATGATCTGCACCTAAACTCCACAAAATAATTTCTATATCCATTGCTCGTAACATTTTTATAGTAAAATCTAATTTAGGACGCACATAAAATATATTATTTTTATAAACACCTAAAGTTTCATCCATATCTAATACGACTACGATCATCGCTTGAATTGAAAAAAACAAAAAAAAGAAATGAGACCTAAAGAGAAACGTTCGAGTAGTGGTCATTCAGATACGATTAATATTATAATTCGGAATATTCAAAAAGAAAATCCTTATTACGCTGTATCCAACTGCGTTTATCATTTTAAGAAACCGTGTCTAACATTACTTAATAATTTCAATTTAGAAAGATTTCATTGTTTATTTCATTACAAAGCTATGCAATGGCGTTCATATTCTCTTACAAAGTCTTGCGATATACCCGAATTATTTTACGATATGATGGTTTTGAATAAAATTTTAGGAGATAAATATGTCCTTCCATTTGCTGGCCATTTTCGAGAATCATCCGGTTACACTATTGGTATGTTTCGTCAAAATATCGGTTTGTATCAACCTCATATAATTAATAGAAATCATTTTATTGAAATTGTTTTTACAATGATTATATTTTTTATAGCTACTTGTCATCGATTAGGAGGTTATGCACCTGATATTAAATTTTTTTCTATATTATATACAGAAACACATCCGGTTTTATGTGATATCGGAAAAAATAATGTAGATAATAGAGAACGAATCGTTGATAATGTAGAACATTTTAATAAGAAAAAATGGAAAAAATTTATGAAAAATAAAACGAACAAACGCGTTATTCAATATTTAAAATTATATTTTCCAAAATTTTTTCAAAAAAAGAAAAAGGGTAAACAATGTATTTTAAATGAAGAAGATGGTCACGCATTTTCAGATGAGACTCATTCGCTTGTTTGTAAAAGTGACAAAAAAAATTTATTGGATATTATTAAAGAATATAGACATTTAATTTCAAACAGAAGAATCTCTTCTGGTTTATTAATAGATTGGATAGCATCTGTAGAAGATGAAGAAATCGATCATTATTTTGAAGATTTTTAAAAAACATATATTATATAAAAGCGCAACATAAAGCGAAACCTAAAACTCCACTTATACACATACATTCTAATATATGAACACAATGGTTATTTTTACGCATATAATAATCTTCCGTATAAAATATTGAACCCATTTTATCTTTTTTCTTATAAACCGTTTCCTTTAATTCATCAGCATCTAAAGACATTTCATAACCATTTACTGTGATGGGTTTGTAAAAAATACCGTTTTCTAGTTTTAAATAATATGGTTTTTCATTTTTTCGTGGAAAATATTCATTACCGTATTCATCCAACGGATATCTTTCTCTTCCCATTTTAAAACGAGCTATATGTCCATCATTCGCAATGAATTCACATTTTTTCCACTTGGGTAGAATTTCATTACCCATTTTATCTTTGGCGTAGATTGGAACACCTTTTATTAAAATAAAAACATCGGGATATCCTTTTTTAGGATAAAGTTCGTTATTTTCAGCATCTCGAGCATATCGAAACAATCCATTTCTATCCTTGGCAAAAATAACTTTATTTTTTATATAGACATATTTCTCACACCCATTTCTGTTTTTTGAATAAATTTCATCTCCTTTATCATTTTTTAAATAAACATTCATATTTTTTAAACCAAAATAAGAGAAAACATTTAAAAGAAACTGTAAAATATATACGTTTCTATTGTTAAAAAAAAAAAAAAAAAAAAAAAAAAAAAAAAAAATTTTTTTTTTTTTTTTTTTTTTTTTTTTTTTTTTAATAAATTTTTCAAAATAAAAACAACTACATCTTTTTTTTACAAAAGAATTTTTTTAAATTAAATTTTCATTCTAGTCCGAGATGTAGTTGTTTTTATTTTGAAAAATTGATTAATTAATTAATTAATTAATTTTGAAATCAAAACAACAACTACATCTCGGACTAAAGTGAAAATTTTATTTTTAAAAATCTTTTATATCCTTAAAAAAAAAAAAAAAAAAAAAAAAAAAAAAAAAAAATTTTTTTTTTTTTTTTTTTTTTTTTTAATGAAGGTATAGTTTTATTCTTTTTTGAAAAATTAATTTATCAAAAATTGCGCTTCTGCTTTTGTTACACAATGTGGTTTTTCATCTACAGTGACCAATTCATAAGGTGGTAAACACAAACATATAAAATTTTTTCGATTTTTATATAAAAATATTCCTTGTTCGCAAACATCTTTGTTCAGTTCTCCACAATCCTCACCTCTGAAAAATGTCGAATTAGTACAAATACATGACCAATGGGGTGTTGGATCGTTTACCATCATCATGACACCTCCCTTATCTTCTTTACATGGAACGGGTTCGTATTCAATTTGACATATTCCGTTAATACACTTGGCATTTTTTTCAATGCAAAGAAACGAACAATCATCTATGCACGGAATATTTTTAGTGGTACAATTTTGACGAAACGTAGGAGCTTCAGTTCGAATATTTATCATATTTTTAATATCACGATCTTCGGTTCGCATACTTTTCCATATCCATGCGTATGCTAACCACATCAAGAAAAACACGATCCACGTATGAAACATGCTTTTTTTTCTTCCCCCAGCTTAAGTCAAGATGACAAATAGTGAAAGACCGATCGATAAATATGAACTAAAACGTAATTCAACCACAAATCTTCGACCTGTTAATAAAGTTAATAAATGGAGAGATGCATGGATGGCCTGTCATAAAATTGTAGAAGAATTTACTCTCATAGACCTTAAACAATTTCATTGTGTATTTGAACGTTGGGTTCCCATTTTAAATTGGATTTTCGATCAACCCATTCTTCATTTAAATCGATATGAACCCATCTTTTATTATTCTAATCAACCCAATGGGCCTAAAGAAATTATTAAATTATACATGGATGAAAATTTAACGGACGAAACAATAACGGTTTATATTATTTTCAACTTGTACGAGTTTCAAATTATTAAAAATCGCTATTGTCGCGATTATACGAAAACAACTCAAATACATTATAATGAAGCACGTGGAACTATTAATATGACATTGATGGCTGAAAACGAACAACAAAGTCCAGCCGAATACTTTAGAACCATGACTTGTTGGCACTTATTGTTCATTTATACTCTTCATGCGTTGGCTCATTGGGAGGCATACGATAAATATGAACATTGTCATTACGATACGCATTTGTACATGAGAGATTCGCCTTTTTTCAAATTTTATTTTTATGGTCAAATAGTGTACCACAATAAATAAAGCAAGCATGCCGAAACCAATGAAAATACCTATTAGTTATGCTATGAATGTATTAAATAATTCGAATCGAGGATATGCTAACAAACCGGATGGTATTTCTTTATCCGAATTGGAAAGTATATCTGATGATAAACAATTAGTACCCGTGGCTAAATTAAAACCTCATTTTAATAAAGCTCGAAATTACACGGAATTCAAAAACAGCATATCCGTTCCCGATGCACATTGGATTCAAGTCGTCCAAAAATCACCCGCACTTAGAAGTTATGCTTTACGATTCATGAGTAAAGCCCATAGAGATCTGATTAAATCACAAAGATTAAATCGTAACAATTTTGGTAGCGATAGAGGTCGTCATTCTAATAAAAAGGTCAAAACCATATCGAAATTGGGTCAATTTTCGGACGGTGAAGTTTCAGATGCCGATTCTGATGTTTCCATGCTCTCCATCGATCCTTCGAACGACGAATGCGACGACACGGACGTGAACCTTCCATTGCCCGTGTGCGCCGGAATCAGACGCGTCTGCAGAAAATATGATTCTCAGCGGCGATACCTTCCCTATGGAAAAGATGAAAGTGAAAAGAAACGTTATCGCTTCAAAGTTTCTTATAGATAAGTTTTTATTTTAATAAAAAAACGAATATTTATTTTAAACTATAATTGGGTTTTCTAATGGATTATAGGCTAAGGGAATTAAAGTTTGATAATCGGTAGAAAAATGTTGCGTATAATTTAAAGGTAATGATGATTTTATATCATTGTTGAGAGAAAGTAATTTAAATCTAGATTTACATTCAGACAATCGACCCGAAACCATTCGAATAGGTATAACTTCTTCCCGTGTAGTGGGAGGACCGAAACGAAGTTGATCTTCTTGACTAACGGGTTGATAAATAATATCTTTTGCAATATATTTAAAAACCCAAAGATTAATTCTTTGAGGTAAAAATCGCGTACTTGCAAAAAATTCCATATTCAACACATTTGCGATTCGAGGTACATCGTAATTCAAAAGAGTTAAAAATTTATAAATTTCGGTTTCAAAATCATCACTTTTGTGATACAGTATTGCATTGTCTAAATGAGATCGATTCAATTTTATTCTAATACATTTCATCGGAAAAGATTTAATATCGAGTTCAGTTACATGATGTAAATAAAAATTATATTCACCCACACATATCATAAAATTAATACCGAAAGGTTTAGAATCTCTCGAAAAAACATCTTCGGGATTATCAAATCGTCGATCGTAACAAACAAAAGATGAAGAAGCGTAATCCATCGGAATCATTTTAAAATAAATATCGATAACGACATAATCTTCTAACTTTGGATACTTTTTCTGTTTTAAAAGATCTAAGACTAAACTTTGATATTCCATAACTTTTAAAACTTGATTTACTATTAAAAAAAAAAAAAAAAAAAAAAAAAAAAAAATAATAATAATAATTTTTTTTTTTTTTTTTTTTTTTTTTTGTCTTTTTAGATAAATTAAAAGTATCACTTATATAAAGCATTTTTGCTTGATTTTGACAATACCATTATTTTGTAAAGTTTTTGTTGTTTTTTAACAAATTTTATATTTTATATCGAGCACTTTTGCAGAAATTGATGAATACCATTTTTTACGATCGAGCGCTTCAATATACATTTTTACACGAATTCATGATGTCATGTTTTTTGCTTCATGATACGATCGAACGCTTCAATGTACTTTTTTGCAAGAATGCATGATGTCTTATTTTTTGCTTCATGTTACGAACGGTCGCTTCAGTATACATTTTTGCACAAATTAGTATTGTCATGATTTTGTGATCGAGCGCTTCAGTATACATTTTTGCACGAATTAGTATTGTCATGATTTTGCGATCGAGCGCTTCAATATACATTTTTACACGAATTGGTATTATCACATTTTTTGCTTCATGTTGCGATCGAGCGCTTCAATATACATTTTTACACGAATTGGTATTGTCACACTTTTTTGATTCATGTTGCGATCGAGCGCTTCAACATACACTTTTGTATGAATTTATTATCCTGTATTTTTTAGCATTTAAATAAAATGATGTCACTTAACAAATATTTTTTTTAAAAAAAATTAATATATTTTTTGTCATTTTAACACTTTCATTTTTTCTAATAAGTTTACTATTTCGACCCGTTTTTTCTAATCAGGAAGTGAAACTCTGGAAAATGACTTTACAATTAGAAAAAATGAATGCAAATATTAGATTTATTAGAAAAAACCGATTTTTTAAAAAGTATGTTTATATACCTTATGAAGACAAAAAATAATGTAAAATTGTATGATATATATTTATTCCTTTTTTGGCATTATTATATATTAGAAGAATATATACATTATTAAAAATAATTCTAATGAACAAATATTATAATAAAAATGTGTAAAACATTTTATAAAAATCATAATTTAACTATTTACGTGTTTTTTTTGTTTATTATCAATAGCATTATTAAATATATGTTTTTGTAAATCATTTTCTGCATCTCTATAATAATTTAATAGTGATTTTGTAAATAATTTAAATTTATTTATAAATTCATCAACCTCAGATAAATGATTGGATTTTTGTTCTATAAGTTTTTCGACACGTTCGATATTTTCTTTCACTTCGATATGAAGGTCAGCGGATTCATTATCAAATTGATTAATTGCTTGATCTAAATTTTTAAATGAATCGATAATGGCGAAAATTTCTTTGTCTTTAGAAATTAAATTTTCAATATTAATTTTCAACAAATCTAACTCTTTTGTAAATTTTTCTTTATCTTGAATATCACCATCATTTAAAAATTCCAATTCTGAAATTCTTTCATTATAAGAATTTATTATGCTATCAATTACCTCTCTTAAAGAAATCATATAAAAACCCGGAACAGAAACCATTACAATATTCTTAATTTTCTTAAATGTAGAAGGAAAGAAAAAGTTTGAATGTAATTTTTGTCTATTGTGTCTGATTATATATATTATTTTCTCCCATTAAAAAAAAAAAAAAAAAAAAAAAAAAAAAAAATTTTTTTTTTTTTTTTTTTTAAGGATTTAGATTATAAAAGATTCTTTTCGATTCGGTTCAAGATGTAAATGTTTTCATTTTTTAAAATTAATTAATTATTAATTACTAATTAATTATTAATTACTAATTAAATATTAATTAAATATTAATTAATAATTAATTAATTTTCAAAAATGAAAACATCTACATCTTGAACCGATCCGAAAATAATATTTTATAATCTAAATCCTTTAAAAAAAAAAAAAAAAAAAAAAAAAAAAAAATTTTTTTTTTTTTTTTTTTTTTTTTTTTTTTTTAACACATATAGTTATTTTCATTTTTGAAAAATCAATTGTCAGCTTCTATAGACGGGTAACATTCATATTCTAAATTATATTTATAACATTTTGCATCTTCGACGACCACATTTACGGATTTAGGAATTGCGACGGTGGGTGTTTGATGTACGCGATCTCCATGTTCGAAAAATTTTTCTTCGAAACAAAATGAAATCCCGTTTCCACGTAATGCATTCAGTTCCATATTTCCGATTTTCATACCGCCATTTCGACTTCTTCCTTTGACGGGTTGATTTGTCACTCTGTCCGTAACGCAAGAAACTGGAGCGTATAAATGTTCGCATGCTAAATAAACTACCGAAAAATAAAATGTTTTTCCGTAAAAAGCTTTTGCATTTTTAATTAAAACACCGTTTGAATTTTCCACACGCACAGCGTCTTTTCCACCACCGAACCGGATACTTTCTAATATTTGTCCGGGAGACATCCGAAACATACAATAAGGATTAATAATCAAATCGGGTATTACATTTCCATCTAACGTCGGCAATTTATCTTGGACTCTGATGACGCCTTTTTGACCGTGTAAACTACACAATTTATCTCCGGTATTACAAATATGTTCTTGTTCCAAACTGATCAAGAGTTTATCCTCCGTAATAAAACTCTGTATAATTCGGAAAGGTAACTTATTGAAATGAATGCGATATTCGCACGGAGAAATTGTATATACCTTCACGTGAATAGAAAAAGGTTCGACTTTTAAATTTTTGCCGCTAATTAACGTTCCTAATAAATCAGATTCGGGATCCTCATCACCGTAAACGGGATAAAATTTAACCCATGTATTGGGTTCGGATTCTAATTTAAATCGTAAGGTATAAAATCGACAACAATCAAACGAGCGAAAATCTCGGCGTTTGACGATACAATCTTCTTGCGTACATCCTTTAAAACTCATATAACTGACCATAGGTTGAGGCATTTTTAAAACGAAATGATTTGAAATGCCATCTTCTACCGGAGGTATTAAAGTTTTATGATCGGGTGTGGGAGCTCGAAAATAAGCCGATATGGTATCCATGAAATAAAACGCGTATTTCGGATCGGTAGCTAAAACGGCATTTTTCATAGCATTGAAGGCTAATATGTCTCTCGGAAAAGCGGTGTGGTTGAAAAATTGATTAAAATCTACGTGATAACCGGTAACGTAGGAAAAACAACCATCGTATACATTTTCGTTTCCGAATATGCGTCGCATCCAATATTTTTTATCGTAAGGAGTCACCCAGATCGAAATTTCGGGTAATTTTTTCATAATGAGGCCGGCTTTATAACGAATGACTATAAATTTTCCTTTTTCGTAACATTCTATTGATTTAAATTTAAATTTGAGTTTTAAAAGATCGATTTCATCAAAACATTTTTTAGTGACCGGTATGCAAGCTTCGTTCACGACAACATAATAGGAAGAAGAATCACGACCACCGTTTTTTATTTGTTGCGGCTGTTCGAGTTTCAACGCATTCCAAAAATTTTTGTCGTATTCGTTTTCGTAATAAACGGGATTCAAATCATCCGAAGTCGATACGATGGTGTCTCTCACCATCATGGTCGTACGTCCTACATTTTTCGTTTCGAAAACACCCAAGATACATAAATAATGTAAATAACTCGGATGAAAGGATTCGACCGATTTCACTTTTTTAGATATTTGTCTAACGAGAAGGTACAAGAGATACGGGTTTAACGGATAAAACTGAGTTAAAATTTCTCGATAACAACCGATATTTTTTTCTTTAAACACTTCACCATTTGCCGCAATTTCTCGATGAGATTCTTGCGGTTTATTAATCATTTTACCGGCAGACTGAGCCTCTTTTTGATACACTGTTTTGCGCGACAAAACGTGCAACAAATAACCGTTTTCGATCGAATTGTGCACCAATGATAATCTCGATTTAATCAATTTCGAATCATGATCTCTCAGAGGTCCGTATAAGTATTTGATGAAAAGTTTGGTAAACATGTGTCCGGGACTGACAACCATTTTATTTCCTAAATGATCAATGTTAAAATGTTCTTCCTTATACAAATGATTCATATAGGCCGTTAAATCAACGCGATAAGGACAATGCGAAAAAAAATTTGGATCTGAAGTTGTTTCGGAACCGTCGTTGTGAACAATGACAATATCACCGCATTTTCTTTTGTTGTTATTTGTCGAATCGGCTACATAAAAACTCAATTCTTTTCCACGATCGTCTTTATTGTAAGAATAAACCCGAACGATTTTTCTTTGTATGACATGCGTGTTGGTCGGATCGTTCGTATATACGTAGGGAAGATGGCGTAAAAACCCTCCGATGATAAAAAATCCTCTTCCGATATCTAATTCTTGAAAAGGAAATTCGGACGACGACCTGCTGGAAACGAGATCGAAAGGTGTTTGAAAAGACCGAATGTTTTTGTGACGAATGAATAAATCGAGACGAGATCCGATCATGATAGGAAAAACATCTTTTAAATTTTTTTTACGTAAATTATAAGAAACGGAACAAGTATAAGTTGTTTTTTGTAAAATGTGTTGTTGTATATTGGTCGGACCTTCATAAATGAGATGACTTTGTAACCTATCTTTTAAAAATTGAATGAAATTGTTAACGTGCATATCATAATTATATAACATTGGTTCAATCATAGCCGGGACGTTCAGTTGCGGCATATTTGACTCGTAATTCATGTACTCTATCTTTAAAGGTTCGATCGCAAATGTATTGATGTTGATGAAGAGTGTATACGCAAAGCGATATGGTTAACGTAATTACAAAAAGACAATATAAATTTAATCCGTGTAAATATGGACTGTGTATTGGCAACTGATTACCAAAAATTGATTTTAAAAAAGATTTATATGTCATTATAAACTTTATATATTATTTAAAAAAAAAAAAAAAAAAAAAAAAAAAAAAAAAAAATTTTTTTTTTTTTTTAATTTAAGATATAAACATTTTTATTAAAAAAATAATCAATAATTTTTTAATTTCTTTTTATCAATAATTTTTATTAATGTTAATTGATTATCTTCAAGTTTATATAATTCACTTATCCAAATAATTTCATTATTTAATATAAAACCTTCATTTTGACAGTACCGATCAGATATTATTTCAAATCGGGGTACACGTTTACACAAATGACACCATTTTTCAGGATTTCGAATAAAAGATGTTATGCATCCATAATGGGAATTGGCCTTTATATAATACAATTTTTTTATTTCACATTTCACATTATAAAAATAGAGCCGTATACATTTCGTACACATATTTAAGAGATAATTATCTTTTAAAAATACATAATATATAATATTAAGATTGTTAGAAGTGAAAGGGTAATAATTAAAATAGAAATGCCACTTTGAAAATATTTTTAAAATTAAAGAATCTTTTATGTTAAAAACAAAATCTCTTTTTAAAAAAGGTTGAATCAAATTTATAGAAGAATATTTTATATTAGCGATTTCTTTTAAAAATATGTCGGTAGTTTCATTCACTATCGGTATCGTCACGTATTGGTGACTCTTTCGGATAACTTGTAAGAAAATAGATTTGGGCAAATAAAGCGCCAAGCGTTCGACGTCGTGAAAATCTGGAAAATGAGTCCAAATTTTCGAAAAACACAAGTCCTGTAAGGAAGGAAAATCGAATACAACGTTACAATAAAACCTTCTTCCGACGAAAAACTCTAAAATATATGAAACTGAGATACGATCTTTTAGAGGTTGTATTTTTAAACCGAAAACGACCGTTTTCCATTCATTTAGATTAATGTCTTTAAGTAAAACAATAACAAAATGAATGTGGTCTTTTCTGTCGCCGCCGCAAAACCATTCGGGATAATTTGATATATATAAATCGGGTATATTTTTACAAACTTCTCGAAAATTTTCAAATGCTGACTTGTGTAAAATTATATGATAGTAATACTTTTTATTTTCTCCTATATTTAGTCTTTTTTTAAACCCACATTGATTTAGAAAAAAACAAATATCTGATTTTTCATTATTAATAAAAGTTCGGGATTGCTCAAAACTTTCAGAACACTCGTCTATAATTTTTTTTGGATCCTCATGATAAATCTGAACTACTGATTTAATAAAAAATTGATTAGTGTTCATAATATATATTTATATACACAAATCATTTATAAATTGTATTGATTCTTGCAAATGACAGTAAACTTATTATTAGAGAAATATTTAAAGTATAATATTAATTTTACCCTAATATATACTTTGTCTAAAAAATTTGTTGTAAAAAAAAAAAAAAAAAAAAAAAAAAAAAAAAAAAAAAAAATTTTTTTTTTTTTTTTTTTTTTTTTTTTTTTTTTTTTTATTATTATTATTAGGGTTTAGATTATGAAAGATTCTTTTGGATTAGGTCCAAGATATAGATATTTTAATTTTTTGAAAATTAATTAATTATTAATCACTAATTAATTAGCAATTATTAATTAACTAATTAATTAATTTTCAAAAATGAAAAACATCTATATCTTAGACTGCCTCGGAAAGAATCTTTTATAATCTAAGATTTAATTATAAAATATTCTTTTCCGATTTGGTCCAAGATGTATATGTTTTCATTTTTTGAAAATTAATTAATTATTGATTAATTTTCAAAAAATGAAAACATCTACATCTTGGACCGAATAAGATTCTTTCCGATTCGGTCCAAGATGTATATGTTTTCATTTTTTGAAAATTAATCAATAATTAATTGCTAATTAATTGCTAATTAATTAGTAATTAATTTTCAAAAAAATAGCGAGTGTGGAACTTTTTTCTATATTTATATAATATAACTAAAAAAATTTTTACCAATAATTTTTATCAATGTTAATTCATTATCTTCAAGTTTATATAATTCACCCTTCCAAGCAATTTTATCATGATTTAATTTAAAACCTTCATTTTGACAGTATCTATCAGATACTATTTGAAATCGAGGTACACGTTTACATAAATGACACCATTCTTTAGGATTTCGAATAAGAAATGTTAAATAATCAGAAGAAGGATGGGACAGTATATAAGAAAATTTTTTTATTTCACATGTCACATTATAAAAATAGAGTCGTATACATTTCGTACACATCTTGAAAAGACAATTATCTTTTAAAAATACATAATAAATAATATTAAAATTATTAAGATGACAATTAAAAAAGTCATACAATGTTGATAATATAAAATAATCTATTTTTAAAATTAAAGAATCTTTTATGTTAAAAACAAAATCTCTTTTTGAAAAGGATTCGATCAAATTTATATAATCAAATTCATCATTAGCTATTTCTTTTACTAAATTAGTCTTTTTATTCACTATCGGTATCGTCACGTATTGGTGACTCTTTCGGATAACTTGTAAGAAAATAGATTTGGGCAAATAAAGCGCCAAGCGTTCGACGTCGTGAAAATCTGGAAAATGAGTCCAAATTTTCGAAAAACACAAGTCCTGTAAGGAAGGAAAATCGAATACAACGTTACAATAAAACCTTCTTCCGACGAAAAACTTTAAAATATATGAAAGTATGATGCGATCCTCTAAAGGTTGTATTTTTAAACCGAAAGCGACCGTTTTCCATTCATTTAGATTAATGTCTTCAAGTAAAACAATAACAAAATGAATGTGGTCTTTTCTGTCGCCGCCGCAAAACCATTCGGGATATTTAAATATATATAAATCGGATATATTTTTACAAACTTCTCGAAATTTTTCAAATGCTGATTTGTGTAAAATCATATGATAATTATATCTTTTATATTTTCCTTCAGGTAGTATTTTTTTAATCCCACATTGATTAAAAAAAAACAAATATCTGATTTTTCATTATCAGTAAAAATCAGGGGTCGCTCAAAACTTTCAGAACACTCGTCTATAATTTTTTTGGGATCCTCATGATTAATCTGAACTACGGATTTAATAGAAAATTGATTTGTGTCCATAATATATATTTATATACACAAATCATTTATAAATTGTATTGATTCTTGAAAATGACAATAAACTTATTATTAGAGAAATATTTAAAGTATAATATTAATTTTCCAAATATATATTTTTTCCTAAGAATATTTTCCTTTCTTTAAAAAAAAAAAAAAAAAAAAAAAAAAAAAAAAAAATTTTTTTTTTTTTTTTTTTTTTTTTTTTTTTTTTTTTTAAGAAAAGAAGAAAAAGAGAAATGACTAAACCTACAAAAATTCCTTTATTATATGCTTATGATACATTAAATAAAACAAATCGCGGATATCATCAACCTCAAGATGAAGTACAATATAATGAATTAATGGAACATACCGATGGCGATAAATTGCTAATACCAATAAAAAATCTCAGACAGTATTTCGCTGATGATAAAACTTTTAAAGAATATAAACAAAATATACATGTTTCTAATTCTTATTGGAATGGTGTTCTAAAAATGTCTAAAAAACTTAAAATTAAAAAAAGTGTCGATAGTAAATATGCCAAACGTTTTATAACTAAAAATAAAGTTTTAGGTGGTGGTGGTGGTAGTAGTAGTAGTAGTAGTAGTAGTAGTAGTAGTAGTAGTGTTAACAATAATATTGCTAAACACAAAAAACGGCGTTTAAAAAAATCTAAATATATTTCAAAATTAGGAAAATATTCGGATGCAGAAATTTCAGATGTTGATTCCGACGTTTCCATGCTGTCCATCAATCCTTCGAACGACGAATGCGACGACACGGACGTAAATTTTCCCTTGGCCGTGTGCGCCGGAATCAGACGCGTCTGCAGAAACTATGATTCTCATCGACGATATCTTCCCTATGAAAAAGACTCGAGTGAAAATAAACGTTATCGTTTCAAAGTTTCTTATGCGGACTCTTAATTAAAAATACTATAAAATAATTTATAAAAAACAAAAGAATAAACAAATGTTTTTTCTTATATTATAAAAAAATTAACACTTTAAAATTTTTTTTTATATAAAAATGATTAGATTTTTGATAATATATATCATCAAACATATAATCACATACATTTTCCATTTTTAAAACTTTTATTAATGTCTTGGAAACTATGTCAAAAATTTCTTTGGAATTATTAAACTTTCTCACACACATAGCCGCATACATTCCAGAATATATTAAACATTCCAAAACCCAAAATTGATAAATTTCTGAAGAATGAGACTTATTTTTATTATTACTACATTTGAAAATTTTATTCTCTAATATATGAGATAAGCGTATCGAAACATGTCGTTTATTTGCCACGTCTTTCAATTTTTGATATAAATCTGAGTCAATGTTTTTCATTTTTCTAGGAGTTGAAATTCTACCGATACCGAAATATGTTGTAAAATATTCATTTAATATATTAAAAATGAAACGATACACAGCAAGTAAATCTTCATCAAAATCGGATAAATTTATATTATTCTCTTCATCAGTAAAATTGTAAGCTTTTAATCTCCAATTGGCTAAGTAAATGCATTCTCGAAGGAGATGTTTAAAAAGTTTTTCGATATCCTCTTCATCAATATATCTGATCATATTTTTGTAAAAATTGAAATACAAAAGTATATATTTTATAATAATTTGGATTATCCGAATCATAAGAATGAAAAATTGTGGCAGAAAAACAAAAATTAATAAGATATAGTCCTTATTTAAAAAAAAAAAAAAAAAAAAAAAAAAAAAAAAAAAAAATTTTTTTTTTTTTTTTTTTTTTTTTTAATAAAAACAAAGTTTCAACAACAAAATAAAATATTATATGTATATTCGCTTTTTGTCTGTAATATAACTTCGACAAATGGGACAATTTTCAATTTTCTCAGAACAAGTGTAACAACATGTTACATGTCCACATTCTAAAAACACGATCTCACATTCATTATACAAACAAATTTTACATAATAATCTAGTGGTATCTTTTTCAATTACCGTATTATTAGATCGTGTCATAAAAATAAGATCAAATAAGTATTTTAAAAATTTTTCAAATACTTTTACATTTGTATCTTTATCATTTTCATTCATATTTGAAATTTTACCTAATACAAATGGACATTTTAAATTTTTAACTACATGTTGTCTCAAAGGATCGTTGTATGGCTTCCAGTCATGCAAGATTATTTTGCAAAATGCACATTGTACAAAATCTTTATATCCCAAATAAAAAAAACCTAATTCGGCCATTTCTTTTGAATTTACCGTTTGACGAAAAGGCCATCCGTCGAACGTAGCCAATCTATTTTTTTGTGACAAAAAATTCAAAGAATTATAATAGATATTTTCCGATTTCTTCCTTTCCTTTAAAATCGTAGTCAAAAGCATTAGTTGAGCCACAAAACATTCTGGTTTATGTTTAGCATGATCTCGAGCAACATCATCGTTTTTTTTCCATTCTCCGATGCAAACGCCACACCAGTAACATAAAACATAATCCTCTAAATTCGTGTAAAAAAATCCGTTTGTTGCTAAAATCATAGGATCGGGATAGGATGCGGTCCATTTTTTGAAAGTGTTTAATCTATCAATTTTTTGTTTTAAATTAGAATATCTTGGCATTAAATGTAATCCCATTATTTTATTATGTGTAGTGAAATATTTATTCAATATATCAAGATCCATGACTCTTGATAAAATAAAACTGAGAAGGAAATAACGATATATATATATATATATTAGAAAAAAAAAAAAAAAAAAAAAAAAAAAAAAAAAAAAAAAATTTTTTTTTTTTTTTTTTTTTTTTTTTTTTTAAATCATGTTCTTTGATCTATTTTAAAATACCACTTTCCCGTCATCATCTTTTATTGATAAATCAAATGATTATAAATAACATCTACAAATAGCAACGTAAAAGATTTTATCTATTTTGTCATCATTTTTTGGACTTTCATCAGTCTGTTTTATCAAATAAAAATATAATTTCGAATGTCACTCAAATTCAATTTATCTTATTCATAACTAAATACAAGAGCTGGACCAACATTTATGTTGAATGCATCATCTATATAGCTAAGAAAAATATCAATATTAACTTGAGATAACACAATTTTTTTTTTCAAAGTATCAAGCAAAATCCTTAACTCTAAATTTCAATTTTTAGTAACATTATTATTATATATTATACAGTATATAATTATTTTAAAAAATAATTCAAAGTAAATAAATTCATTGGGCGAAGTTTCATATATGTTGGAAAACATTCATTCATATAAATATTAGCCATTTCATTTTCAAAAAGAGAATTTAATATAAATGAAAAAATTTCAATGCATACAAAACTAATAATTAAACCAAAAACCAATACTGGAAAGAAAATATGTTTTAGAATAAAAACTAAAAATTTCATATTCATATTTCTTCATAAAATGTCAAGAAAATTTTAAGATTTGTAAATATCTATAAGTATCAAAAGGTTTTATATTATAAAATTAGTTGTTAAAAAAAAAAAAAAAAAAAAAAAAAAAAAAAAAAATTTTTTTTTTTTTTTTTTTTTTTTTTTTTTTTTTTTTTTTAGTAAATAATTGGAAAATAGAATTTTATATTTTTGTAAGGAAAAGAAAAGAAAATAACTAAAAAATAGAATTTTATATATTTTTTTAAACAGGCGAACTAGGTGGAGATATTGGAGAAAAACTACGCGACTGTTTACTTTTGTGAGACGGTGGTGATTCTGATCTAGGAGAATGAGGGGGCGATTGTTTTTTTTCTTCTCGTTGTGGAAGAATTTTTTTTCTACTTCGTTTGTTCGGTTGTTGCTGAGCATACAATTTCGATCGCCTATCTGAAGCCACTCGTTCCATTTCTTCTTCTCCTACTGTTTCAATATAAAATTCGATCATTTCTCGAATATTCATCACATTATCTGCCTCATCATCAGAAGTTTTTTCATTTTCACTATCAATGTCCTTTTCATTTCGAAGATTCAAAGCTTTTTCTACAATATTTTTTACTTCTTCGACTTGCGAACAATGACTATATAAGGCTCTCACGGCAGCATTATGTTTTTCGAAATTGAGAGAAAAAGCTTCTTGAACATAAAATTTTGGATGCGATCCGATAATTCCATCTACCGCAAACCATCTACAAACCATTAACGGATCGTATTTGTACCAACAGCAAGCAAATTTTGTTAATTCAGAAGGATGGGGACAATCTTTAGACAAAATACGTTCGACGCAAGCTCTTTCTTCATAAGACATATTAGATTTAATGGACTCGTAAATATTTAAAATTTCATCGTGCCATCGAGAAAATAAAATAGTTTTTTCATTCTGTTGAAAGGAGACTCGAGTATGTTGAAAAATTTTTTTGTATAAACGTAAAATGATAGTTTCCATAGTAAGATATGGATTACGATTCTCTAAGACTTGATGCTGAACAGCACTGTCAATAAGCATTTCGACAGGATCCATGATTTCTATCAAAAAATTATAACTATTTTCAAATGAAAGGATAACAACTTATTTTATACAGAACGAATATGTAAAAAAAAAAAAAAAAAAAAAAAAAAAAAAAAAAAAAAAAATTTTTTTTTTTTTTTTTAATATTGATATGATGAGTTAGATTTTCAAAAATGCCGCATCATTATTCAATCAATATTAATTTATTTTTATTACATTTTTTTCGTTCGTAATTTTTGTTCTTTTTGAAAATTTCTATAAACGCAAGCCAGAGTTAAATCTTTACTTATAAACTCAGATTCTATTAAAATTACTTTTGGTAATGCATTTTCCAAACACCAATAGGTATATTCATTTAGAGCACCCACAACGATATTCCAATTTTCACCTTTACCATTGTTACATTGAAATATATCAGATAATACTTTTTCCATTTCATATAAATTATCAACATAGACATCAATCTTTGAAGAACGTTGTTTTGCAAAATTATCTACATTATAATTAAATAAACAATCTTCATATGTAAATTCAAAATTTTTTGCATCTAATCCTATGGTGAAAGTTTTAAAAGGTGGTATAACTGAAGTAAACGCAATACACCAAGGGACATAACTACCATAATGACTGATAAAAGTAGCGTGTGCCGCATAGTCGTACGATTCGTTGTCAATTTCCATATTGTGAAAAGAAATCGAAATAACTGAACATTTCAGAAATGAATTTATATTATATATTTATAATACTTAAAAAAAAAAAAAAAAAAAAAAAAAAAAAAAAAAAAAATTTTTTTTTTTTTTTTTTTTTTTTTTTTTTTTTTTATTTGATTCATAATGATTTTCTAATTTTCTTTATTATATTTTGACATATGAAATCTATACGCCGCAGCTAAGGTTCGATCTTCTCCTAAAAATGTAAAATCTAATAAAATAACTGAATTATTAATTATTTTTAAATAATCATAAGTTGGTCTATCAACAGCCGCCATTTGATATGTCCAACCATCTTTCCAAAAAAAATTCATATAAATGCGATTAAATTCCACATTTAAATTATCAAGATCAATCTCATAATCCAATTTTAAAGATTTGGGTCTCTTAAAATCATCTGTGATAAAATTGTTATAATCCAAGTCTTTATCTTTCCATAAAAAATTTTTCGTCGATAAACCAATTCTAGAAGTGTTAAATGGTGGACTGGTTGATGTCAAAGTGATAGTATATGGAATCATTTCATCATCTACTCGAATAAACGAAATATGAACAGTATATGAATATTCTAATTCAGCCATTGTTGAAAAGTTGGTTTTGAAAAGAATATTATATTTGAAAATATTATTCCATTACCTAAATATATAACCCAAAGACTATTAAAAAAAAAAAAAAAAAAAAAAAAAAAAAAAAAAAAAAAAATTTTTTTTTTTTTTTTTTTTTTTTTTTTTTTTTAGTTATACCAATTTTTTTCTTTTAAATATTTTTTATAAACACATGACAAAGTTTTATCGAGACTTTTTAACTCTGGTTCTATCAAAATAATATTTGGTATCTTATTTTTAATATACCAATATGTAGGTAAATCTATAGCTCCTACTATTATATTCCAACCATTGTTTGTTTTATTTTGAAGATTTTGATAAAGATTTATCAAAGCATAACTCATTTCAGATAGTTTTGCATAAAAGTTAACATGAGTTGAATAATCTACCGGAAAAGTTTCTTGCATCATTCTGGTACAAACTAAATCTTCATACTTGAAAATCATATTTATTGCATTCAAACCTATTATATAAGTTTTAAATGGTAAATACGTCGATGTAAACGTAATGCGCCAAGGAATATAGGAATTGGATTGCTTAATAAATGTAACATGAACAGCATAATCATAATTTTTCATATTGAAAATTTGAAAATATTCTTCTATTCATATCATATATATTTTTTACTTAAAAAAAAAAAAAAAAAAAAAAAAAAAAAAAAAAAAAAAAATTTTTTTTTTTTTTTTTTTTTAATTAAATAAGAAAATATATTTTTTAAAATTTTATAATATTTTTGTTAAGTGTTTCCCATGCATTATCAAACATTTCAATATTGTTTTTTTCATTCAAATTTTGAGGTTTTATGTGTGCAACATCGTTCTCGTTATAATCAGATAGATGTAAATTTTCGACTTCACGGTTAATATCATTCGTCATTGTAAGATCGATCATTTCAACATCGTTCTCGTTATAATCAGATAATTGTAAATTTTCGGCTTCACGTTCAATATCATTCGTCATTGTAAGATCGATCATTTCAACATCGTTTTCGTTATAATCAGATAACTGAAAATTTTCGACTTCATGTTTAATATTATTCGTCATTGAAAGATCAATCATTTCAACATCATCGTCGTTATCCTCACAAAATTGTTGAGACTTTTTATCATGTTCTAAGGTACTACCGATTGAATTAGATGAAACAAAATTAGACATATCTGAAAACGGTGGACAAATCCATCTATAATTGAAAGGTGGGCGTCTATACATTCCATAAGGTCCAGGATAGGGTAGGGATAAGCTTTTATATGCATCGGGTGGAACAAACACGCCACCGTTGTTAATTTTTGTAGTTGAACTAAAATGTTTTACGAAAGATTGTGGTGGTTGAGGCATATTTCCATCAGTAAAAGCTGGACGAAATGGTTGAGGAGACAATACATTATCATCATTGGCAAAATTTGAAAAACTAGACATTTTCCCAAATGATTTTAAAAATAATCCTAAATTTGTTTTAAAAATCTAACTATATATAGCAAATATACAAAAAAAAAAAAAAAAAAAAAAAAAAAAAAAATTTTTTTTTTTTTTTTTTTTTTTTTTTCAATTATTCCATTTTGACATTATATCTTTCTCTAAAATACTTGGGAGGATCCATCATGGCTTTTTGACAAGAGCAAGTATTCGGACCTTTATATTGGTTAACAAATCTCATACAATCAGTCAAATGCCATTGTTTGCTGACTGAATTATAAACCGCATCAATTTCCTTTTCTTTTTTCAATTCTCTAACTTTTATCTTGAATGCTAAAACGTTTAATTTCATTTTATACAATTCATACCATTTAAATACATTTTTTCTTTCACAAATGCAACAATTATAAAAATCTTGTAAGTTTTCTAATTGATAAGCATTACCGAAATAATTCATTATCGGAAAGGTATACTCTTTCATATTTTTAAATTTGTTGTTCAGCGTCACAAAACGTTTAGAAAACATTTCTTTTTCCAAGTATTTTTTTGGAGAATCTAATGCTCGGAAACAGTAACATGGAGCCGTATCATCTGTTACTTTGTCCCAAGACCATACACAATTATTCAAATGAAATTTTCCTTTTTCATTTAAAATAAATTTTAATCGACTGTTGAAACGATGAGACAACGTTTCAAAATGTAAAACGCGAACACGATACTGACAAATTACTAAATTTTTTTCTAAAACTTTAAATTTTTTACTTGACATGTTTTAATTAAAAGTGAAAATATAAGTAAAAATAAAAAAATACGAAATTTATCCCATGCCTTTAGGTACCGCAAAATAAAGACTACCTTTAAATTTACAGTATGAAGACCGTCCGTTTAAATATTATAATAAAATTATATTTTTTTATTTCTTAAAAATAAATATATTTAATTCATACCTTCTAAGTACTGCAAAACAAAGAATGCTGTTAATTTTACGATATGAAGACAATATAATTATTTTTTTCTAAAAAAATACCAAATTTTTTGGGAAAAAATCAATATAAAATAGCTATATTTTTTATTACAAAGATGAAATTAAAGTTTCAATATCTTCAGAATCACAACATAAACATTTACAACGAATTAAATTCCAAACTTTTTCATCAGAATAATGAAAAATTGGCCATTTATACAGAATTGTTGAAAAATTCTCTTGTAAAAAATCAAAATAGAATTTTTCGCCCTCTACGTATAGCCAATCTTTTGTTTTTTTATTGTTTTCTGACAGTGGAAGAAATAACTTTTTTAGTCCTGTAAATGTTGGAAAGTAATCTTTGTAATGAGTTTGTACATGATTTTCAAAAATCCATCTTTTTGTACCAGCAGGAAACTTTTCTTTACATAAAATACACCTCGCCTTATCTAAGTCTTGTCTCTCATCGATATGTGCTTGAAAGTTCAAATAATCATAAAAGACTTTTGGACAGTAATCACATTCTATTAGAAAAGACATAATAAATAAAGTTGAAGAAAATATAATATTT